>CALZFC010000045.1:140000-347500 GCA_945643635.1 Allodiplogaster sudhausi | reverse complement strand
AGTGGCATATTTTGAGGATAGAAAATTTTCATTTATTTTAGGTTCAATATTGAGAAGAAAAAAATATGTAACGGTATTTTTAATTGTATGCATATCCTGCAGGTGTAATATGTCATCGATCTTATTCTTACGCGTTGGGAGTGCCCGCGAACACAGAACGACTTTGACAACTCATTCACCATCAAAGTTTTCCTCTTCTAAGTACGGGTTCTGCCTTTTCATAATTTTCCTGCTCAAAATATTTATGCACGAAAATAAGGTTAAAAAAAGAGATCGTGAGGAAAAAGTTATCGGTTCTATTTTTTTTTTACAATTTAGTTTGTCTACTACTACTCATCGCTATTCTACGTGGCTTTCTTCAAAGGAGTGTTAGTACTTTAATATTGCATAGGTGTAACTAATATTTGTAATGTAGATGTTTTATCTTTTATCTAATCAAAAATAGGTTGATGCCTCTTCCATTCTGTCTGATTTTAAGCCTTTACACAAAATTTAAGCCATTTTCCTAAGGTAATTCTTTAATTATCCCTTATTTATAACCTTTACTCAAAAAGTAAGCCGTCTACATAATTTTATTAAGAATCTCTCAACTGCCGTCTTACCAGACGGAGACTGTAAGTGGAGGCGCAAAAAAGATCCAGGGAGCACGTCGAGAAGGTAATTGTTTTGTTTTAAAAAATTTTGGTAGAATTAAAGTTAGAATACTATCACAAAAATGGCTACTCCCAAGCATATATCGTCTCAACACTCATAATTATCGTGGGAAGAAAGATCGGCTTTGATCGTGATCCGCTATATTCCTCTATTTTCCTCTTTTTCAAAAGATGAATAGCCGCAATCCTTTATTATTTTAATATTTTTTGTCGAGTCGTCACTTCATATTTTGCGCTCTCTAGCACTTTCTGATTTAAATTGTACATTTGAGTTTATTTTCCATACAGGCTGCGACGCGGCGGGCTGCTTCGCTGAGCTGTTCATCCAACTCGCTATCATTATGTGCGGCAGGCAGTTCTTCTCCGCTTTCATGGAACTTGGATATCCGTTCGTTTCTTTTATTATCGTTCACTGGCTCTCTTCCTCTCTTTTTCTCTCTCTTTCTCTCTCTTCTCTCTATACCTCTTCTTATCTCCTTCTTTCTTACTCCGTCCTTTCCAGGCTGATCATGAGTTGGTTTCGTCGCTGGCAGTATCTCCTGCCGCTCACCAAGAAGAGCGCTCAACAACAGCCTAAGCAACCTAAGAAGAAATCTGACAAAAGCGGAGATGATGTCACTCTGCGATGGGAGGTCAGCGGGTTACGGTATTGGACAGCGTTACGGTGAAAGCTATTAAAAGATGGTTTTAATGTTTCAAGGGCGTTTGTCTATTACCTTTTTATGGTTGGTGAAGAAATGTATAAAACTTTATGACAAATATTTTGCAGGCGCTCGTAATCGCCTTCAAGTCCATCTTCATTCCGATGCTCTTCTTCTCGTACTTTTACGACGCTCGACGGCTACATCAAGTGGAGTCTCATGAACTACGACGCACGGAATCTCAATCCAAGTAGAGCTTCCGTCAATGGAAGCCAAGTCGTCGATTGCAGGTATGGAAGGTGTTTTGGCGGTTTTAGCAATCTGAGATTTGATCTCTCTCTCTCTCTCCCTTGCTCGCCCTTTCTAGGCCAGCAGCAAGCCAGTCATGGTATTCTCCATCTCTGTTTCTCTCCCCTTCTCTCTCTCTTCTCTCTCGCTCTCTCTCTCTCTTTCTTTCACTTCTCTCTTTTGCTCATAATTTTAGACCACCATTATTTCTTTAAAAAAATGTTTCTTTGCAGTTATTTATATCATCGGGAGACGTCGCCTCTCATATTTCTCCTCTTCCTGCCCACTTTCTCATATCCAGGTTGGCACGCTTCTTTTTCTATATTTTAAAAGGGCCCTTTCTTACCTCTTTCTCTCGCTCTCTGCCTCTCTCTTTCTCTCTCTCTGTCTCTGTCTCTGTCTCTGTCTTTCTCTGTCTCGTTCTCAATTTCTCTCTCTCTTTCTCTCTCTATGTCTGTCTTCTTCTCTCGCTCGTTCATTCTCTCTCTCTCTCTCTCAACATTTGTCCGTCAGGCTATCGTATTATCCGCTGTTTTCGGCCCTTCCTCGCTGAATAACTGAGTCCTGTTTTTTTTATAGATCGAATTCTGAAGAATGGCCTGACAAGACCGTTGTCTGAACTCGTCGTTATGGTCTGCGAGACAGTCGATGAAGATTTTTGTTGGTAAGCGCTCTCATAATTTAAATTTACTTTTTAATCTTTTGTTAAATATACATAGTCTTACATTTAAAATTAATATCGTATTTTAAGAAGAAAAAATAGAAACGAGGTTTAATGCTAATGTGTTCCAATTCTTACAGATACCATGTGTAGGTAGTTGAGATGTTCCTTGTAGAATTCTAGTTGCGATATGCCCTCGTTTTGGTCAGCTAATCAGTAGTCCGATGTAGGTAACTCGCCTTCATTCGCGGTATCGTCGATTAGGATGACCTGCCTCTCAATATTTCCCGCGAGAATCTCCAGCAGCACGAGTTGCTCAAGGTCATCAAAAAAGAATCTCGTCAGCATGGTAATGATGATATACTAGCAGTTGGTAGAAAATGATATCAGAAGTAATTTGAAAGTTATAAGTGGAAAGATCTATGGAGAGATCCTCAAGAGCGTTGAGATAGTCAGAAAACCCCATAGAGGATAAATCCGTAAAGCAGATCCCGTTAAGTAGACTTGGTTTGCAGGTGCTCAACATGCTGAAGAAGTTGGATGGAACTCAGTTCGACGACTTCTGGAAGGAGTTCTCCACGAACATCAAGCTAGGAGTCATGGAAGACCCTTCCAACTGAATGCGACTGGCCAAGCTACTTCGGTTTCTTCCTCCTCGTGAAACCGTTCTTGCAGAGTATTTAAATATACAATAAATGTATAGTTACATTTTTTTATTTTAGAAAAGGAATTTTGCAATTATTTTTATTTATACAAATGGAGAGAGAGAGAAGTAAGCTTATAAAATATTTGATCGAAATGGGGTCCTTCCAGTTTCTCCTCTTCTGCCGACTCGGAGAAGCTGCCAACTCTCTCGGCTTTCATCGAGCACATGAAGGAGATGCGCGACGTCATCTACTACATGGCAGGCACTAGCAGACAAGAGGTTGGGAGAGAGAAAGAGATGGAGAGAGAGAAGTAAAGAGAACGAGAGAGAGAGAGAGAGGGAGAGTGACAGAAGTAAAAAGAACAATAGAGAGAGAGAGAGTAGCAATTAAAAAGAAGTATTGAGAGGAAAAAGAGACTATTAGTTGAGGGGCACATAGAGAGATTCAGAGAAGAGAAAAATATAGCGGTATTTACTTTAGCGAAGCTTTTCTGTCACCGTTAGTTGAAATAAATTTATGAAACTGCATATGGCAATACTGTTAAAGGAACCATGCACTGAATGATGCTACAGTAGTATATTATGACCATTTTGAACGCGCGCCCCCAAATATTTGGCCCTTCTGCGGGTTAGAGAGCGTGTGAAATGGGAGGGTGGCTAACAGCTGCAGTAAAAAAATTTTGGCCCAGCCATATTTTTCGCGCTTCTAACTTGGTAGCAAGTAGACAAAACTGGGTCAAACTTTCGAGAAGTATGTTTTAGATTGATGCTAATAGATCCTCGTCCTTAAAACCATATATTAGATATTCAATGAACTGCTCCTTTAAGGAATCAACAAAGATATTAGTCTTCACAATAGTTGCCTCGAGGAAACTATTTGAACTGATGCCTTACTTGTCCAGGTCGAGTCGTCGCCCTCAAGCTGGCGCCGAACTTTTTCGATCGCTGCAAAGTGCTCAAGACGTTCAGCGAATGGCAAAGTGCCAGGCCGGTCAGAGAGAGGGTTCAACTGAAGAGGAGACCGTAAGTGTGAAAAATTATTTTATTTGGAAATATTTTAATTTTTATACAACGGAGCCATCTTGACAATATGTACAAAAGTTACTAAGCACAAATGTTCTAGGTAAAGAAACTTCTCGGGCATCAACCGCAAGTGCAGCACAAGTGGTGACGCGAGGACTCCTGCAGCTGCATACTCGGCAGCGATGGACGCCGCAGGGGCGTCGTCTCCTCTTTTCTCTCTTTCTCGCTCTCTCCCTGCTGCTTTTGCTTTCTATCGCTCTCTCTCCCTCCACCTTTTGCTCTCTTTCTGCATTCCTCTCCCGCCTAGCTCTCTCTCTCTCTCTATCTATCTATCTTCTCTCTCTCTCCTTCTCTCTCTCTCTATCTCTCTCTCTCTCTCTCTTTCTCCCTCTCCCTCTCACGAGGCGGCCTCCAACCGGAATGTCAGTTCTCTTCCCTTGCCTTAGATGCGCGAGTCGACCAAAAGAAAGAAAGTCAGGAGACGATCTAAGAAGAACTCTTCTGTTTTGTTTTGAATAATTTTCTAACTTTTCAAGGCAGTGGTTTTTTTGTGACATCAGAGTTTTTTTGGGCTGACTGCCAGTGCTGAACCAATACGTATGGTCATCTACACATTGGTCACGTTGCACAATACACACTACATAAGGCACATTGGCCATGAATTGGAATTAAAAATAACAAAAATTGTTGTTTCTGTTATACTCGGAAAGTAGTCGGAAGAGAAGGACACGTTTTCGCGAGAATGTAAAGAAAAAGACCGAGAGGGAACATCGTGTCCTGTAGAGAACGAGAAAATATTTCTGCTGCTGCTTTCGGCATATTCCATAATATTCATCCATTCACAAGTATTTATCCACAAGTAATATTTATCACAGTTACACATTTAATCACCAACCACTCAACTTAGCATTTTTTGCAACCAGCTAAACCTTACCAATTATGTTAGAATTTTGTTTCAGCTAATCTCGTTTGGCTTACTATTTAGTTTTGGCATCCATTTAATGCGTCTTTAAAGCCCGTTTGGCTTTTACTTTTTTTTAAATAAAGTCATAAAATGTTATCATAGTCAGCTTTTTTTCAGGCTATTCAGCCTTCCTCTAGTTGTTTCCTGTTATATTTTTTTCGTTGGCTTCCCTTCTCATCACCCACGATGAACCACGTCCCTTCTGACCACCCAGGAGGCGGCTTCTGACCGGCTTGTCAGTTCTCTTTCCTTGTCTTTTTTGCACGAGTTAGGTAAAAAAAGTTTGGTTTTGGTTTTATTTTTTCCATGACTAATCGACCACAACAAAGAAAATCAATTCTCATGAGACAATCGACACAACTGCTCGCCATTCCTATCTGGTCAAGGCAGTGGTGTTGGGAGGGGTGTGTGGGATTATGCGGGCATATGTTGACTTATTAATCAAACAAATAATTTGGTCTCGAGAGTATACTTGCACGCAATGGCTGTTGATGGCAAAGTGTCCTCTAATATGTACTTTCTCGAGAATACATTCGTTGTGCCAGTTCCGTGAAGTTTTTCTCGTTTGCAACACCTTATTCCTGTTGTTAAATTCCACATCGCGTTTTCTTCTGTACATCGTATATTTATTGCAAATTTGTTCCGCTTGCTGAATGGATTTATACAATCTATTCGTTCCATGTTTTCCTGCCTTCATTTTCTTCTGTCGTATGTAAGTTTCGTAACAGATGCTCATAAACATTTTCTGATAAATTAAAGGTGAAGTTGTTTAAGATATGATGATTCTCGTTATTCTCGAAGAATAATACTTCTTATTAATTAAACTTCTATTCAACTATAGTTCTACTCAAAATGCCAAGGCTCATAATTCACTTATGCTAAATATTAAATTCAGTCTCAAGCTAGGATCAGAAATGAAGAAGAGGATCTCGGCCTCCGTTGGATACATCGAAGGCTTCGGGTTGGTTGCTGCTACTATGGATGATAACTTACTTACCTTAAGCCATTTGTTTAACTTGTTAAAACAAGCATCTATATGAATTTTTCGCTTAAAAGTCGTAGCATTGTCAATAGGTTTCATTGCTCTAATTAAATCTCTCTTCTTTTCTAGGCGCGCCGCTCTGCCTCCATAGTCTGAAACGGATGGTCTGGACATACTTCTCGTACTCGGTGAACCCTCCTCCTCCAGAACGAGGCTTCATTTACTCGTCTTCGATGCCCAAGGAGACGCGTCTTCTAGGTTTAATGTTTATTCTTGTAAATAAACGCACCATTACTCTGTCTCTAAAAAATTTAAATTACACCATAGTCCCTTGGTGTTATTACTACAACTAAAATCTTTCTTCTTCTCCAGACGTGCCGCTCCGCGTCCGTTGCTTGAAACGGATTGCCTTCTCGTACTCGGTGCACCCTCCTCCTCCAGAACGAGCCTTCTGTACTCGTCTTGGAGGATGCCAAAGAAGACGCGTCTTCTAGGTTCAGTGTTTATTCTTGTAAATAAACAAACACACCATTAATTGCCTCCGGTTTTTTTGTTCAACATAATGTCTAAGCAGGCCTCTATATGGATATTCTGCCATTAAAAAAATTAAAATCGCACCATTGTCCCTTGGTTTTATTAATACAACCAAAATCTTTCTTCTTCTCCAGACGTGCCGCTCCGCGTCCGTTGCCTGAAACGGATGGGCCTTCATGTACTTCTCGTACTCGGTGCACCCTCCTCCTCCAGAACGAGCCTTCCATACTCGTCTTGGAGGATTTCTGAAACTCTTCAGCGATGCCACTTCTAGGTTTGATATTTATTCTTATAAATGAATTGTAAATTTATTAAGTTTATTTTTTACTTGCAAATTTAACAAATTTATTCTCGTAAATAATTTGATCACTTGCCTCCTTGTTTTATTTAACATAACGTTAAAAATAACCTCTATATGAATAGTTTACCATTAAAAATTGTAAATCTTTAAAAAATTTAAAATTGTAATTAAAAATTTCTTCCTCTCCAGGCGCGTCGCTCTGTCGGAGAACCCTCCTCGAGAACGAGCCATTTTTATCGACGCGTTCTCTAGGTTTACTATTTATTCTTTTTTATAAATACATGATTACTTTCTTCAGGTCTTTTGTATAACGTTATAATGAAACAATCCTCTATATGTACAATCTTGTATTTTAATTTTAAATAACACACGTTTTATTACTTTAATTAAAATCTTTCTTCTTCTCTAGGTGCGTACTGCGCCACCCACGGCTCCGTGTATCCTGAATCATACATCGGCTTCGACTTTTTCGCGCACAAGTCGTTTCTCTCGGAGCCTGACATCTTCAATAATCCTTACCCCTCTTTTCCCCATTCTTTCGACTTCCATGATAGAGAGTCCCCGATTTGTTGTGATTATGATTGCCGCGTAGTACATTTACATCTAGTAGATTTGTTAAATGTATACCATTATTTTTTGCATTCCCCACACCATCCTACTCCCCCATCAGGCTATTCAGCCAGGTCATGGTACATGAGCAACTGGCTGTTCATGTAAATGTTCCAGTGAATACTTCTTTTCTGTTGTTTGCAGTTTAGCTGCAGCATTGTTTTCGAGAGTATTGATTGGTATCTTATCTCCTCTATTTCTTTTTTTGCTTTGCCACGTCGAGGGCCAATGGTTTCGCGCAGATATGTTTATGGATAGAAAATCATCGCTTGTTGACTAGTGACTTATTGCGTTGATTTCGAGCGAATGAAAGGGATTGGGTTTCTTACCCAGCCTCACTGCCTTGTCAGATTAGATTGGGGGGGGGGAAGGAACAGGCGATTCTCATATCTTAATTTATCGTGTCGATGGTCGATTGGTCATGGAAAAATGAAAATCTAAACCAAATTTTTTTGCCTAACTCGTGCAAAAAAGACAGGGAAAGAGACACTGCAGGAAGGCCAGAGGTTGACTCCGTCGCACTGCTGATCATCTCCCGCAGAAATTCATGGTAATTTTTTTTTCGTTTTTTTTTTCAGCTGCCTGGCGACTCTACAATAATCCCCCTCTTTCTTTTCCCATTGCTTTTGACTACCATGGTAGAAAGTCCCCGATTTTTAATTATTATGTTTTTATGAGTTGCACATAATAAATCTCATTTTAGTAGATTTCTGAATTATTCCTCAGTTTTTTTGCATTTTGCTTTTTTCTGATATGCCCCCTTCTTAATTTTTTGCTTATTAGCTGATGAGACTACTTATTGCCGAAATATGTTCAATGAGAAACTTATAGTTCTGTCAGTCCATAGAGACGTTGCCAACACCCTTCGATCCGTCTCTCCGTCCATCCTTGCCAGCATGCATATAGTTATTATACCTGAACAACTAGGCTGTTCATGTACATTTGCAGGGATTACTTGTTTTCTATATTTTTCAGTTCAGCTGCAACATCGTTTTCAATAATACTGATTTGCATTTTCTCTCCTCTATTTCCATTCTTTCTCACTTCTTTTTTTGCTTGGTCGGAAGCAGGGCAGAAATACTAATCGTAATTTTGGTAGATGAACAAAGTGTATTTCAATAACACAATGAAAGACATGCACAATTATGATTATCAGCAACAAGAACACAATAAAAGACAGGTCGGATGGTGTCGCGCAGATATATCTACTGAATACTAACTGCTTGCATATTGCATACTAGTTAAAAGAGTCTAGGCTTGATTTACAACTCTTTAGCTTAGACGCAGTAAGTAGGTCAGTTAAAAATCTAATTTTTCTTTCATTTCTAGTCAAAATCTCTGCCTTGTCAAGTTGGATTATTATGGAAACAGACGATTCTCGTGTTTTAATTTGTGTGTCCATGGTTGAGTGGTCATTTTGTTCATTCATTAAAAAAACTCGCGCTGAAAAGGCATGGGGGGAGACAGTACATAGCACTCTCTCTCTCTCTCTCTCTCTCTCTCTCTCACTCACTCTCACTATCACTCTCACTCGCACTCGCACTCTCACTCTCACTCTCACTCTCACTCGCACTTTCACTCGCACTCTCACTCTCACTCGCACTCGCACTCGCATTCTCTCTCTCTCTCTCTCTCTCTCTCTCTCTCTCTTTCTCGTTCTCTCGCTCTCTCTCCTGTCTGCGTCTTCCCCTCTCTCTCTCGCTCACTCTCACTATCTCCCTCTCGAAGTTGAAGAGCGGGGTCGTCTGCTGTCGTCCGGATGCAGACCAGTTTTAAAATTTTATTATACTAAATTTAATTATTATATGTATTTACTTTTTTATTTCACTAATCTATTTTTTTTTTCAATTTCCAACCTTTCAAATTGCAGAGAATCGGGATTGCTGGCCTTGCAGCGTCCACATCCTGCGCTCACTTCGACAACTCACCCGCAGCATCCATCGACTACCATTGTAGGTAAATATTTTTCATATTTGAATCGTATTTATCATTTAAAAAATGGTTGCTTAATTTTTTTCTTAAATATGAATTAATATTTTTTAAGTAAAATATTGTTGTTAAATGTTTAATACTTTGCAGGGTCGGCCAGCGCCGACTGGTATGCCAAGCCCGCACCCTCCTCCGCAAGAGCCACGTTCTCATTCTGGATCATGCGACGGCGGCCAGCGACATCAACACGGATGCGCGTATCCAGAGGAACATCAGGTGAGCAAATACTATTAAATATTTTACAATTTATATTAGGGAACTTTTTCCCTATAATATTTAAAAATTTAAGTAATTCGTAAATCTATTGCGAATGTTTCTTTTTCTTTTATTTTATCAGAACTTTTCAGGACGTGACCGACGGAGACGGAGGTTCGTCGATTCGTTTCCGAGCGTCTTCAAGGAGTTCGACTTTCTCGAAGCTGAACGCGACTTCGGCTACGCGACTGCGGACAGCTACTTTGGTGAGATATTTTATTTTTTAAGGCCATTTAATCTAATTTAAGCGGGCAGTTTTGAGTGTATTATCTGCCTTTCGGGAGGGTCCCTACTTTTTCATGCCAATTTGAGGGGAGAAGGCAAAATTGAGGACGCTTTGCTTATTGTTAGAAAACATTTATTCCTAGACTCTCCTTCGCCCTGACCATCGCTCTCGATGCTCGCTTCTGCTGCAGTTTCGCCGACTTCAGAGAGAGAGAGAGAGAGAGAGAGAGAGAGAGAGAGAGAGAGAGGGAGATGGAGAGAGCGAGGGAGAGAGTGAGAGTGTTCCTGAGAGAGTGTTAGAGGGAGAGAGAGATAGAAAGAGTCT
The DNA here is from genome assembly GCA_945643635.1 of Allodiplogaster sudhausi. NCBI lineage: Eukaryota > Metazoa > Nematoda > Chromadorea > Rhabditida > Diplogasteridae > Allodiplogaster > Allodiplogaster sudhausi. The sequence continues at coordinate 337,404 of CALZFC010000045.1, read as the reverse complement.
TTTTATGTGTGTCTCTCTCAGTCTCCCTGTGTCTCTGTGTTTCAGTCTCTCTCTCTCTCTCTCTTTCTCTTTCTCTCTCTTTCTCTCCTCTGTATGTCTAATTCTCTCTGTTTCTTGGTTTCTCCGTCTCTCTTTCTATCTGTATCTCTGTCTCTCTGTGTCTTGGTGTCTTTGTGTCTCGTCTGTCTGTCTCTCTCTATCTCTAATTGCAGAGAAGCTGGCATCTACAGCGGCCCCATCCTCCGCTCGCTTCCTCATCTCACTCGCAGCATCCATCAACTACCATTTTAGGTAAGTATTTTTCATATGTGAATCATATTAATCATAAAAAAAATTGCTGCTTAAATATTTTTTCTTAAATATCATTTAATATTTTTTAGTGAAATATTGCTGGTAAACGTTTTATTTACTTAAGGCATGCTTACAATTAGCATATCGTAGATTTTTATATTAATTTATAGAAATTGTAATTTATATTTGTGAGTTTCAGGTAGTTGCGCTCTTCACTCGAGAAGACGCGCGCGCTGACGGCGAGGTGCTCGTGCGCGATGGACTGGGGGGGGGCAGAAGAAGTCCCCGGGCATGTTGGGTGATAGAGTGAGCAAAGGTGAGAGAGAGAGAGAGAGAGAGCTAAGGTAAGAGAAGGAAAAGGGGCGGGGGAGAGAGAGAGAGAGTGAGAGAACGGTGAGGGAGAAAAAGAAGGCGAGAATGTGTGAGTGAGAGACCGTTTTATGTTTTTCTTTGCCTTTGAGCATTAACTTCTCTCTTACTCTCTCTCTCTCTCTCTCTCTCTCTCTCTCTCTCTTTCTCTCTCTCTCTCTTTCTCTCTCTCTATCCATCCGTCAATATGTCTCATTCTCTCTCTCTCATTCTCTCTCTCTCTCTCTGTTTCTCGCGTCATCGCTCTCTCTCGTCTCTGCGTCTGTCTCCTCTCTCTATTTCATTTTTATATATATTTACTTTTTATTCTACTAATTTATTTTTATTTTCAATTTCCGACCTTTGTTATTACAGAGAATCTGGATTGGTGGCGTCTGCAGCGGCCACTTCCTCCGTTCACCTACTCAACTCAATCGCCGCATCCATCCATTGCCATTTTCGGTAAATATTTTTCATATTTAAAATGTATTTTATCATTAATATACTTGTTGTTTAAATATTCTTTTCCTAAATATGAAATTAATCTTTTTTTTATCACATCATAATTTCTTTATTTAATTACAGAACTTTTAATCTATACTTGTGAATTGCAGGCGGTTGCACGCTTCAACAGCCACGTCGCCCGCGCTGACGGAGAGTCGTGCGTGGTGGATTGGAGGACGATGCGAGGGGAAGAGAGAGTGAGAGAGAGAGTGAGAGAGAGAGAGAAAGAGATCGAAGGTGATAGAGAGACAAAGTGAAAGCAAAAAAGGAGCCAGAGAGAGAGAGAGAGAGAGCGAAGGTGATAGAGAGAAAAAGTGAGAGCAAAAAAGGAGCGAGATAGAGAGAGAGAGAGCGAAGGTGATAGAGAGAAAAAGTGAGAGCAAAAAAGGAGCGAGAGAGAGAGAGCGAAGGTGATAGAGAGAAAAAGTAAGAGCAAAAAAGGAGCGAGAGGGAGAGAGAGCGAAGGTGATAGAGAGAAAAAGTGAGAGCAAAAAAGGAGCGAGAGAGAGAGACAGAGAGAGATTTCTCTCTTTCATTCTTCTCACTCTCTCTCTCTCTCTTTTTCTCTCTCTCTCTCTCTCTGCCTCCCAGCTCATTCTCCAACTCGTCCTCCTAAAGGTGGCCGTGTCGACGAGTCCAAGGATATACTGGTTTTCTTTAAATTTTATTATTCTTTTAATTATTTTATTCAACTAATTTCCCATCTGAATTTGTGTTCGCATTTCCGACCTTTAACTTTGCAGGTGAAGCTCGTATGGGCGTTGTCCTCGTCGGCCGCGTGCGTCCACCCGCACTCCTCCCACTTGATGGCTGCTACCAACAGCATCATCGATTGGTTAATAGTTGCTTATTGAGCTCACATATGAAATACACGTTTTAATTTTCTTTCGTATCATATTTTATTCTTAAGCGTGATATTTATTGATGAATTTCAGGCGGCTGCGCCCTTCACTCGCTACGCTGCCCGCATTGAAGGCGGGGTGCTCGTGCGCCGTGGACTGGAGGATGCCAGAGGAAGCACCTACGGGGGTTTGTTTTATGATAGAGAAAGAGAGAGAGAAGGTGAGAAAGTAGGAAAAACATGTGCGAGAAAAAGGAGGTGAAAAAGTGAAAAAGTGTGAGAGCGTTAGAAACTGTGAGAGCGTTTGTGTGTGTATGTATGTATATTTATAAATTGTTTGTTGTCCCCCCCCCCCCCCCCCCCCCCCCACCCCGACCCCGACCCAACCCCCCCCCCAAAAAAAAAGGAAAATAAACAAATAATTAAATAAATAAATAATTAATAAATGAATATTAATAAATAATAATAAATAAATAAATAAAAGGGTTCTGGTGTGCCGAGTACCCTTCCTGTCATTTCCCTCTCTCTGCTCATCGACGGAGCGGCTCAAAGGGGAAGGGGATGGGCAACTCTCTCGGTATTCGCCGCGGCGAATGTCGAGAGAATCCATCCAGCTTTAGGCTTCTCTCCCCGGTGAGCAGAGAGAGAGAGAGAGAGTGAGAGAGAGAGAGTGAGAGAGAGAGAGAAGCAGCAACTGTCTCCGCATTTGGCCATAGTCAGAAGTGGCTGGTTAGGAGAGAGAGAAACGGAAGGGGAGAAATAGGAGAGGGACGTTAGAGAGATAGCTGAGAAAGAGATTGGGGGAGAGAGAAACTGGGAAATGGCAGGAAGGGTGCCCGGCACACCAGAATCTCACCCCACTAAGTACAACTCCCCTTGGCCTGACAATGAGTGGCCAGTGTCTTTCCTTCTAGCTGCTTATCTGGGTTTCTTCACTTTTTGCTGAACTTTCCTCCAGATTCACCGCGCCGCGGAGCGGTGAAACTCGTAGAGAATGAAGCAGATTGTGAAAGCCCGGCTGAGCTTCTGGAAGGGTTGTCACTGGCTAGATAGAGAGAAGAGAGGGGGAGAGAGATAAAAGGTGCGAGAGAGAGAGGGGATATAGATAAAAGGTGAGAGAGAGAGAGGGTGAGAGATAAAAGGTGAGAGAGAGAGAGAGGGGAGAGAGATAAAAGGTTAGAGACAGAGGTAGGGGAGAGTAAGAGAGAAAACAAGAATGTGAATTAGAGAAAGGCGTATCAGCCACTTCTGACTATGCCAAGTGCGGTGAGAGTTGCGCATGATAAGCACTTGTGCTTTTGGCAAGAAGAAGGAAAAAAAATGTGATTCTGGACAAGCTGCGACCGTACTCTTCCATGCTCTCGGTTAGCCAGCGAAATTTTCAATTAATTTTTATTTTCTTTTTAAGATTTTCTTGATTCCACCACAGTTTTCTCTAATTTTTTTTATATGTTTCTAATTAATAATGCCAACTAAAGTTATCGTCGTATTAGAGGAGGCATGACGAGGGAGTGGACGCCTCCGCCATCAGTGGTCGCGCCAAAAGAATTAACCCTTCCCTCTCTACCCTCTAACCATAAACGGGGCTGCAGACCTTGGGCAAGTCTGCTGTCCCTTCCCTGCTTGCATGGCTTCTTTGCTTTTTTTTCAGAGTAGTCCTTCTTTCAGAGTAGTCCTTCTTTTTAGAGTAGCTTAATCTAGAATGTATTACTTGATTTTTGCTTGCTGCTTGCTATCCCTTCCCCTTACCTCTCTTCTCGACTTCTCGACTGCTCCATTCTTCTGCAAGGAAGTCAGCCTTTTCACACGTACTTTTTCAGCACTGGTTGAAAAACATGTGTAATGGGACAAGTTATACTTGAGATTTTTTTTCCATATATTTTATTAACTGTAATTTCATGTGGGGAGGAATTGATCAAAAATTTTTGACTCCCACATTCTTAAAAGAAAAAAAAAGGTTGAACGAATTGAATACTCTACAGCACATGTACATATGAACGCGTGTAAGATCTCGCATAAGATTTGTGCTGGATGGAGGGAGGGTGGGAATGATGTGATTATAAATGTGTCTCTTTTAACATGTTGCCAGGCAAATTGTAGTGGATGTAGAAAGGACTCTTGGCTTGAAATTTCTTCACTTTTTTCTCTCTGTTGTTGATTCCAAAAACGAGCCATGTACAGGGGTCATGGCCAATTTTTTTTTAGAGACTTGTCCTTTCTGGGGTGTAACTAGTCTCTCTGTAATGGATGTAGAAAGGACTCTTGGCTTGAGATTTCTTCATTTTTTCTCTCTGTTTTTGATTCCAAAAACGGGCCATGTACTGGGGTCATGGCCAATTTTTCTTTAGAGACTTGTTCTTTCTGGGGTGTAACTAGACTCTCTGTAATGGATGTAGAAAGGACGATTGGCTTGACATTTTTTTCACTTTTTCTCTCTGCTTTTGTTACCAAAAACTGGCCATGTACTGGGGTCATGGCCAATTTTTCTTTAGAGACTTGTTCTTTCTGGGGTGTAACTAGACTCTCTGTAATGGATGTAGAAAGGACTCTTGGCTTGAAATTTCTTTACTTTTTCTCTCTGTTTTTGATTCCAAAAACGGGCCATGTACAGGGGTCATGGCCAATTTTTCTTTAGAGACTTGTGTTTCCTGGGGTGTACCTGGACTCTCTGTAATGGATGTAGAAAGGACTTTTGGCTTGAAATTTCTTCACTTTTTCTCTCTGCTTTTGTTACCAAAAACTGGCCATGTACAGGGGTCATGGCCAATTTTTCTTTAGAGTCTTGTGTTTCCTGGGGTGTATCTGGACTCTCTGTAATGGATGTAGAAAGGACTCTTGGCTTGAAATTTCTTCACTTTTTTTCTCTGCTTTTGTTACCAAAAACTGGCCATGTACTGGGGTCATGGCCAATTTTTCTTTAGAGACATCAGCTTCCTGGGGTGTATCTGGACTCTCTGTAATGGATGTAGAAAGGAATCTTTTCTTGAAATTTCTTTACTTTTTCTCTCTGTTTTTGATTCCAAAAACTGGCCATGTACAGGAGTCATGGCCAATTTTTCTTTAGGGACTTGTTCTTTCTGGGGTGTAATTGGACTCTCTGTAATGGATGTAGAAAGGACTCTTGGCTTGAAATATCTTTACTTTTTCTCTCTGCTTTTGTTACCAAAAACTGGCCATGTACTGGGGTCATGGCCAATTTTTCTTTAGAGTCTTGTGTTTCCTGGGGTGTATCTGGACTCTCTGTAATGGATGTAGAAAGGACTCTTGGCTTGAAATTTCTTCACTTTTTTTCTCTGCTTTTGTTACCAAAAACTGGCCATGTACTGGGGTCATGGCCAATTTTTCTTTAGAGACATGTGCTTCCTGGGGTGTATCTGGACTCTCTGTAATGGATGTAGAAAGGACTCTTGGCTTGCAATTTCTTTACTTTTTCTCTCTGTTTTTGATTCCAAAAACTGGCCATGTACAGGGGTCATGGCCAATTTTTCTTTAGGGACTTGTTCTTTCTGGGGTGTAATTGGACTCTCTGTAATGGATGTAGAAAGGACTCTTGGCTTGAAATTTCTTTACTTTTTCTCTCTGTTTTTGATTCCAAAAACGGGCCATGTACAGGGGTCATGGCCAATTTTTCTTTAGAGACTTGTGTTTCCTGGGGTGTACCTGGACTCTCTGTAATGGATGTAGAAAGGACTTTTGGCTTGAAATTTCTTCACTTTTTCTCTCTGCTTTTGTTACCAAAAACTGGCCATGTACTGGGGTCATGGCCAATTTTTCTTTAGAGTCTTGTGTTTCCTGGGGTGTATCTGGACTCTCTGTAATGGATGTAGAAAGGACTCTTGGCTTGAAATTTCTTCACTTTTTTTCTCTGCTTTTGTTACCAAAAACTGGCCATGTACTGGGGTCATGGCCAATTTTTCTTTAGAGACATCAGCTTCCTGGGGTGTATCTGCACTCTCTGTAATGGATGTAGAAAGGACTCTTGGCTTGAAATTTCTTTACTTTTTCTCTCTGTTTTTGATTCCAAAAACGGGCCATGTACTGGGGTCATGGCCAATTTTTCTTTAGAGACTTGTGTTTCCTGGGGTGAACCTGGACTCTCTGTAATGGATGTAGAAAGGACTCTTGGCTTGAAATATCTTTACTTTTTCTCTCTGCTTTTGTTACCAAAAACTGGCCATGTACAGGGGTCATGGCCAATTTTTCTTTAGAGACATCAGCTTCCTGGGGTGTATCTGCACTCTCTGTAATGGATGTAGAAAGGACTCTTGGCTTGAAATTTCTTCACTTTTTTTCTCTGCTTTTGTTACCAAAAACTGGCCATGTACTGGGGTCATGGCCAATTTTTCTTTAGAGACATGTGCTTCCTGGGGTGTATCTGGACTCTCTGTAATGGATGTAGAAAGGACTCTTGGCTTGCAATTTCTTTACTTTTTCTCTCTGTTTTTGATTCCAAAAACTGGCCATGTACAGGGGTCATGGCCAATTTTTCTTTAGGGACTTGTTCTTTCTGGGGTGTAATTGGACTCTCTGTAATGGATGTAGAAAGGACTCTTGGCTTGAAATTTCTTTACTTTTTCTCTCTGTTTTTGATTCCAAAAACGGGCCATGTACAGGGGTCATGGCCAATTTTTCTTTAGAGACTTGTGTTTCCTGGGGTGTACCTGGACTCTCTGTAATGGATGTAGAAAGGACTTTTGGCTTGAAATTTCTTCACTTTTTCTCTCTGCTTTTGTTACCAAAAACTGGCCATGTACTGGGGTCATGGCCAATTTTTCTTTAGAGTCTTGTGTTTCCTGGGGTGTATCTGGACTCTCTGTAATGGATGTAGAAAGGACTCTTGGCTTGAAATTTCTTCACTTTTTTTCTCTGCTTTTGTTACCAAAAACTGGCCATGTACTGGGGTCATGGCCAATTTTTCTTTAGAGACATCAGCTTCCTGGGGTGTATCTGCACTCTCTGTAATGGATGTAGAAAGGACTCTTGGCTTGAAATTTCTTTACTTTTTCTCTCTGTTTTTGATTCCAAAAACGGGCCATGTACTGGGGTCATGGCCAATTTTTCTTTAGAGACTTGTGTTTCCTGGGGTGAACCTGGACTCTCTGTAATGGATGTAGAAAGGACTCTTGGCTTGAAATATCTTTACTTTTTCTCTCTGCTTTTGTTACCAAAAACTGGCCATGTACAGGGGTCATGGCCAATTTTTCTTTAGAGACTTGTGTTTCCTGGGGTGTATCTGGACTCTCTGTAATGGATGTAGAAAGGACTCTTGGCTTGAAATTTCTTCACTTTTTTTCTCTGCTTTTGTTACCAAAAACTGGCCATGTACTGGGGTCATGGCCAATTTTTCTTTAGAGACATGTGCTTCCTGGGGTGTATCTGGACTCTCTGTAATGGATGTAGAAAGGACTCTTGGCTTGAAATTTCTTTACTTTTTCTCTCTGTTTTTGATTCCAAAAACTGGCCATGTACAGGGGTCATGGCCAATTTTTCTTTAGGGACTTGTTCTTTCTGGGGTGTAATTGGACTCTCTGTAATGGATGTAGAAAGGACTCTTGGCTTGACATTTCTTCACTTTTTTTTCTGCTTTTGTTACCAAAAACTGGCCATGTACAAGGGTCATGGCCAATTTTTCTTTAGGGACTTGTTCTTTCTGAGGTGTAACTGGACTCTCTGTAATGTATGTAGAAAGGACACTTGGCATGACATTTCTTCACTTTTTCTCTCTGCTTTTGTTACCAAAAACTGGCCATGTACTGGGGTCATGGCCAATTTTTCTTTAGAGACTTGTTCTTTCTGGGGTGTAACTAGACTCTCTGTAATGGATGTAGAAAGGACTTTTGGCTTGAAATTTCTTCACTTTTTCTCTCTGCTTTTGTTACCAAAAACTGGCCATGTACAGGGGTCATGGCCAATTTTTCTTTAGAGTCTTGTGTTTCCTGGGGTGTATCTGGACTCTCTGTAATGGATGTAGAAAGGACTCTTGGCTTGAAATTTCTTCACTTTTTTCTCTGCTTTTGTTACCAAAAACTGGCCATGTACTGGGGTCATGGCCAATTTTTCTTTAGAGACATGTGCTTCCTGGGGTGTATCTGGACTCTCTGTAATGGAAGTAGAAAGGACTCTTGGCTTGAAATTTCTTTACTTTTTCTCTCTGTTTTTGATTCAAAAACTGGCCATGTACAGGGGTCATGGCCAATTTTTCTTTAGGGTTCTTTAGGGTTCTTTCTGGGGTGTAATTGGACTCTCTGTAATGGATGTAGAAAGGACTCTTGGCTTAACATTTCTTCACTTTTTTTTTCTGCTTTTGTTACCAAAAACTGGCCATGTACAAGGGTCATGGCCAATTTTTCTTTAGGGACTTGTTCTTTCTGGGGTGTAACTGGACTCTCTGTAATGTATGTAGAAAGGACACTTGGCATGACATTTCTTCACTTTTTCTCTCTGCTTTTGTTACCAAAAACTGGCCATGTACTGGGGTCATGGCCAATTTTTCTTTAGAGACTTGTTCTTTCTGGGGTGTAACTAGACTCTCTGTAATGGATGTAGAAAGGACTTTTGGCTTGAAATTTCTTCACTTTTTCTCTCTGCTTTTGTTACCAAAAACTGGCCATGTACAGGGGTCATGGCCAATTTTTCTTTAGAGTCTTGTGTTTCCTGGGGTGTATCTGGACTCTCTGTAATGGATGTAGAAAGGACTCTTGGCTTGAAATTTCTTCACTTTTTTTCTCTGCTTTTGTTACCAAAAACTGGCCATGTACTGGGGTCATGGCCAATTTTTCTTTAGAGACATGTGCTTCCTGGGGTGTATCTGGACTCTCTGTAATGGATGTAGAAAGGACTCTTGGCTTGAAATTTCTTTACTTTTTCTCTCTGTTTTTGATTCCAAAAACTGGCCATGTACAGGGGTCATGGCCAATTTTTCTTTAGGGACTTGTTCTTTCTGGGGTGTAATTGGACTCTCTGTAATGGATGTAGAAAGGACTCTTGGCTTGACATTTCTTCACTTTTTTTTCTGCTTTTGTTACCAAAAACTGGCCATGTACAAGGGTCATGGCCAATTTTTCTTTAGGGACTTGTTCTTTCTGGGGTGTAACTGGACTCTCTGTAATGTATGTAGAAAGGACACTTGGCATGACATTTCTTCACTTTTTCTCTCTGCTTTTGTTACCAAAAACTGGCCACGTACTGGGGTCATGGCCAATTTTTCTTTAGAGACTTGTTCTTTCTGGGGTGTAACTAGACTCTCTGTAATGGATGTAGAAAGGACTTTTGGCTTGAAATTTCTTCACTTTTTCTCTCTGCTTTTGTTACCAAAAACTGGCCATGTACAGGGGTCATGGCCAATTTTTCTTTAGAGTCTTGTGTTTCCTGGGGTGTATCTGGACTCTCTGTAATGGATGTAGAAAGGACTCTTGGCTTGAAATTTCTTCACTTTTTTTCTCTGCTTTTGTTACCAAAAACTGGCCATGTACTGGGGTCATGGCCAATTTTTCTTTAGAGACATGTGCTTCCTGGGGTGTATCTGGACTCTCTGTAATGGATGTAGAAAGGACTCTTGGCTTGAAATTTCTTTACTTTTTCTCTCTGTTTTTGATTCCAAAAACTGGCCATGTACAGGGGTCATGGCCAATTTTTCTTTAGGGACTTGTTCTTTCTGGGGTGTAATTGGACTCTCTGTAATGGATGTAGAAAGGACTCTTGGCTTGACATTTCTTCACTTTTTTTTCTGCTTTTGTTACCAAAAACTGGCCATGTACAAGGGTCATGGCCAATTTTTCTTTAGGGACTTGTTCTTTCTGGGGTGTAACTGGACTCTCTGTAATGTATGTAGAAAGGACACTTGGCATGACATTTCTTCACTTTTTCTCTCTGCTTTTGTTACCAAAAACTGGCCACGTACTGGGGTCATGGCCAATTTTTCTTTAGAGACTTGTTCTTTCTGGGGTGTAACTAGACTCTCTGTAATGGATGTAGAAAGGACTTTTGGCTTGAAATTTCTTCACTTTTTCTCTCTGCTTTTGTTACCAAAAACTGGCCATGTACAGGGGTCATGGCCAATTTTTCTTTAGAGTCTTGTGTTTCCTGGGGTGTATCTGGACTCTCTGTAATGGATGTAGAAAGGACTCTTGGCTTGAAATTTCTTCACTTTTTTTCTCTGCTTTTGTTACCAAAAACTGGCCATGTACTGGGGTCATGGCCAATTTTTATTTAGAGACATGTGCTTCCTGGGGTGTATCTGGACTCTCTGTAATGGATGTAGAAAGGACTCTTGGCTTGAAATTTCTTTACTTTTTCTCTCTGTTTTTGATTCCAAAAACTGGCCATGTACAGGGGTCATGGCCAATTTTTCTTTAGGGACTTGTTCTTTCTGGGGTGTAATTGGACTCTCTGTAATGGATGTAGAAAGGACTCTTGGCTTGACATTTCTTCACTTTTTTTTCTGCTTTTGTTACCAAAAACTGGCCATGTACAAGGGTCATGGCCAATTTTTCTTTAGGGACTTGTTCTTTCTGGGGTGTAACTGGACTCTCTGTAATGTATGTAGAAAGGACACTTGGCATGACATTTCTTCACTTTTTCTCTCTGCTTTTGTTACCAAAAACTGGCCATGTACTGGGGTCATGGCCAATTTTTCTTTAGAGACTTGTTCTTTCTGGGGTGTAACTAGACTCTCTGTAATGGATGTAGAAAGGACTTTTGGCTTGAAATTTCTTCACTTTTTCTCTCTGCTTTTGTTACCAAAAACTGGCCATGTACAGGGGTCATGGCCAATTTTTCTTTAGAGTCTTGTGTTTCCTGTTGTGTATCTGGACTCTCTGTAATGGATGTAGAAAGGACTCTTGGCTTGAAATTTCTTCACTTTTTTTCTCTGCTTTTGTTACCAAAAACTGGCCATGTACTGGGGTCATGGCCAATTTTTCTTTAGAGACATGTGCTTCCTGGGGTGTATCTGGACTCTCTGTAATGGAAGTAGAAAGGACTCTTGGCTTGAAATTTCTTTACTTTTTCTCTCTCTTTTTGATTCCAAAAACTGGCCATGTACAGGGGTCATGGCCAATTTTTCTTTAGGGTTCTTTAGGGTTCTTTCTGGGGTGTAATTGGACTCTCTGTAATGGATGTAGAAAGGACTCTTGGCTTAACATTTCTTCACTTTTTTTTCTGCTTTTGTTACCAAAAACTGGCCATGTACAAGGGTCATGGCCAATTTTTCTTTAGGGACTTGTTCTTTCTGGGGTGTAACTGGACTCTCTGTAATGTATGTAGAAAGGACACTTGGCATGACATTTCTTCACTTTTTCTCTCTGCTTTTGTTACCAAAAACTGGCCATGTACTGGGGTCATGGCCAATTTTTCTTTAGAGACTTGTTCTTTCTGGGGTGTAACTAGACTCTCTGTAATGGATGTAGAAAGGACTTTTGGCTTGAAATTTCATTACTTTTTCTCTCTGCTTTTGTTACCAAAAACTGGCCATGTACAGGGGTCATGGCCAATTTTTCTTTAGAGTCTTGTGTTTCCTGGGGTGTATCTGGACTCTCTGTAATGGATGTAGAAAGGACTCTTGGCTTGAAATTTCTTCACTTTTTTTCTCTGCTTTTGTTACCAAAAACTGGCCATGTACTGGGGTCATGGCCAATTTTTCTTTAGAGACATGTGCTTCCTGGGGTGTATCTGGACTCTCTGTAATGGATGTAGAAAGGACTCTTGGCTTGAAATTTCTTTAATTTTTCTCTCTGTTTTTGATTCCAAAAACTGGCCATGTACAGGGGTCATGGCCAATTTTTCTTTAGGGACTTGTTCTTTCTGGGGTGTAATTGGACTCTCTGTAATGGATGTAGAAAGGACTCTTGGCTTGACATTTCTTCACTTTTTTTCTGCTTTTGTTACCAAAAACTGGCCATGTACAAGGGTCATGGCCAATTTTTCTTTAGGGACTTGTTCTTTCTGGGGTGTAACTGGACTCTCTGTAATGTATGTAGAAAGGACACTTGGCATGACATTTCTTCACTTTTTCTCTCTGCTTTTGTTACCAAAAACTGGCCATGTACTGGGGTCATGGCCAATTTTTCTTTAGAGACTTGTTCTTTCTGGGGTGTAACTAGACTCTCTGTAATGGATGTAGAAAGGACTTTTGGCTTGAAATTTCTTCACTTTTTCTCTCTGCTTTTGTTACCAAAAACTGGCCATGTACAGGGGTCATGGCCAATTTTTCTTTAGAGTCTTGTGTTTCCTGGGGTGTATCTGGACTCTCTGTAATGGATGTAGAAAGGACTCTTGGCTTGAAATTTCTTCACTTTTTTTCTCTGCTTTTGTTACCAAAAACTGGCCATGTACTGGGGTCATGGCCAATTTTTCTTTAGAGACATGTGCTTCCTGGGGTGTATCTGGACTCTCTGTAATGGATGTAGAAAGGACTCTTGGCTTGAAATTTCTTTACTTTTTCTCTCTGTTTTTGATTCCAAAAACTGGCCATGTACAGGGGTCATGGCCAATTTTTCTTTAGGGACTTGTTCTTTCTGGGGTGTAATTGGACTCTCTGTAATGGATGTAGAAAGGACTCTTGGCTTGACATTTCTTCACTTTTTTTTCTGCTTTTGTTACCAAAAATTGGCCATGTACAAGGGTCATGGCCAATTTTTCTTTAGGGACTTGTTCTTTCTGGGGTGTAACTGGACTCTCTGTAATGTATGTAGAAAGGACACTTGGCATGACATTTCTTCACTTTTTCTCTCTGCTTTTGTTACCAAAAACTGGCCATGTACTGGGGTCATGGCCAATTTTTCTTTAGAGACTTGTTCTTTCTGGGGTGTAACTAGACTCTCTGTAATGGATGTAGAAAGGACCTTTGGCATGACATTTCTTCACTTTTTCTCTCTGCTTTTGTTACCAAAAACTGGCCATGTACAGGGGTCATGGCCAATTTTTCTTTAGAGACTTGTGTTTCCTGGGGTGTATCTGGACTCTCTGTAATGGATGTAGAAAGGACTTTTGGCTTGAAATTTCTTCACTTTTTTCTCTCTGTTTTTGATACCAAAAACGGGCCATGTACAGGGGTCATGGCCAATTTTTCTTTAGGGACTTGTTCTTTCTGGGGTGTAATTGGACTCTCTGTAATGGATGTAGAAAGGACTCTTGGCTTGACATTTCTTCACTTTTTTTTCTGCTTTTGTTACCAAAAACTGGCCATGTACAAGGGTCATGGCCAATTTTTCTTTAGGGACTTGTTCTTTCTGGGGTGTAACTGGACTCTCTGTAATGTATGTAGAAAGGACACTTGGCATGACATTTCTTCACTTTTTCTCTCTGCTTTTGTTACCAAAAACTGGCCATGTACTGGGGTCATGGCCAATTTTTCTTCAGAGACTTGTTCTTTCTGGGGTGTAACTAGACTCTCTGTAATGGATGTAGAAAGGACGATTGGCTTGAAATTTCTTCACTTTTTTCTCTCTGTTTTTGATACCAAAAACGGGTAATGTACAGGGGTCATGGCCAATTTTTCTTTAGGGACTTGTTCTTTCTTGGGTGTAACTGGACTCTCTGTAATGGATGTAGAAAGGACTCTTGGCATGACATTTGTTCACTTTTTCTCTCTGCTTTTGTTACCAAAAACTGGCCATGCACTGGGGTCATGGCCAATTTTTCTTTAGAAACTTGTTCTTTCTGGGGTATAACTAGACTCTCTGTAATGGATGTAGAAAGGACTCTTGGCTTGAAATTTCTTCACTTTTTTCTCTCTGTTGTTGATACCAAAAACGAGCCATGTACAGGGGTCATGGCCAATTTTTTTTTAGAGACTTGTTCTTTCTGGGGTGTAATTGGACTCTCTGTAATTGATGTAGAAAGGACTCTTGGCTTGAAATTTCTTTACTTTTTCTCTCTGTTTTTGATTCCAAAAACGGGCCATGTACTGGGGTCATGGCCAATTTTTCTTTAGAGACTTGTGTTTCCTGGGGTGTACCTGGACTCTCTGTAATGGATGTAGAAAGGACCTTTGGCATGACATTTCTTCACTTTTTCTCTCTGCTTTTGTTACCAAAAACTGGCCATGTACAGGGGTCATGGCCAATTTTTCTTTAGAGACATGTGCTTCCTGGGGTGTATCTGGACTCTCTGTAATGGATGTAGAAAGGACTCTTGGCTTGAAATTTCTTTACTTTTTCTCTCTGTTTTTGATTCCAAAAACTGGCCATGTACAGGGGTCATGGCCAATTTTTCTTTATGGACTTGTTCTTTCTGGGGTGTACCTGGACTCTCTGTAATGGATGTAGAAAGGACTCTTGGCTTGAAATTTCTTTACTTTTTCTCTCTGTTTTTGATTCCAAAAACGGGCCATGTACTGGGGTCATGGCCAATTTTTCTTTAGAGACTTGTGTTTCCTGGGGTGAACCTGGACTCTCTGTAATGGATGTAGAAAGGACTCTTGGCTTGAAATATCTTTACTTTTTCTCTCTGCTTTTGTTACCAAAAACTGGCCATGTACAGGGGTCATGGCCAATTTTTCTTTAGAGACTTGTGTTTCCTGGGGTGTATCTGGACTCTCTGTAATGGATGTAGAAAGGACTCTTGGCTTGAAATTTCTTCACTTTTTTTCTCTGCTTTTGTTACCAAAAACTGGCCATGTACTGGGGTCATGGCCAATTTTTCTTTAGAGGCATGTGCTTCCTGGGGTGTATCTGGACTCTCTGTAATGGATGTAGAAAGGACTCTTGGCTTGAAATTTGTTTACTTTTTCTCTCTGTTTTTGATTCCAAAAACTGGCCATGTACAGGGGTCATGGCCAATTTTTCTTTAGGGACTTGTTCTTTCTGGGGTGTAATTGGACTCTCTGTAATGGATGTAGAAAGGACTCTTGGCTTGACATTTCTTCACTTTTTTTCTGCTTTTGTTACCAAAAACTGGCCATGTACAAGGGTCATGGCCAATTTTTCTTTAGGGACTTGTTCTTTCTGGGGTGTAATTGGACTCTCTGTAATGGATGTAGAAAGGACTCTTGGCTTGACATTTCTTCACTTTTTTTTCTGCTTTTGTTACCAAAAACTGGCCATGTACAAGGGTCATGGCCAATTTTTCTTTAGGGACTTGTTCTTTCTGGGGTGTAACTGGACTCTCTGTAATGTATGTAGAAAGGACACTTGGCATGACATTTCTTCACTTTTTCTCTCTGCTTTTGTTACCAAAAACTGGCCATGTACTGGGGTCATGGCCAATTTTTCTTTAGAGACTTGTTCTTTCTGGGGTGTAACTAGACTCTCTGTAATGGATGTAGAAAGGACTCTTGGCTTGAAATTTCTTTACTTTTTCTCTCTGTTTTTGATTCCAAAAACTGGCCATGTACAGGGGTCATGGCCAATTTTTCTTTATGGACTTGTTCTTTCTGGGGTGTACCTGGACTCTGTAATGGATGTAGAAAGGACTCTTGGCTTGAAATTTCTTTCCTTTTTCTCTCTGTTTTTGATTCCAAAAACGGGCCATGTACTGGGGTCATGGCCAATTTTTCTTTAGAGACTTGTGTTTCCTGGGGTGAACCTGGACTCTCTGTAATGGATGTAGAAAGGACTCTTGGCTTGAAATATCTTTACTTTTTCTCTCTGCTTTTGTTACCAAAAACTGGCCATGTACAGGGGTCATGGCCAATTTTTCTTTAGAGACTTGTGTTTCCTGGGGTGTATCTGGACTCTCTGTAATGGATGTAGAAAGGACTCTTAGCTTGAAATTTCTTCACTTTTTTTCTCTGCTTTTGTTACCAAAAACTGGCCATGTACTGGGGTCATGGCCAATTTTTCTTTAGAGACATGTGCTTCCTGGGGTGTATCTGGACTCTCTGTAATGGATGTAGAAAGGACTCTTGGCTTGAAATTTCTTTACTTTTTCTCTCTGTTTTTGATTCCAAAAACTGGCCGTGTACAGGGGTCATGGCCAATTTTTCTTTATTGACTTGTTCTTTCTGGGGTGTAATTGGACTCTCTGTAATGGATGTAGAAAGGACTCTTGGCATGACATTTCTTCACTTTTTCTCTCTGCTTTTGTTACCAAAAACTGGCCATGTACTGGGGTCATGGCCAATTTTTCTTTAGAGACTTGTTCTTTCTGGGGTGTAACTAGACTCTCTGTAATGGATGTAGAAAGGACTCTTGGCTTGAAATTTCTTTACTTTTTCTCTCTGTTTTTGATTCCAAAAACTGGCCATGTACAGGGGTCATGGCCAATTTTTCTTTATGGACTTGTTCTTTCTGGGGTGTACCTGGACTCTCTGTAATGGATGTAGAAAGGACTCTTGGCTTGAAATTTCTTTCCTTTTTCTCTCTGTTTTTGATTCCAAAAACGGGCCATGTACTGGGGTCATGGCCAATTTTTCTTTAGAGACTTGTGTTTCCTGGGGTGAACCTGGACTCTCTGTAATGGATGTAGAAAGGACTCTTGGCTTGAAATATCTTTACTTTTTCTCTCTGCTTTTGTTACCAAAAACTGGCCATGTACAGGGGTCATGGCCAATTTTTCTTTAGAGACTTGTGTTTCCTGGGGTGTATCTGGACTCTCTGTAATGGATGTAGAAAGGACTCTTAGCTTGAAATTTCTTCACTTTTTTTCTCTGCTTTTGTTACCAAAAACTGGCCATGTACTGGGGTCATGGCCAATTTTTCTTTAGAGACATGTGCTTCCTGGGGTGTATCTGGACTCTCTGTAATGGATGTAGAAAGGACTCTTGGCTTGAAATTTCTTTACTTTTTCTCTCTGTTTTTGATTCCAAAAACTGGCCGTGTACAGGGGTCATGGCCAATTTTTCTTTATTGACTTGTTCTTTCTGGGGTGTAATTGGACTCTCTGTAATGGATGTAGAAAGGACTCTTGGCTTGACATTTCTTCACTTTTTTTCTGCTTTTGTTACCAAAAACTGGCCATGTACAAGGGTCATGGCCAATTTTTCTTTAGGGACTTGTTCTTTCTGGGGTGTAATTGGACTCTCTGTAATGGATGTAGAAAGGACTCTTGGCTTGACATTTCTTCACTTTTTTTCTGCTTTTGTTACCAAAAACTGGCCATGTACAAGGGTCATGGCCAATTTTTCTTTAGGGACTTGTTCTTTCTGGGGTGTAATTGGACTCTCTGTAATGGATGTAGAAAGGACTCTTGGCTTGACATTTCTTCACTTTTTCTCTCTGCTTTTGTTACCAAAAACTGGCCATGTACTGGGGTCATGGCCAATTTTTCTTTAGAGACTTGTTCTTTCTGGGGTGTAACTAGACTCTCTGTAATGGATGTAGAAAGGACGATTGGCTTGACATTTTTTCACTTTTTCTCTCTGCTTTTGTTACCAAAAACTGGCCATGTACAGGGGTCATGGCCAATTTTTCTTTAGAGACTTGTGTTTCCTGGGGTGTACCTGGACTCTCTGTAATGGATGTAGAAAGGACCTTTGGCATGACATTTCTTCACTTTTTCTCTCTGCTTTTGTTACCAAAAACTGGCCATGTACAGGGGTCATGGCCAATTTTTCTTTATGGACTTGTTCTTTCTGGGGTGTAATTGGACTCTCTGTAATGGATGTAGAAAGGACTCTTGGCTTGACATTTTTTCACTTTTTCTCTCTGTTTTTGATTCCAAAAACGGGCCATGTACTGGGGTCATGGCCAATTTTTCTTTAGAGACTTGTCCTTTCTGGGGTGTAATTGGACTCTCTGTAGTGGATGTAGAAATGACTCTTGGCATGACATTTCTTCACTTTTTCTCTCTGCTTTTGATTCCAAAAACGGGCCATGTACAGGGGTCATGGCCAATTTTTCTTTAGAGACTTGTCCTTTCAGGGGTGTAATTGGACTCTCTGTAGTATATGTAGAAAGGACTCTTGGCTTGACATTTCTTTCTTCATTTTTTTTCTGCTTTTGTTACCAAAAACTGGCCATGTACAGTGGTCATGGCCAATTTTTCTTTAGGGACTTGTTCTTTCTGGGATGTAACTGGACTCTCTGTAATGGATGTAGAAAGGACTCTTGGCTTGAAATTTCTTCACTTTTTCTCTATGTTGTTGATACCAAACAAAAACAAGCCATGTACAGGGGTCATGGCCAATTTTTTTTTAGAGACTTGTCCTTTCTGGGGTGTAATTGGACTCT
Source organism: Allodiplogaster sudhausi (assembly GCA_945643635.1). Taxonomy (NCBI): domain Eukaryota; kingdom Metazoa; phylum Nematoda; class Chromadorea; order Rhabditida; family Diplogasteridae; genus Allodiplogaster; species Allodiplogaster sudhausi. Next base: position 319,311 of record CALZFC010000045.1, on the reverse strand, counting down.
CTGTAATGGATGTAGAAAGGACCCTTGGCTTGATATTTTTTCACTTTTTCTCTCTGCTTTTGTTACCAAAAACTGGCCATGTACAGGGGTCATGGCCAATTTTTCTTTAGGGACTTGTTTCTTTCTGGGGTGTAACTATACTCTCTGTAATGGATGTAGAAAGGACCTTTGGCATGACATTTCTTCACTTTTTCTCTCTGCTTTTGTTTCCAAAAACTGGCCATGTACTGGGGTCATTACCAATTTTTCTTTAGAGACTTGTTCTTTCTGGGGTGTAACTAGACTTTCTGTAATGGATGTAGAAAGGACGATTGGCTTGACATTTTTTTCACTTTTTCTCTCTCCTTTTGTTACCAAAAACTGGCCATGTACTGGGTCATGGCCAATTTTTCTTTAGAGACTTGTTCTTTCTGGGGTGTACCTGGACTCTCTGTAATGGATGTAGAAAGGACTCTTGGCTTGAAATTTCTTTACTTTTTCTCTCTGTTTTTGATTCCAAAAACTGGCCATGTACAGGGGTCATGGCCAATTTTTCTTTAGAGATTTGTTTTTCCTGGGGTTTATCTGAACTCTCTGTAATGGATGTAGAAAGGACTCTTGGCTTGAAATTTCTTCACTTTTTTTCTCTCTGTTGTTGATACCAAAAACGAGCCATGTACAGGGGTCATGGCCAATTTTTCTTTAGAGACTTGTCCTTTCTGGGGTGTAACTGGACTCTCTGTAATGTATGTAGAAAGGACACTTGGCATGATATTTCTTCACTTTTTCTCTCTGCTTTTGTTACCAAAAACTGGCCATGTACTGGGGTCATGGCCAATTTTTCTTTACTGGGGTGTACCTGGACTCTCTGTAATGGATGTAGAAAGGACTCTTGGCTTGAAATTTCTTTACTTTTTCTCTCTGCTTTTGTTACCAAAAACTGGCCATGTACAAGGGTCATGGCCAATTTTTCTTTAGGGACTTGTTCTTTCTGGGGTGTAATTGGACTCTCTGTAATGGATGTAGAAAGGACTCTTGGCTTGACATTTCTTCACTTTTTCTCTCTGCTTTTGTTACCAAAAACTGGCCATGTACTGGGGTCATGGCCAATTTTTCTTTAGAGACTTGTTCTTTCTGGGGTGTAACTAGACTCTCTGTAATGGATGTAGAAAGGACGATTGGCTTGACATTTTTTCACTTTTTCTCTCTGCTTTTGTTACCAAAAACTGGCCATGTACAGGGGTCATGGCCAATTTTTCTTTAGAGACTTGTGTTTCCTGGGGTGTACCTGGACTCTCTGTAATGGATGTAGAAAGGACCTTTGGCATGACATTTCTTCACTTTTTCTCTCTGCTTTTGTTACCAAAAACTGGCCATGTACAGGGGTCATGGCCAATTTTTCTTTATGGACTTGTTCTTTCTGGGGTGTAATTGGACTCTCTGTAATGGATGTAGAAAGGACTCTTGGCTTGACATTTTTTCACTTTTTCTCTCTGTTTTTGATTCCAAAAACGGGCCATGTACTGGGGTCATGGCCAATTTTTCTTTAGAGACTTGTCCTTTCTGGGGTGTAATTGGACTCTCTGTAGTGGATGTAGAAATGACTCTTGGCATGACATTTCTTCACTTTTTCTCTCTGCTTTTGATTCCAAAAACGGGCCATGTACAGGGGTCATGGCCAATTTTTCTTTAGAGACTTGTCCTTTCAGGGGTGTAATTGGACTCTCTGTAGTATATGTAGAAAGGACTCTTGGCTTGACATTTCTTTCTTCAATTTTTTTTCTGCTTTTGTTACCAAAAACTGGCCATGTACAGTGGTCATGGCCAATTTTTCTTTAGGGACTTGTTCTTTCTGGGATGTAACTGGACTCTCTGTAATGGATGTAGAAAGGACTCTTGGCTTGAAATTTCTTCACTTTTTCTCTATGTTGTTGATACCAAACAAAAACAAGCCATGTACAGGGGTCATGGCCAATTTTTTTTTAGAGACTTGTCCTTTCTGGGGTGTAATTGGACTCTCTGTAATGGATGTAGAAAGGACCCTTGGCTTGATATTTTTTCACTTTTTCTCTCTGCTTTTGTTACCAAAAACTGGCCATGTACAGGGGTCATGGCCAATTTTTCTTTAGGGACTTGTTTCTTTCTGGGGTGTAACTATACTCTCTGTAATGGATGTAGAAAGGACCTTTGGCATGACATTTCTTCACTTTTTCTCTCTGCTTTTGTTTCCAAAAACTGGCCATGTACTGGGGTCATTACCAATTTTTCTTTAGAGACTTGTTCTTTCTGGGGTGTAACTAGACTTTCTGTAATGGATGTAGAAAGGACGATTGGCTTGACATTTTTTTCACTTTTTCTCTCTCCTTTTGTTACCAAAAACTGGCCATGTACTGGGTCATGGCCAATTTTTCTTTAGAGACTTGTTCTTTCTGGGGTGTACCTGGACTCTCTGTAATGGATGTAGAAAGGACTCTTGGCTTGAAATTTCTTTACTTTTTCTCTCTGTTTTTGATTCCAAAAACTGGCCATGTACAGGGGTCATGGCCAATTTTTCTTTAGAGATTTGTTTTTCCTGGGGTTTATCTGAACTCTCTGTAATGGATGTAGAAAGGACTCTTGGCTTGAAATTTCTTCACTTTTTTTCTCTCTGTTGTTGATACCAAAAACGAGCCATGTACAGGGGTCATGGCCAATTTTTCTTTAGAGACTTGTCCTTTCTGGGGTGTAACTGGACTCTCTGTAATGTATGTAGAAAGGACACTTGGCATGATATTTCTTCACTTTTTCTCTCTGCTTTTGTTACCAAAAACTGGCCATGTACTGGGGTCATGGCCAATTTTTCTTTACTGGGGTGTACCTGGACTCTCTGTAATGGATGTAGAAAGGACTCTTGGCTTGAAATTTCTTTACTTTTTCTCTCTGTTTTTGATTCCAAAAACTGGCCATGTACAGGGGTCATGGCCAATTTTTCTTTAGAGATTTGTTTTTCCTGGGGTTTATCTGGACTCTCTGTAATGGATGTAGAAAGGACTCTTGGCTTGAAATTTCTTCACTTTTTTTCTCTCTGTTGTTGATACCAAAAACGAGCCATGTACAGGGGTCATGGCCAATTTTTCTTTAGAGACTTGTCCTTTCTGGGGTGTAACTGGACTCTCTGTAATGTATGTAGAAAGGACACTTGGCTTGATATTTTTTCACTTTTTCTCTCTGCTTTTGTTACCAAAAACTGGCCATGTACAGGGGTCATGGCCAATTTTTCTTTAGGGACTTGTTTCTTTCTGGGGTGTAACTATACTCTCTGTAATGGATGTAGAAAGGACCTTTGGCATGACATTTCTTCACTTTTTCTCTCTGCTTTTGTTTCCAAAAACTGGCCATGTACAGGGGTCATGGCCAATTTTTCTTTAGAGACTTGTCCTTTCTGGGGTGTAATTGGACTCTCTGTAATGGATGTAGAAAGGACTCTTGGCTTGACATTTCTTCACTTTTTTTCTGCTTTTGTTACCAAAAACTGGCCATGTACAAGGGCCATGGCCAATTTTTCTTTAGGGACTTGTTCTTTCTGGGGTGTAATTGGACTCTCTGTAATGGATGTAGAAAGGACTCTTGGCTTGACATTTTTTCACTTTTTCTCTCTGTTTTTGATTCCAAAAACGGGCCATGTACTAGGGTCATGGCCAATTTTTCTTTAGAGACTTGTCTTTCTGGGGTGTAATTGGACTCTCTGTAGTGGATGTAGAAAGGACTCTTGGCATGACATTTCTTCACTTTTTCTCTCTGCTTTTGATTCCAAAAACGGGCCATGTACAGGGGTCATGGCCAATTTTTCTTTAGAGACTTGTCCTTTCTGGGGTGTAATTGGACTCTCTGTAATATATGTAGAAAGGACTCTTGGCTTGACATTTCTTTCTTCACTTTTTTTTCTGCTTTTGTTACCAAAAACTGGCCATGTACAGTGGTCATGGCCAATTTTTCTTTAGGGACTTGTTCTTTCTGGGGTGTAACTGGACTCTCTGTAATGGATGTAGAAAGGACTCTTGGCTTGAAATTTCTTCACTTTTTCTCTCTGTTTTGATACAAAAAAACTGGCCATGTACAGGGGTCATGGCCAATTTTTTTTAGAGACTTGTCCTTTCTGGGGTGTAATTGGACTCTCTGTAATGGATGTAGAAAGGACCTTTGGCATGACATTTCTTCACTTTTTCTCTCTGCTTTTGTTTCCAAAAACTGGCCATGTACTGGGGTCATTACCAATTTTTCTTTAGAGACTTGTTCTTTCTGGGGTGTAACTAGACTTTCTGTAATGGATGTAGAAAGGACGATTGGCTTGACATTTTTTCACTTTTTCTCTCTCCTTTTGTTACCAAAAACTGGCCATGTACTGGGTCATGGCCAATTTTTCTTTAGAGACTTGTTCTTTCTGGGGTGTACCTGGACTCTCTGTAATGGATGTAGAAAGGACTCTTGGCTTGAAATTTCTTTACTTTTTCTCTCTGTTTTTGATTCCAAAAACTGGCCATGTACAGGGGTCATGGCCAATTTTTCTTTAGAGATTTGTTTTTCCTGGGGTTTATCTGAACTCTCTGTAATGGATGTAGAAAGGACTCTTGGCTTGAAATTTCTTCACTTTTTTTCTCTCTGTTGTTGATACCAAAAACGAGCCATGTACAGGGGTCATGGCCAATTTTTCTTTAGAGACTTGTCCTTTCTGGGGTGTAACTGGACTCTCTGTAATGTATGTAGAAAGGACACTTGGCATGATATTTCTTCACTTTTTCTCTCTGCTTTTGTTACCAAAAACTGGCCATGTACTGGGGTCATGGCCAATTTTTCTTTACTGGGGTGTACCTGGACTCTCTGTAATGGATGTAGAAAGGACTCTTGGCTTGAAATTTCTTTACTTTTTCTCTCTGTTTTTGATTCCAAAAACTGGCCATGTACAGGGGTCATGGCCAATTTTTCTTTAGAGATTTGTTTTTCCTGGGGTTTATCTGGACTCTCTGTAATGGATGTAGAAAGGACTCTTGGCTTGAAATTTCTTCACTTTTTTTCTCTCTGTTGTTGATACCAAAAACGAGCCATGTACAGGGGTCATGGCCAATTTTTCTTTAGAGACTTGTCCTTTCTGGGGTGTAACTGGACTCTCTGTAATGTATGTAGAAAGGACACTTGGCTTGATATTTTTTCACTTTTTCTCTCTGCTTTTGTTACCAAAAACTGGCCATGTACAGGGGTCATGGCCAATTTTTCTTTAGGGACTTGTTTCTTTCTGGGGTGTAACTATACTCTCTGTAATGGATGTAGAAAGGACCTTTGGCATGACATTTCTTCACTTTTTCTCTCTGCTTTTGTTTCCAAAAACTGGCCATGTACAGGGGTCATGGCCAATTTTTCTTTAGAGACTTGTCCTTTCTGGGGTGTAATTGGACTCTCTGTAGTGGATGTAGAAAGGACTCTTGGCTTGACATTTCTTCACTTTTTTTTCTGCTTTTGTTACCAAAAACTGGCCATGTACAAGGGCCATGGCCAATTTTTCTTTAGGGACTTGTTCTTTCTGGGGTGTAATTGGACTCTCTGTAATGGATGTAGAAAGGACTCTTGGCTTGACATTTTTTCACTTTTTCTCTCTGTTTTTGATTCCAAAAACGGGCCATGTACTAGGGTCATGGCCAATTTTTCTTTAGAGACTTGTCCTTTCTGGGGTGTAATTGGACTCTCTGTAGTGGATGTAGAAATGACTCTTGGCATGACATTTCTTCACTTTTTCTCTCTGCTTTTGATTCCAAAAACGGGCCATGTACAGGGGTCATGGCCAATTTTTCTTTAGAGACTTGTCCTTTCTGGGGTGTAATTGGACTCTCTGTAGTATATGTAGAAAGGACTCTTGGCTTGACATTTCTTTCTTCAATTTTTTTTCTGCTTTTGTTACCAAAAACTGGCCATGTACAGTGGTCATGGCCAATTTTTCTTTAGGGACTTGTTCTTTCTGGGATGTAACTGGACTCTCTGTAATGGATGTAGAAAGGACTCTTGGCTTGAAATTTCTTCACTTTTTCTCTATGTTGTTGATACCAAACAAAAACAAGCCATGTACAGGGGTCATGGCCAATTTTTTTTTAGAGACTTGTCCTTTCTGGGGTGTAATTGGACTCTCTGTAATGGATGTAGAAAGGACCCTTGGCATGACATTTTTTCACTTTTTCTCTCTCCTTTTGTTACCAAAAACTGGCCATGTACTGGGTCATGGCCAATTTTTCTTTAGAGACTTGTTCTTTCTGGGGTGTACCTGGACTCTCTGTAATGGATGTAGAAAGGACTCTTGGCTTGAAATTTCTTTACTTTTTCTCTCTGTTTTTGATTCCAAAAACTGGCCATGTACAGGGGTCATGGCCAATTTTTCTTTAGAGATTTGTTTTTCCTGGGGTTTATCTGAACTCTCTGTAATGGATGTAGAAAGGACTCTTGGCTTGAAATTTCTTCACTTTTTTCTCTCTGTTGTTGATACCAAAAACGAGCCATGTACAGGGGTCATGGCCAATTTTTCTTTAGAGACTTGTCCTTTCTGGGGTGTAACTGGACTCTCTGTAATGTATGTAGAAAGGACACTTGGCATGATATTTCTTCACTTTTTCTCTCTGCTTTTGTTACCAAAAACTGGCCATGTACTGGGGTCATGGCCAATTTTTCTTTAGAGACTTGTCCTTTCTGGGGTGTAATTGGACTCTCTGTAATGGATGTAGAAAGGACCCTTGGCTTGATATTTTTTCACTTTTTCTCTCTGCTTTTGTTACCAAAAACTGGCCATGTACAGGGGTCATGGCCAATTTTTCTTTAGGGACTTGTTTCTTTCTGGGGTGTAACTATACTCTCTGTAATGGATGTAGAAAGGACCTTTGGCATGACATTTCTTCACTTTTTCTCTCTGCTTTTGTTTCCAAAAACTGGCCATGTACTGGGGTCATTACCAATTTTTCTTTAGAGACTTGTTCTTTCTGGGGTGTAACTAGACTTTCTGTAATGGATGTAGAAAGGACGATTGGCTTGACATTTTTTTCACTTTTTCTCTCTCCTTTAGTTACCAAAAACTGGCCATGTACTGGGTCATGGCCAATTTTTCTTTAGAGACTTGTTCTTTCTGGGGTGTACCTGGACTCTCTGTAATGGATGTAGAAAGGACTCTTGGCTTGAAATTTCTTTACTTTTTCTCTCTGTTTTTGATTCCAAAAACTGGCCATGTACAGGGGTCATGGCCAATTTTTCTTTAGAGATTTGTTTTTCCTGGGGTTTATCTGAACTCTCTGTAATGGATGTAGAAAGGACTCTTGGCTTGAAATTTCTTCACTTTTTTTCTCTCTGTTGTTGATACCAAAAACGGCCATGTACAGGGGTCATGGCCAATTTTTCTTTAGAGACTTGTCCTTTCTGGGGTGTAACTGGACTCTCTGTAATGTATGTAGAAAGGACACTTGGCATGATATTTCTTCACTTTTTCTCTCTGCTTTTGTTACCAAAAACTGGCCATGTACTGGGGTCATGGCCAATTTTTCTTTACTGGGGTGTACCTGGACTCTCTGTAATGGATGTAGAAAGGACTCTTGGCTTGAAATTTCTTTACTTTTTCTCTCTGTTTTTGATTCCAAAAACTGGCCATGTACAGGGGTCATGGCCAATTTTTCTTTAGAGATTTGTTTTTCCTGGGGTTTATCTGGACTCTCTGTAATGGATGTAGAAAGGACTCTTGGCTTGAAATTTCTTCACTTTTTTTCTCTCTGTTGTTGATACCAAAAACGAGCCATGTACAGGGGTCATGGCCAATTTTTCTTTAGAGACTTGTCCTTTCTGGGGTGTAACTGGACTCTCTGTAATGTATGTAGAAAGGACACTTGGCTTGATATTTTTTCACTTTTTCTCTCTGCTTTTGTTACCAAAAACTGGCCATGTACAGGGGTCATGGCCAATTTTTCTTTAGGGACTTGTTTCTTTCTGGGGTGTAACTATACTCTCTGTAATGGATGTAGAAAGGACCTTTGGCATGACATTTCTTCACTTTTTCTCTCTGCTTTTGTTTCCAAAAACTGGCCATGTACAGGGGTCATGGCCAATTTTTCTTTAGAGACTTGTCCTTTCTGGGGTGTAATTGGACTCTCTGTAGTGGATGTAGAAAGGACTCTTGGCTTGACATTTCTTCACTTTTTTTTCTGCTTTTGTTACCAAAAACTGGCCATGTACAAGGGCCATGGCCAATTTTTCTTTAGGGACTTGTTCTTTCTGGGGTGTAATTGGACTCTCTGTAATGGATGTAGAAAGGACTCTTGGCTTGACATTTTTTCACTTTTTCTCTCTGTTTTTGATTCCAAAAACGGGCCATGTACTAGGGTCATGGCCAATTTTTCTTTAGAGACTTGTCCTTTCTGGGGTGTAATTGGACTCTCTGTAGTGGATGTAGAAAGGACTCTTGGCATGACATTTCTTCACTTTTTCTCTCTGCTTTTGATTCCAAAAACGGGCCATGTACAGGGGTCATGGCCAATTTTTCTTTAGAGACTTGTCCTTTCTGGGGTGTAATTGGACTCTCTGTAGTATATGTAGAAAGGACTCTTGGCTTGACATTTCTTTCTTCATTTTTTTTCTGCTTTTGTTACCAAAAACTGGCCATGTACAGTGGTCATGGCCAATTTTTCTTTAGGGACTTGTTCTTTCTGGGATGTAACTGGACTCTCTGTAATGGATGTAGAAAGGACTCTTGGCTTGAAATTTCTTCACTTTTTCTCTATGTTGTTGATACCAAACAAAACAAGCCATGTACAGGGGTCATGGCCAATTTTTTTTTAGAGACTTGTCCTTTCTGGGGTGTAATTGGACTCTCTGTAATGGATGTAGAAAGGACCCTTGGCATGACATTTTTTCACTTTTTCTCTCTCCTTTTGTTACCAAAAACTGGCCATGTACTGGGTCATGGCCAATTTTTCTTTAGAGACTTGTTCTTTCTGGGGTGTACCTGGACTCTCTGTAATGGATGTAGAAAGGACTCTTGGCTTGAAATTTCTTTACTTTTTCTCTCTGTTTTTGATTCCAAAAACTGGCCATGTACAGGGGTCATGGCCAATTTTTCTTTAGAGATTTGTTTTTCCTGGGGTTTATCTGAACTCTCTGTAATGGATGTAGAAAGGACTCTTGGCTTGAAATTTCTTCACTTTTTTTCTCTCTGTTGTTGATACCAAAAACGAGCCATGTACAGGGGTCATGGCCAATTTTTCTTTAGAGACTTGTCCTTTCTGGGGTGTAACTGGACTCTCTGTAATGTATGTAGAAAGGACACTTGGCATGATATTTCTTCACTTTTTCTCTCTGCTTTTGTTACCAAAAACTGGCCATGTACTGGGGTCATGGCCAATTTTTCTTTAGAGACTTGTCCTTTCTGGGGTGTAATTGGACTCTCTGTAATGGATGTAGAAAGGACCCTTGGCTTGATATTTTTTCACTTTTTCTCTCTGCTTTTGTTACCAAAAACTGGCCATGTACAGGGGTCATGGCCAATTTTTCTTTAGGGACTTGTTTCTTTCTGGGGTGTAACTATACTCTCTGTAATGGATGTAGAAAGGACCTTTGGCATGACATTTCTTCACTTTTTCTCTCTGCTTTTGTTTCCAAAAACTGGCCATGTACTGGGGTCATTACCAATTTTTCTTTAGAGACTTGTTCTTTCTGGGGTGTAACTAGACTTTCTGTAATGGATGTAGAAAGGACGATTGGCTTGACATTTTTTTCACTTTTTCTCTCTCCTTTAGTTACCAAAAACTGGCCATGTACTGGGTCATGGCCAATTTTTCTTTAGAGACTTGTTCTTTCTGGGGTGTACCTGGACTCTCTGTAATGGATGTAGAAAGGACTCTTGGCTTGAAATTTCTTTACTTTTTCTCTCTGTTTTTGATTCCAAAAACTGGCCATGTACAGGGGTCATGGCCAATTTTTCTTTAGAGATTTGTTTTTCCTGGGGTTTATCTGAACTCTCTGTAATGGATGTAGAAAGGACTCTTGGCTTGAAATTTCTTCACTTTTTTTCTCTCTGTTGTTGATACCAAAAACGAGCCATGTACAGGGGTCATGGCCAATTTTTCTTTAGAGACTTGTCCTTTCTGGGGTGTAACTGGACTCTCTGTAATGTATGTAGAAAGGACACTTGGCATGATATTTCTTCACTTTTTCTCTCTGCTTTTGTTACCAAAAACTGGCCATGTACTGGGGTCATGGCCAATTTTTCTTTACTGGGGTGTACCTGGACTCTCTGTAATGGATGTAGAAAGGACTCTTGGCTTGAAATTTCTTTACTTTTTCTCTCTGTTTTTGATTCCAAAAACTGGCCATGTACAGGGGTCATGGCCAATTTTTCTTTAGAGATTTGTTTTTCCTGGGGTTTATCTGGACTCTCTGTAATGGATGTAGAAAGGACTCTTGGCTTGAAATTTCTTCACTTTTTTTCTCTCTGTTGTTGATACCAAAAACGAGCCATGTACAGGGGTCATGGCCAATTTTTCTTTAGAGACTTGTCCTTTCTGGGGTGTAACTGGACTCTCTGTAATGTATGTAGAAAGGACACTTGGCTTGATATTTTTTCACTTTTTCTCTCTGCTTTTGTTACCAAAAACTGGCCATGTACAGAGGTCATGGCCAATTTTTCTTTAGGGACTTGTTTCTTTCTGGGGTGTAACTATACTCTCTGTAATGGATGTAGAAAGGACCTTTGGCATGACATTTCTTTACTTTTTCTCTCTGCTTTTGTTTCCAAAAACTGGCCATGTACAGGGGTCATGGCCAATTTTTCTTTAGAGACTTGTCCTTTCTGGGGTGTAATTGGACTCTCTGTAGTGGATGTAGAAAGGACTCTTGGCTTGACATTTCTTCACTTTTTTTTCTGCTTTTGTTACCAAAAACTGGCCATGTACAAGGGTCATGGCCAATTTTTCTTTAGGGACTTGTTCTTTCTGGGGTGTAACTGGACTCTCTGTAATGTATGTAGAAAGGACACTTGGCATGATATTTCTTCACTTTTTCTCTCTGCTTTTGTTACCAAAAACTGGCCATGTACTGGGGTCATGGCCAATTTTTCTTTACTGGGGTGTACCTGGACTCTCTGTAATGGATGTAGAAAGGACTCTTGGCTTGAAATTTCTTTACTTTTTCTCTCTGTTTTTGATTCCAAAAACTGGCCATGTACAGGGGTCATGGCCAATTTTTCTTTAGAGATTTGTTTTTCCTATGGTTTATCTGGACTCTCTGTATTGGATGTAGAAAGGACTCTTGGCTTGAAATTTCTTCACTTTTTTTTCTGCTTTTGTTACCAAAAACTGGCCATGTACAAGGGTCATGGGCAATTTTTCTTTAGGGACTTGTTCTTTCTGGGGTATAACTGGACTCTCTGTAATGTATGTAGAAAGGACACTTGGCATGATATTTCTTCACTTTTTCTCTCTGCTTTTGTTACCAAAAACTGGCCATGTACTGGGGTCATGGCCAATTTTTCTTTAGAGACTTATCCTTTCTGGGGTGTACCTGGACTCTCTGTAATGGATGTAGAAAGGACGATTGGCTTGACATTTTTTTTCACTTTTTCTCTCTCCTTTTGTTACCAAAAACTGGCCATGTACTGGGGTCATGGCCAATTTTTCTTTAGGGACTTGTTCTTTCTGGGGTGTAACTGGACTCTCTGTAATGTATGTAGAAAGGACACTTGGCATGATATTTCTTCACTTTTTCTCTCTGCTTTTGTTACCAAAAACTGGCCATGTACTGGGGTCATGGCCAATTTTTCTTTAGAGACTTGTCCTTTCTGGGGTGTACCTGGACTCTCTGTAATGGATGTAGAAAGGACGATTGGCTTGACATTTTTTTCACTTTTTCTCTCTCCTTTTGTTACCAAAAACTGGCCATGTACAAGGGTCATGGCCAATTTTTCTTTAGGGACTTGCTCTTTCTGGGGTTTATCTGAACTCTCTGTAATGGATGTAGAAAGGACTCTTGGCTTGAAATTTCTTCACTTTTTTTCTCTCTGTTGTTGATACCAAAAACGAGCCATGTACAGGGGTCATGGCCAATTTTTCTTTAGAGACTTGTCCTTTCTGGGGTGTAACTGGACTCTCTGTAATGTATGTAGAAAGGACACTTGGCATGATATTTCTTCACTTTTTCTCTCTGCTTTTGTTACCAAAAACTGGCCATGTACTGGGGTCATGGCCAATTTTTCTTTACTGGGGTGTACCTGGACTCTCTGTAATGGATGTAGAAAGGACTCTTGGCTTGAAATTTCTTTACTTTTTCTCTCTGTTTTTGATTCCAAAAACTGGCCATGTACAGGGGTCATGGCCAATTTTTCTTTAGAGATTTGTTTTTCCTGGGGTTTATCTGGACTCTCTGTAATGGATGTAGAAAGGACTCTTGGCTTGAAATTTCTTCACTTTTTTTCTCTCTGTTGTTGATACCAAAAACGAGCCATGTACAGGGGTCATGGCCAATTTTTCTTTAGAGACTTGTCCTTTCTGGGGTGTAACTGGACTCTCTGTAATGTATGTAGAAAGGACACTTGGCATGATATTTCTTCACTTTTTCTCTCTGCTTTTGTTACCAAAAACTGGCCATGTACTGGGGTCATGGCCAATTTTTCTTTACTGGGGTGTACCTGGACTCTCTGTAATGGATGTAGAAAGGACTCTTGGCTTGAAATTTCTTTACTTTTTCTCTCTGTTTTTGATTCCAAAAACTGGCCATGTACAGGGGTCATGGCCAATTTTTCTTTAGAGATTTGTTTTTCCTGGGGTTTATCTGGACTCTCTGTAATGGATGTAGAAAGGACTCTTGGCTTGAAATTTCTTCACTTTTTTTCTCTCTGTTGTTGATACCAAAAACGAGCCATGTACAGGGGTCATGGCCAATTTTTCTTTAGAGACTTGTCCTTTCTGGGGTGTAACTGGACTCTCTGTAATGTATGTAGAAAGGACACTTGGCTTGATATTTTTTCACTTTTTCTCTCTGCTTTTGTTACCAAAAACTGGCCATGTACAGAGGTCATGGCCAATTTTTCTTTAGGGACTTGTTTCTTTCTGGGGTGTAATTGGACTCTCTGTAGTGGATGTAGAAAGGACTCTTGGCTTGACATTTCTTCACTTTTTTTTCTGCTTTTGTTACCAAAAACTGGCCATGTACAAGGGTCATGGCCAATTTTTCTTTAGGGACTTGTTCTTTCTGGGGTGTAACTGGACTCTCTGTAATGTATGTAGAAAGGACACTTGGCATGATATTTCTTCACTTTTTCTCTCTGCTTTTGTTACCAAAAACTGGCCATGTACTGGGGTCATGTCCAATTTTTCTTTACTGGGGTGTACCTGGACTCTCTGTTATGGATGTAGAAAGGACTCTTGGCTTGAAATTTCTTTACTTTTTCTCTCTGTTTTTGATTCCAAAAACTGGCCATGTACAGGGGTCATGGCCAATTTTTCTTTAGAGATTTGTTTTTCCTGGGGTTTATCTGGACTCTCTGTATTGGATGTAGAAAGGACTCGTGGCTTGAAATTTCTTCACTTTTTTTTCTGCTTTTGTTACCAAAAACTGGCCATGTACAAGGGTCATGGCCAATTTTTCTTTAGGGACTTGTTCTTTCTGGGGTATAACTGGACTCTCTGTAATGTATGTAGAAAGGACACTTGGCATGATATTTCTTCACTTTTTTTTCTGCTTTTGTTACCAAAAACTGGCCATGTACAAGGGTCATGGCCAATTTTTCTTTAGGGACTTGTTCTTTCTGGGGTGTAACTGGACTCTCTGTAATGTATGTAGAAAGGACACTTGGCATGATATTTCTTCACTTTTTCTCTCTGCTTTTGTTACCAAAAACTGGCCATGTACTGGGGTCATGTCCAATTTTTCTTTACTGGGGTGTACCTGGACTCTCTGTTATGGATGTAGAAAGGACTCTTGGCTTGAAATTTCTTTACTTTTTCTCTCTGTTTTTGATTCCAAAAACTGGCCATGTACAGGGGTCATGGCCAATTTTTCTTTAGAGATTTGTTTTTCCTGGGGTTTATCTGGACTCTCTGTATTGGATGTAGAAAGGACTCGTGGCTTGAAATTTCTTCACTTTTTTTTCTGCTTTTGTTACCAAAAACTGGCCATGTACAAGGGTCATGGCCAATTTTTCTTTAGGGACTTGTTCTTTCTGGGGTATAACTGGACTCTCTGTAATGTATGTAGAAAGGACACTTGGCATGATATTTCTTCACTTTTTCTCTCTGCTTTTGTTACCAAAAACTGGCCATGTACTGGGGTCATGGCCAATTTTTCTTTAGAGACTTGTCCTTTCTGGGGTGTAATTGGACTCTCTGTAGTGGATGTAGAAAGGACACTTGGCATGATATTTCTTCACTTTTTCTCTCTGCTTTTGTTACCAAAAACTGGCCATGTACTGGGGTCATGGCCAATTTTTCTTTAGAGACTTGTCCTTTCTGGGGTGTACCTGGACTCTCTGTAATGGATGTAGAAAGGACGATTGGCTTGACATTTTTTCACTTTTTCTCTCTCCTTTTGTTACCAAAAACTGGCCATGTACTGGGGTCATGGCCAATTTTTCTTTAGAGACTTGTTCTTTCTGGGGTGTAACTAGACTTTCTGTAATGGATGTAGAAAGGACGATTGGCTTGACATTTTTTTCACTTTTTCTCTCTCCTTTTGTTACCAAAAACTGGCCATGTACTATGGTCATGGCCAATTTTTCTTTAGAGACTTGTTCTTTCTGGGGTGTACCTGGACTCTCTGTAATGGATGTAGAAAGGACGATTGGCTTGACATTTTTTTCACTTTTTCTCTCTCCTTTTGTTACCAAAACTGGCCATGTACTGGGGTCATGGCCAATTTTTCTTTAGAGACTTGTCCTTTCTGGGGTGTAACTGGACTCTCTGTAATGTATGTAGAAAGGACACTTGGCTTGATATTTTTTCACTTTTTCTCTCTGCTTTTGTTACCAAAAACTGGCCATGTACAGAGGTCATGGCCAATTTTTCTTTAGGGACTTGTTTCTTTCTGGGGTGTAATTGGACTCTCTGTAGTGGATGTAGAAAGGACTCTTGGCTTGACATTTCTTCACTTTTTTTTCTGCTTTTGTTACCAAAAACTGGCCATGTACAAGGGTCATGGCCAATTTTTCTTTAGGGACTTGTTCTTTCTGGGGTGTAACTGGACTCTCTGTAATGTATGTAGAAAGGACACTTGGCATGATATTTCTTCACTTTTTCTCTCTGCTTTTGTTACCAAAAACTGGCCATGTACTGGGGTCATGTCCAATTTTTCTTTACTGGGGTGTACCTGGACTCTCTGTTATGGATGTAGAAAGGACTCTTGGCTTGAAATTTCTTTACTTTTTCTCTCTGTTTTTGATTCCAAAAACTGGCCATGTACAGGGGTCATGGCCAATTTTTCTTTAGAGATTTGTTTTTCCTGGGGTTTATCTGGACTCTCTGTATTGGATGTAGAAAGGACTCGTGGCTTGAAATTTCTTCACTTTTTTTTCTGCTTTTGTTACCAAAAACTGGCCATGTACAAGGGTCATGGCCAATTTTTCTTTAGGGACTTGTTCTTTCTGGGGTATAACTGGACTCTCTGTAATGTATGTAGAAAGGACACTTGGCATGATATTTCTTCACTTTTTCTCTCTGCTTTTGTTACCAAAAACTGGCCATGTACTGGGGTCATGGCCAATTTTTCTTTAGAGACTTGTCCTTTCTGGGGTGTACCTGGACTCTCTGTAATGGATGTAGAAAGGACGATTGGCTTGACATTTTTTTCACTTTTTCTCTCTCCTTTTGTTACCAAAAACTGGCCATGTACTGGGGTCATGGCCAATTTTTCTTTAGAGACTTGTTCTTTCTGGGGTGTAACTAGACTTTCTGTAATGGATGTAGAAAGGACGATTGGCTTGACATTTTTTTCACTTTTTCTCTCTCCTTTTGTTACCAAAAACTGGCCATGTACTATGGTCATGGCCAATTTTTCTTTAGAGACTTGTTCTTTCTGGGGTGTACCTGGACTCTCTGTAATGGATGTAGAAAGGACGATTGGCTTGACATTTTTTTCACTTTTTCTCTCTCCTTTTGTTACCAAAACTGGCCATGTACTGGGGTCATGGCCAATTTTTCTTTAGAGACTTGTTCTTTCTGGGGTGTACCTGGACTCTCTGTAATGGATGTAGAAAGGACTCTTGGCTTGAAATTTCTTAACTTTTTCTCTCTGTTTTTGATTCCAAAAACTGGCCATGTACAGGGGTCATGGCCAATTTTTCTTTAGAGATTTGTTTTTCCTGGGGTTTATCTGGACTCTCTGTAATGGATGTAGAAAGGACTCTTGGCTTGAAATTTCTTCACTTTTTTTCTCTCTGTTGTTGATACCAAAAACGAGCCATCTACAGGGGTCATGGCCAATTTTTCTTTAGAGACTTGTCCTTTCTGGGGTGTAACTGGACTCTCTGTAATGTATGTAGAAAGGACACTTGGCATGATATTTCTTCACTTTTTCTCTCTGCTTTTGTTACCAAAAACTGGCCATGTACTGGGGTCATGGCCAATTTTTCTTTAGAGACTTGTCCTTTCTGGGGTGTAATTGGACTCTCTGTAGTGGATGTAGAAAGGACTCTTGGCTTGACATTTCTTCACTTTTTTTTCTGCTTTTGTTACCAAAAACTGGCCATGTACAAGGGTCATGGCCAATTTTTCTTTAGGGACTTGTTCTTTCTGGGGTGTAACTGGACTCTCTGTAATGTATGTAGAAAGGACACTTGGAATGATATTTCTTCACTTTTTCTCTCTGCTTTTGTTACCAAAAACTGGCCATGTACTGGGGTCATGGCCAATTTTTCTTTACTGGGGTGTACCTGGACTCTCTGTAATGGATGTAGAAAGGACTCTTGGCTTGAAATTTGTTTACTTTTTCTCTCTGTTTTTGATTCCAAAAACTGGCCATGTACAGGAGTCATGGCCAGTTTTTCTTTAGGGACTTGTTCTTTCTTGGGTGTAACTGGACTCTCTGTAATGGATGTAGAAAGGACTCTTGGCATGACATTTCTTCACTTTTTCTCTCTGCTTTTGTTACCAAAAACTGGCCATGCACTGGGGTCATGGCCAATTTTTCTTTAGAAACTTGTTCTTTCTGGGGTGTAACTGGACTCTCTGTAATGTATGTAGAAAGGACACTTGGCATGATATTTCTTCACTTTTTCTCTCTGCTTTTGTTACCAAAAACTGGCCATGTACTGGGGTCATGGCCAATTTTTCTTTACTGGGGTTGTACCTGGACTCTCTGTAATGGATGTAGAAAGGACTCTTGGCTTGAAATTTCTTTACTTTTTCTCTCTGTTTTTGATTCCAAAAACTGGCCATGTACAGGGGTCATGGCCAGTTTTTCTTTAGGGACTTGTTCTTTCTTGGGTGTAAC
Source organism: Allodiplogaster sudhausi (assembly GCA_945643635.1). Lineage (NCBI taxonomy): Eukaryota > Metazoa > Nematoda > Chromadorea > Rhabditida > Diplogasteridae > Allodiplogaster > Allodiplogaster sudhausi. The sequence goes on along the minus strand of CALZFC010000045.1, from coordinate 301,863 downwards.
TGGACTCTCTGTAATGGATGTAGAAAGGACTCTTGGCATGACATTTCTTTACTTTTTCTCTCTGTTTTTGATTCCAAAAACTGGCCATGTACAGGGGTCATGGCCAATTTTTCTTTAGAGACTTGTCCTTTCTGGGGTGTAATTGGACTCTCTGTAGTGGATGTAGAAAGGACTCTTGGCTTGACATTTCTTCACTTTTTTTTCTGCTTTTGTTACCAAAAACTGGCCATGTACAAGGGTCATGGCCAATTTTTCTTTAGGGACTTGTTCTTTCTGGGGTGTAACTGGACTCTCTGTAATGTATGTAGAAAGGACACTTGGCATGATATTTCTTCACTTTTTCTCTCTGCTTTTGTTACCAAAAACTGGCCATGTACTGGGGTCATGGCCAATTTTTCTTTACTGGGGTGTACCTGGACTCTCTGTAATGGATGTAGAAAGGACTCTTGGCTTGAAATTTCTTTACTTTTTCTCTCTGTTTTTGATTCCAAAAACTGGCCATGTACAAGGGTCATGGGCAATTTTTCTTTAGGGACTTGTTCTTTCTGGGGTATAACTGGACTCTCTGTAATGTATGTAGAAAGGACACTTGGCATGATATTTCTTCACTTTTTCTCTCTGCTTTTGTTACCAAAAACTGGCCATGTACTGGGGTCATGGCCAATTTTTCTTTAGAGACTTGTCCTTTCTGGGGTGTACCTGGACTCTCTGTAATGGATGTAGAAAGGACGATTGGCTTGACATTTCTTTACTTTTTCTCTCTGTTTTTGATTCCAAAAACTGGCCATGTACAGGGGTCATGGCCAATTTTTCTTTAGAGACTTGTCCTTTCTGGGGTGTAATTGGACTCTCTGTAGTGGATGTAGAAAGGACTCTTGGCTTGACATTTCTTCACTTTTTTTTCTGCTTTTGTTACCAAAAACTGGCCATGTACAAGGGTCATGGCCAATTTTTCTTTAGGGACTTGTTCTTTCTGGGGTGTAACTGGACTCTCTGTAATGTATGTAGAAAGGACACTTGGCATGATATTTCTTCACTTTTTCTCTCTGCTTTTGTTACCAAAAACTGGCCATGTACTGGGGTCATGGCCAATTTTTCTTTACTGGGGTGTACCTGGACTCTCTGTAATGGATGTAGAAAGGACTCTTGGCTTGACATTTCTTCACTTTTTTTTCTGCTTTTGTTACCAAAAACTGGCCATGTACAAGGGTCATGGCCAATTTTTCTTTAGGGACTTGTTCTTTCTGGGGTGTAACTGGACTCTCTGTAATGTATGTAGAAAGGACACTTGGCATGATATTTCTTCACTTTTTCTCTCTGCTTTTGTTACCAAAAACTGGCCATGTACTGGGGTCATGGCCAATTTTTCTTTACTGGGGTGTACCTGGACTCTCTGTAATGGATGTAGAAAGGACTCTTGGCTTGAAATTTCTTTACTTTTTCTCTCTGTTTTTGATTCCAAAAACTGGCCATGTACAAGGGTCATGGGCAATTTTTCTTTAGGGACTTGTTCTTTCTGGGGTATAACTGGACTCTCTGTAATGTATGTAGAAAGGACACTTGGCATGATATTTCTTCACTTTTTCTCTCTGCTTTTGTTACCAAAAACTGGCCATGTACTGGGGTCATGGCCAATTTTTCTTTAGAGACTTGTCCTTTCTGGGGTGTACCTGGACTCTCTGTAATGGATGTAGAAAGGACGATTGGCTTGACATTTCTTTACTTTTTCTCTCTGTTTTTGATTCCAAAAACTGGCCATGTACAGGGGTCATGGCCAATTTTTCTTTAGAGACTTGTCCTTTCTGGGGTGTAATTGGACTCTCTGTAGTGGATGTAGAAAGGACTCTTGGCTTGACATTTCTTCACTTTTTTTTCTGCTTTTGTTACCAAAAACTGGCCATGTACAAGGGTCATGGCCAATTTTTCTTTAGGGACTTGTTCTTTCTGGGGTGTAACTGGACTCTCTGTAATGTATGTAGAAAGGACACTTGGAATGATATTTCTTCACTTTTTCTCTCTGCTTTTGTTACCAAAAACTGGCCATGTACTGGGGTCATGGCCAATTTTTCTTTACTGGGGTGTACCTGGACTCTCTGTAATGGATGTAGAAAGGACTCTTGGCTTGAAATTTGTTTACTTTTTCTCTCTGTTTTTGATTCCAAAAACTGGCCATGTACAGGAGTCATGGCCAGTTTTTCTTTAGGGACTTGTTCTTTCTTGGGTGTAACTGGACTCTCTGTAATGGATGTAGAAAGGACTCTTGGCATGACATTTCTTCACTTTTTCTCTCTGCTTTTGTTACCAAAAACTGGCCATGCACTGGGGTCATGGCCAATTTTTCTTTAGAAACTTGTTCTTTCTGGGGTGTAACTGGACTCTCTGTAATGTATGTAGAAAGGACACTTGGCATGATATTTCTTCACTTTTTCTCTCTGCTTTTGTTACCAAAAACTGGCCATGTACTGGGGTCATGGCCAATTTTTCTTTACTGGGGTTGTACCTGGACTCTCTGTAATGGATGTAGAAAGGACTCTTGGCTTGAAATTTCTTTACTTTTTCTCTCTGTTTTTGATTCCAAAAACTGGCCATGTACAGGGGTCATGGCCAGTTTTTCTTTAGGGACTTGTTCTTTCTTGGGTGTAACTGGACTCTCTGTAATGGATGTAGAAAGGACTCTTGGCATGACATTTCTTTACTTTTTCTCTCTGTTTTTGATTCCAAAAACTGGCCATGTACAGGGGTCATGGCCAATTTTTCTTTAGAGACTTGTCCTTTCTGGGGTGTAATTGGACTCTCTGTAGTGGATGTAGAAAGGACTCTTGGCTTGACATTTCTTCACTTTTTTTTCTGCTTTTGTTACCAAAAACTGGCCATGTACAAGGGTCATGGCCAATTTTTCTTTAGGGACTTGTTCTTTCTGGGGTGTAACTGGACTCTCTGTAATGTATGTAGAAAGGACACTTGGCATGATATTTCTTCACTTTTTCTCTCTGCTTTTGTTACCAAAAACTGGCCATGTACTGGGGTCATGGCCAATTTTTCTTTACTGGGGTGTACCTGGACTCTCTGTAATGGATGTAGAAAGGACTCTTGGCTTGAAATTTCTTTACTTTTTCTCTCTGTTTTTGATTCCAAAAACTGGCCATGTACAAGGGTCATGGGCAATTTTTCTTTAGGGACTTGTTCTTTCTGGGGTATAACTGGACTCTCTGTAATGTATGTAGAAAGGACACTTGGCATGATATTTCTTCACTTTTTCTCTCTGCTTTTGTTACCAAAAACTGGCCATGTACTGGGGTCATGGCCAATTTTTCTTTAGGGACTTGTTCTTTCTGGGGTGTAACTGGACTCTCTGTAATGTATGTAGAAAGGACACTTGGCATGATATTTCTTCACTTTTTCTCTTTGCTTTTGTTACCAAAAACTGGCCATGTACTGGGGTCATGGCCAATTTTTCTTTAGAGACTTGTCCTTTCTGGGGTGTACCTGGACTCTCTGTAATGGATGTAGAAAGGACGATTGGCTTGACATTTTTTTCACTTTTTCTCTCTCCTTTTGTTACCAAAAACTGGCCATGTACAAGGGTCATGGCCAATTCTTCTTTAGGGACTTGCTCTTTCTGGGGTGTAACTGGACTCTCTGTAATGTATGTAGAAAGGACACTTGGCATGATATTTCTTCACTTTTTCTCTCTGCTTTTGTTACCAAAAACTGGCCATGTACTGGGGTCATGGCCAATTTTTCTTTACTGGGGTGTACCTGGACTCTCTGTAATGGATGTAGAAAGGACTCTTGGCTTGAAATTTCTTTACTTTTTCTCTCTGTTTTTGATTCCAAAAACTGGCCATGTACAGGGGTCATGGCCAATTTTTCTTTAGAGATTTGTTTTTCCTGGGGTTTATCTGGACTCTCTGTATTGGATGTAGAAAGGACTCTTGGCTTGAAATTTCTTCACTTTTTTTTCTGCTTTTGTTACCAAAAACTGGCCATGTACAAGGGTCATGGTCAATTTTTCTTTAGGGACTTGTTCTTTCTGGGGTATAACTGGACTCTCTGTAATGTATGTAGAAAGGACACTTGGCATGATATTTCTTCACTTTTTCTCTCTGCTTTTGTTACCAAAAACTGGCCATGTACTGGGGTCATGGCCAATTTTTCTTTAGAGACTTGTCCTTTCTGGGGTGTACCTGGACTCTCTGTAATGGATGTAGAAAGGACGATTGGCTTGACATTTTTTTCACTTTTTCTCTCTCCTTTTGTTACCAAAAACTGGCCATGTACTGGGGTCATGGCCAATTTTTCTTTAGAGACTTGTTCTTTCTGGGGTGTAACTAGACTTTCTGTAATGGATGTAGAAAGGACGATTGGCTTGACATTTTTTTCACTTTTTCTCTCTCCTTTTGTTACCAAAAACTGGCCATGTACTATGGTCATGGCCAATTTTTCTTTAGAGACTTGTTCTTTCTGGGGTGTACCTGGACTCTCTGTAATGGATGTAGAAAGGACGATTGGCTTGACATTTTTTTCACTTTTTCTCTCTCCTTTTGTTACCAAAACTGGCCATGTACTGGGGTCATGGCCAATTTTTCTTTAGAGACTTGTTCTTTCTGGGGTGTACCTGGACTCTCTGTAATGGATGTAGAAAGGACTCTTGGCTTGAAATTTCTTTACTTTTTCTCTCTGTTTTTGATTCCAAAAACTGGCCATGTACAGGGGTCATGGCCAATTTTTCTTTAGAGATTTGTTTTTCCTGGGGTTTATCTGGACTCTCTGTAATGGATGTAGAAAGGACTCTTGGCTTGAAATTTCTTCACTTTTTTTCTCTCTGTTGTTGATACCAAAAACGAGCCATGTACAGGGGTCATGGCCAATTTTTCTTTAGAGACTTGTCCTTTCTGGGGTGTAATTGGACTCTCTGTAGTGGATGTAGAAAGGACTCTTGGCTTGACATTTCTTCACTTTTTTTTCTGCTTTTGTTACCAAAAACTGGCCATGTACAAGGGTCATGGCCAATTTTTCTTTAGGGACTTGTTCTTTCTGGGGTGTAACTGGACTCTCTGTAATGTATGTAGAAAGGACACTTGGAATGATATTTCTTCACTTTTTCTCTCTGCTTTTGTTACCAAAAACTGGCCATGTACTGGGGTCATGGCCAATTTTTCTTTACTGGGGTGTACCTGGACTCTCTGTAATGGATGTAGAAAGGACTCTTGGCTTGAAATTTGTTTACTTTTTCTCTCTGTTTTTGATTCCAAAAACTGGCCATGTACAGGGGTCATGGCCAGTTTTTCTTTAGGGACTTGTTCTTTCTTGGGTGTAACTGGACTCTCTGTAATGTATGTAGAAAGGACACTTGGAATGATATTTCTTCACTTTTTCTCTCTGCTTTTGTTACCAAAAACTGGCCATGTACTGGGGTCATGGCCAATTTTTCTTTACTGGGGTGTACCTGGACTCTCTGTAATGGATGTAGAAAGGACTCTTGGCTTGAAATTTGTTTACTTTTTCTCTCTGTTTTTGATTCCAAAAACTGGCCATGTACAGGAGTCATGGCCAGTTTTTCTTTAGGGACTTGTTCTTTCTTGGGTGTAACTGGACTCTCTGTAATGGATGTAGAAAGGACTCTTGGCATGACATTTCTTCACTTTTTCTCTCTGCTTTTGTTACCAAAAACTGGCCATGCACTGGGGTCATGGCCAATTTTTCTTTAGAAACTTGTTCTTTCTGGGGTGTAACTGGACTCTCTGTAATGTATGTAGAAAGGACACTTGGCATGATATTTCTTCACTTTTTCTCTCTGCTTTTGTTACCAAAAACTGGCCATGTACTGGGGTCATGGCCAATTTTTCTTTACTGGGGTTGTACCTGGACTCTCTGTAATGGATGTAGAAAGGACTCTTGGCTTGAAATTTCTTTACTTTTTCTCTCTGTTTTTGATTCCAAAAACTGGCCATGTACAGGGGTCATGGCCAGTTTTTCTTTAGGGACTTGTTCTTTCTTGGGTGTAACTGGACTCTCTGTAATGGATGTAGAAAGGACTCTTGGCATGACATTTCTTTACTTTTTCTCTCTGTTTTTGATTCCAAAAACTGGCCATGTACAGGGGTCATGGCCAATTTTTCTTTAGAGACTTGTCCTTTCTGGGGTGTAATTGGACTCTCTGTAGTGGATGTAGAAAGGACTCTTGGCTTGACATTTCTTCACTTTTTTTTCTGCTTTTGTTACCAAAAACTGGCCATGTACAAGGGTCATGGCCAATTTTTCTTTAGGGACTTGTTCTTTCTGGGGTGTAACTGGACTCTCTGTAATGTATGTAGAAAGGACACTTGGCATGATATTTCTTCACTTTTTCTCTCTGCTTTTGTTACCAAAAACTGGCCATGTACTGGGGTCATGGCCAATTTTTCTTTACTGGGGTGTACCTGGACTCTCTGTAATGGATGTAGAAAGGACTCTTGGCTTGAAATTTCTTTACTTTTTCTCTCTGTTTTTGATTCCAAAAACTGGCCATGTACAAGGGTCATGGGCAATTTTTCTTTAGGGACTTGTTCTTTCTGGGGTATAACTGGACTCTCTGTAATGTATGTAGAAAGGACACTTGGCATGATATTTCTTCACTTTTTCTCTCTGCTTTTGTTACCAAAAACTGGCCATGTACTGGGGTCATGGCCAATTTTTCTTTAGGGACTTGTTCTTTCTGGGGTGTAACTGGACTCTCTGTAATGTATGTAGAAAGGACACTTGGCATGATATTTCTTCACTTTTTCTCTTTGCTTTTGTTACCAAAAACTGGCCATGTACTGGGGTCATGGCCAATTTTTCTTTAGAGACTTGTCCTTTCTGGGGTGTACCTGGACTCTCTGTAATGGATGTAGAAAGGACGATTGGCTTGACATTTTTTTCACTTTTTCTCTCTCCTTTTGTTACCAAAAACTGGCCATGTACAAGGGTCATGGCCAATTCTTCTTTAGGGACTTGTTCTTTCTGGGGTGTAACTGGACTCTCTGTAATGTATGTAGAAAGGACACTTGGCATGATATTTCTTCACTTTTTCTCTCTGCTTTTGTTACCAAAAACTGGCCATGTACTGGGGTCATGGCCAATTTTTCTTTACTGGGGTGTACCTGGACTCTCTGTAATGGATGTAGAAAGGACTCTTGGCTTGAAATTTCTTTACTTTTTCTCTCTGTTTTTGATTCCAAAAACTGGCCATGTGCAGGAGTCATGGCCAGTTTTTCTTTAGGGACTTGTTCTTTCTGGGGTGTAACTGGACTCTCTGTAATGTATGTAGAAAGGACACTTGGCATGATATTTCTTCACTTTTTCTCTCTGCTTTTGTTACCAAAAACTGGCCATGTACTGGGGTCATGGCCAATTTTTCTTTACTGGGGTGTACCTGGACTCTCTGTAATGGATGTAGAAAGGACTCTTGGCTTGAAATTTGTTTACTTTTTCTCTCTGTTTTTGATTACAAAAACTGGCCATGTGCAGGAGTCATGGCCAGTTTTTCTTTAGGGACTTGTTCTTTCTGGGGTGTAACTGGACTCTCTGTAATGTATGTAGAAAGGACACTTGGCATGATATTTCTTCACTTTTTCTCTCTGCTTTTGTTACCAAAAACTGGCCATGTACTGGGGTCATGGCCAATTTTTCTTTACTGGGGTGTACCTGGACTCTCTGTAATGGATGTAGAAAGGACTCTTGGCTTGAAATTTCTTTACTTTTTCTCTCTGTTTTTGATTCCAAAAACTGGCCATGTACAGGGGTCATGGCCAATTTTTCTTTAGAGATTTGTTTTTCCTGGGGTTTATCTGGACTCTCTGTATTGGATGTAGAAAGGACTCTTGGCTTGAAATTTCTTCACTTTTTTTTCTGCTTTTGTTACCAAAAACTGGCCATGTACAAGGGTCATGGTCAATTTTTCTTTAGGGACTTGTTCTTTCTGGGGTATAACTGGACTCTCTGTAATGTATGTAGAAAGGACACTTGGCATGATATTTCTTCACTTTTTCTCTCTGCTTTTGTTACCAAAAACTGGCCATGTACTGGGGTCATGGCCAATTTTTCTTTAGAGACTTGTCCTTTCTGGGGTGTACCTGGACTCTCTGTAATGGATGTAGAAAGGACGATTGGCTTGACATTTTTTTCACTTTTTCTCTCTCCTTTTGTTACCAAAAACTGGCCATGTACTGGGGTCATGGCCAATTTTTCTTTAGAGACTTGTTCTTTCTGGGGTGTAACTAGACTTTCTGTAATGGATGTAGAAAGGACGATTGGCTTGACATTTTTTTCACTTTTTCTCTCTCCTTTTGTTACCAAAAACTGGCCATGTACTATGGTCATGGCCAATTTTTCTTTAGAGACTTGTTCTTTCTGGGGTGTACCTGGACTCTCTGTAATGGATGTAGAAAGGACGATTGGCTTGACATTTTTTTCACTTTTTCTCTCTCCTTTTGTTACCAAAACTGGCCATGTACTGGGGTCATGGCCAATTTTTCTTTAGAGACTTGTTCTTTCTGGGGTGTACCTGGACTCTCTGTAATGGATGTAGAAAGGACTCTTGGCTTGAAATTTCTTTACTTTTTCTCTCTGTTTTTGATTCCAAAAACTGGCCATGTACAGGGGTCATGGCCAATTTTTCTTTAGAGATTTGTTTTTCCTGGGGTTTATCTGGACTCTCTGTAATGGATGTAGAAAGGACTCTTGGCTTGAAATTTCTTCACTTTTTTTCTCTCTGTTGTTGATACCAAAAACGAGCCATGTACAGGGGTCATGGCCAATTTTTCTTTAGAGACTTGTCCTTTCTGGGGTGTAATTGGACTCTCTGTAGTGGATGTAGAAAGGACTCTTGGCTTGACATTTCTTCACTTTTTTTTCTGCTTTTGTTACCAAAAACTGGCCATGTACAAGGGTCATGGCCAATTTTTCTTTAGGGACTTGTTCTTTCTGGGGTGTAACTGGACTCTCTGTAATGTATGTAGAAAGGACACTTGGAATGATATTTCTTCACTTTTTCTCTCTGCTTTTGTTACCAAAAACTGGCCATGTACTGGGGTCATGGCCAATTTTTCTTTACTGGGGTGTACCTGGACTCTCTGTAATGGATGTAGAAAGGACTCTTGGCTTGAAATTTGTTTACTTTTTCTCTCTGTTTTTGATTCCAAAAACTGGCCATGTACAGGGGTCATGGCCAGTTTTTCTTTAGGGACTTGTTCTTTCTTGGGTGTAACTGGACTCTCTGTAATGTATGTAGAAAGGACACTTGGAATGATATTTCTTCACTTTTTCTCTCTGCTTTTGTTACCAAAAACTGGCCATGTACTGGGGTCATGGCCAATTTTTCTTTACTGGGGTGTACCTGGACTCTCTGTAATGGATGTAGAAAGGACTCTTGGCTTGAAATTTGTTTACTTTTTCTCTCTGTTTTTGATTACAAAAACTGGCCATGTGCAGGAGTCATGGCCAGTTTTTCTTTAGGGACTTGTTCTTTCTTGGGTGTAACTGGACTCTCTGTAATGGATGTAGAAAGGACTCTTGGCATGACATTTCTTCACTTTTTCTCTCTGCTTTTGTTACCAAAAACTGGCCATGCACTGGGGTCATGGTTAATTTTTCTTTAGAAACTTGTTCTTTCTGGGGTGTAACTGGACTCTCTGTAATGTATGTAGAAAGGACACTTGGCATGATATTTCTTCACTTTTTCTCTCTGCTTTTGTTACCAAAAACTGGCCATGTACTGGGGTCATGGCCAATTTTTCTTTACTGGGGTTGTACCTGGACTCTCTGTAATGGATGTAGAAAGGACTCTTGGCTTGAAATTTCTTTACTTTTTCTCTCTGTTTTTGATTCCAAAAACTGGCCATGTACAGGGGTCATGGCCAGTTTTTCTTTAGGGACTTGTTCTTTCTTGGGTGTAACTGGACTCTCTGTAATGGATGTAGAAAGGACTCTTGGCATGACATTTCTTTACTTTTTCTCTCTGTTTTTGATTCCAAAAACTGGCCATGTACAGGGGTCATGGCCAGTTTTTCTTTAGGGACTTGTTCTTTCTGGGGTGTAATTGGACTCTCTGTAGTATATGTAGAAAGGACGATTGGCTTGACATGTTTTCACTTTTTCTCTCTGTTTTTGATTCCAAAAACGGGCCATGTACTGGGGTCATGGCCAATTTTTCTTTAGAGACTTGTCCTTTCTGGGGTGTAATTGGACTCTCTGTAGTGGATGTAGAAATGACTCTTGGCATGACATTTCTTCACTTTTTCTCTCTGCTTTTGATTCCAAAAACGGGCCATGTACAGGGGTCATGGCCAATTTTTCTTTAGAGACTTGTCCTTTCTGGGGTGTAACTGGACTCTCTGTAATGTATGTAGAAAGGACACTTGGAATGATATTTCTTCACTTTTTCTCTCTGCTTTTGTTACCAAAAACTGGCCATGTACTGGGGTCATGGCCAATTTTTCTTTACCTTAGGGACTTACATTCTTGAATGTAACTGGGCTAATGATCACATTATATTCAGCGTTTTACAGTGCAAGCAGAGTGGCAAATCATAAAGTCAAAAACACATTGTAATTTATACTTTATTTTATCTTATAACGCCATTTTATCTTATAACGCTTGGACAAAAGGCGGATAACTTATGGGGGAGACGTTTCCAAGTTTTTTCAAGCAGTTTGATGTGGACCTGTGAAAAACTGATCACTTGAAAAATCACAGTACTTTCTGGAAAAAGATGAATCAATATATTGCCAGTAAGCCCTTTAGCTTTCCATTGCTGTCTCATTTCATATCTCCTTCATCGCCCTCTACCGTCGACTTTAGTGTTTCTCTCATTGATGTGCTTGGGAGTATGCAATCCAGCGCCAACTTTTTTTATTTATTTTTGTCGTCGCCAGCCTGTTAAGCGAGAAAGGAGTAGAGCCCGTAACGGCCCAATTTCCCAGGGCCCCGGGCCGGGCCCAAAAAAGTTGGGCGGGCCCGTGAGCCCGTTTGGGCCCGATATTTAAAAAATGGAAGTGGGTGGCGATGAAATAAATTCTGAAAAGAGAAATAAAATGAAGTAAGTTACACAGTTGACCCTTTTTACTTCTCTTTCAACACTGTAGTTGTCACTCTCGTCGTCTGCTAATCTTCCCTTCTGTCAAACTCCCGTCTCTAGAACTGCATCGACCAAGGCGACATCGTCTTCAAGACAGTCGACGAATTCGTCGAACGCTTTATCGATCAACCGGACAAGAGACGGCCAATCAGACGGGTACTCGTGGCGACAAATGGCAGCGCAGCCGTGTGTTGCATGCTGTAGATCCGGCGGCTGCTGCAGTACATCTTAACCAACGACAGGATCGTCAAGTTCATCTGCATCACCACCGAGCGATGCTTCTCGCGCATCTTCGTCCGCGAGATTCTCGAGATTCCGATTCGAGACACGAAGAACTGTGAGGACGAGATTGGCCAATGCTTTCTGAATCAGATGGATCGGGCATGCGGGGCTATCAATGTCATAATGAGCAGGAAGACGAGCGAGACAAAGAATGCCGTCCTTGTCGGGAACCACCTGATGTTCTCCATCAGCACACGGGCCGAAATCCGTGAACACGGAGATACTGGCGTCGCTGATTAAGAAGCGGTCGGACGAGCTGAAGAAGGCCTACCGCGGAGTCACCGTCGAACCCCGACCTCCACGACCGACCAGAGCGAATGCGCATCCGCAATGCTGTGCAGCACGTCGTGAAGCTGCTTGAGTCTCGCAACCTCTTCGCCGACATCTTCCGGCTGGAGAGCACCAAGATCCACATTGCGAACAGATACATGTCCGTGGAGCGTAGTGCGACTCCTCAGTCAGCGATGCGCTTTGTGCGCGAGCAGCTGGTGGCCATGACCTCTTCCGCGTCTTCATCCACTCCCTCCCCGTCTTCCGTGCCTCCTTCTGCATCCTCTCCCGCCCTCTCCACCCTCGTCCCCGAAGTCCCGCCCCCTCCTTCCGACCAGTTCGCCCTCCCCGAGAAGTGCGTCCGTGACGGCGTTGTTGACCATTGGCTCGCCGGCGGCACGGAGCAGAGTGTCGAGCGCGACCTCGAGCAGATGACTGAAGAGGAGATGCTCATGTGGAAGCGACGCTTCGATGCAGTGGCGAAGCGACGGAAGTTCTCTCTTTTTTGTGTTGATCATTTGTTACAGTGTATTAAACTGAAGTGTCTTGTTAAAAAGGATTTAATGTGACGAAAAGGGCTAAATCGGGTTCAAAATACACTGTACCTCATCGTACTTTTTTTTAAACCTGAATTTTTGAAGATCGGGCTCAAACGGGCCGGGCCCAAAATTCAAGGGTCCGAAAATCGTTCGGGCCGGGCCGGCCGAGACCTTGCGTAGTGCGACTCCTAAGTCAACGATGCGCTTTGTGCGCGAGCAGCTGGAGGCCATGACCTCTTCCGCGTCTTCATCCACTCCCTCCCCGTCTTCCGTGACTCCTTCTGCATCCTCTCCCGCCCTCCCCACCCTCGTCCCCGAAGTCCCGCCCCCTCCTTCCGACCAGTTCGCACGGGCCGGGCCGGGTCGGGCCCAAAATTCTAGGAGCCGGGAATCGTTAGGGCCGGGCCGGACCCAGACCTTGGGCCCGACGGGCCGGGCCGATCCAAAATTTTTGGGCCCTTTACCGACTCTTGTAAGGAGGTCCCGTTGATATGTTAAATAACAGGAAATAATTTAATTATATAGATGTGCACTCGTTGTTTGGCAACAATTTGAACATTTCGAAGTTAACATATTGAATTGTAGCCCATACGGCAAACCATTAACATTATTATTGGTGTTTCCTTTCCGTCTAAGAAAACTGAATCTTATTTATGCGCATTATTCAAATTCAACATAATCCAGATAATGATTTTGATCTTCCATATAAAAAAAGCTACATTTCATTCAGAAAGCCATGCATTTTCGATTTAAGAAAGAGGAAATTGTACAAATGATTGGGGTCTCTTCAGACTTCCGCCACCCGCCTCTTCCGCAGTTGATGTGCATCGACGGAGACGTTATCTGCAATCAGTTTCGAATCATACGATTCACGTAACGGTGGGAGTGCACGGGCAACGTCATCGACAAGCGACTCTACTTTAGGAAGGCGAGGATATCGTTCTGTGAGTATTTCAGAAGAAGCAGCGAAAAGCGATCTCCAAGGGCTCCGCTGCTACTTTTTTTTATTTAATAGTTAGCGGCCTCTTATAATAAAAGTTGCAAACATTTAGATCAAGTTAAAGCAATTGCCCACACTACGTATATAAGGCAACAATGGTTACCGTTGCTCAAACGTTAAAGATGAGCAACCAAGAAAATAAAATAGTATAATAATGCAAATATTGGCCGTCAGGGGCAAATTGGTTGCGAGGGCTACGACGACGACGTGGGCTAGATCGGCTCGTGCACTCTCTTGTACGAGCTGGGCTGGCGCAGTTGACTCCAGCCTGAGGAAGCGAGGGAACACACTCAGTGCAGCTGCGACCACGGCCCGGCCTCGCAACCGACGGTCGACGAGCCCGAGCGGACACTCTAAGACAGCTCCGCAGAAACTTTTTGAGAACATTTGGAGGTTTCTTGAGCAATCATCTTGTTTTGGCACGGAAACTGAGTCGCTTCTCGCAATCCTTCTCCATTTCATCTTTGTTCTAATTTTGCTTCATGAACCCCTAAAATGAGAACAGAGCAGCGAAAATAAAGATTGTTTGTTGTCGCGGCAGCTGACATTTCTTTAATGCAATATGTTAATTTTTTTAAAGAAAATCATCTGAAATACGTATACCTGAATCGAAAAATAACACATTTTTATTTTAATGACGTCATGCTTCCTTTGCCTTTGCCTGCCCAAACCGGGTACGCAGTGATAAACCGCGTTTTATCCATTTAAGTACAGTATTTGTTTCGTAATATAACAAAAAGCTTTCTCTTCGTCTTTTTGCATGGTAGACTACTAAATTATGTTCGATTTCGTTTTTGGTTAAATTTTGCACGTGATTCAAAGGGACTGACGACTCACAGTTTTCACGCTTGATGTAGAAAGATGAAGGAACGAAATTATCACAGAACTAATTAAGTCAATTCAGAACTTTCAAAGTTGTCTTGTAGTCAAATCAGTTGTACTTTCTCGGAAAATAAAGAATGTCTCCGAATGAATCAATATTCAATCATTTCCGATACACATTTTAGCTTACCTATTCTTCCTTATTTCCTATATCCTTCCTCACCGTGGACGGTTGACTTTACTTGCTTCTTTCGTTGTAGTGCTTGGGAGAATGTCACTTAACGCCTTCATTTGCCTTATTTTTGTCGTCACCTGCATTTTAAGCGAGAAAGGAGGTTCCATAGATGTTTTAAACATTTAATATCTTTATGGTACAGATGTGAGCGAAGTTGATGCTGTTGTGTGGAGAAAAAATTTAACATTTCGAGTTACACACGTATCTTTATAATGTAAAATATATATTTATAAAAATAAATATAAAACTTTGTCTTATTGTAGTGATTTGCGCGAAGAATAAAAAGAAAGGAATCCGCTTGAAGTCGCAGCAGGATACGATGTTCTATGCCAACGAACTCACCACCAGTGCGGCACACGACTCAAATAATTATATTTACTTGTTTTCCCTTGAAGAAAAGTGAAACTTATTTTTCTCAGGATTCCAAATTAAAGGAATTCAGGCCGTTTAAATAGCCTTCAAAAAATCTTCCAGGAAATCTACAAAGTTATTTCTAAATAGATGTGCAGTTGATTAATTTTTCCCTCACCAAATTTTTAAAATATCTGCAAACGATATTTTATTTCAATATTCCTGTTCTAAATCACCTGTTCTCTCGTCCTCCGGTCATATAAATGTAAAGGGCAAGAATTCAAGATTGAGTTTCTTGCTCTTTAAAAAAAAACAAATTGTTTCAGACGCCCACTACAAGATTGCGTGCCGCGACGGAGAAGTTATCTGCAACCAGGTCGTGCGTATAATTCATGGTGTCTGAAGTAATTAAGTGGCTTAAGCCCATATGCGAATCTAACCGTGTTCTTAATCTTTTGTCCTTAACCTTAAGTCTGCAGGTGCGGACGCCGTCGGTTGTAGGGTGCACGAATGCTGGGGGCAGCGCGCCGAGGTGGAGGTGTACGGGGAACCTCCTCGACCAACGAGTCCAAATTAAGCAGGTGAGCCGCTCGTTCGGTGTATATTACTGAACAACCAAAAAGAGACCTCCAAGGCTCTGTTACTACTCCGTGTCGTAATTAAGCGGTCCCATACATTTAAAGAAAGTAACGAACCAAATCAAAGCTTTTCATACAATAAGAACGCATATAATTGACCAACGGCTAAAGTAATTATATAAAGATGTTAAAGAAGAGAAACAAGTGAAAGTCAAAAGCGAATTCGCCGTCAGATGCAACTTCACTGCCTGGGCAAGCAGCACGAATTGGACTCATGCGCGCTCTTTTACGAGATGGCCTGGCGGCCGGGGCACAACCCGGAGGAGGGCGAACACGGCCATTGCCGCTACGACCACGGCGAGGGCCGCTTCGACCACGCCCACTACAATCCGACTCCGCCCCCTCCTGTTGACGAGCCCGAGCGAACACTGTTAGGCAACTTCACAAACTATTGCTTTTTAGATTTTCGTTTTAGCACTTAATATCAAAATATTTGAGAAAGAATTAGGTTTGCATCTCATAAAGTCCTCTTGTTTCAGCACGGAAACCGAGTCGCTTCTAGCTTTCCTTCTCCATTTCTCTGCCCTTTTCATTCTGATTTGCTTCATGATACCCTAAAATTAGATCATACCAACTAAAATAAAACTGTCGCTGCCCCTTGTCTTTTGTACAGAAAAGACATGCCTTTGTCTCTGTTTACAGACTATCGAACCGGAAACTGAATATGCGAAAATTGAATTCGTGCTGTTGTCTAAGATTTAGAGAAAGGTAATATATACTTGTGAGACCGAGGCAACTGGATTAACTTTCCACAAGTAGCCACATACATAACATAGAGAATAATTATATTTTCCAAATCTATTCCGGCTTGCCCTCTTCCCGCGGAGTACACCGAAAGCCTGCCAACGGACTCTGTTATGAAGACCAAAACGATATCCTCCCCCAGAAATCTCTTTTCTTATGGCACTCGACTAGCCTTACGAAATGGGCAGTGTTTTTCTCTGAGAGGCTCGAGCCATACGAGAGAGTTTAATTTCTAATCGGAGAAAAATATTCATTGGATATTGTAAGTTATTTTGACCTCAGTACAGTCTCTAGTAGCGGTAAAAGTCAAAAAGTATGGAAAATACTGCATAGTTAGTGAATGATCAATATCACGAAAAATTCATTGAGTTGTAACTGCTGGAGCGGCTCCGAGCGGCTCGAGCTGGTGAGACATGCGTAGTTAAAACTCCATTACTTCGGCTATTGATATCTCAGCAACTATGCTGTATATTCAGTACATTTTGGCATCCACAGATACGAGAGAATGTGCTGAAATAAAAAAAAACAACAACATACTTTTTTTTTTCAGAAAAAGCCCTCGCCCTTTTCTCTCATCCCATGCATGATATGTGCATAAAACACGTTGCTTTGCAGTGTGTTTATCAATCTCTACAAGAACAATCATGAAACATACACATGTATCTAAGCAAGATGGAAGGGCGTAGTGTTCAACAGAAGTATGTAGAACATGTTACCTGAATTGAGAGTTGAAACGAATAAAAAGGGAATTCGAGATTAAAGAGGAATCTGAAAACAACAAGAACTGTGGCAGTGGCAGAGCCCGGAAGTGTAATGAATGTGGTTGGTGTGGGCATGTTCAATGGATCTATCAGAGAACGTGGAAGAGAGAAAGAGAACAGTGGACGGAAGTGAACAAGAGAAAGAAAGTTTGGACAAATGAAGGGAATGGAGCAAATGAGACGCAGAGTGAAATGAAAAGTTGTTTGAGTGGGGGAGAAAATAATAGGAGAAGAATCTCTGTCATTTTTTTGGAGTTTGATGAGCATGAGAAGAGGAAAGATATTTAACAGAGTACCAGAATGGATTTAATGTGTTAGAAGCAGAGGCGTATGTGCTGGAGACTTGGCAACAACAATTAGAGCGGTTCTGGTGGCAGCGACTACTCGAGATCGAGCACGAGTAATCTTGGTCCATGTGTAGCCGCGACTACGGCAGAAGACATACTTTTGAATTGGGGACAATAGGGAGAATCAAGCAACCAATGCCTTACTTAATCCCAATCGGAGGACAGCGGTCGAGGGCGTCTGCTCTGTTTGGATAAGGATGCATGTACATACATATGTACATACATATATCGGGGGCAGGCCCATTCTAGCATCCTGCGCCCATTCATCAATTGTGTAGTGTTCGATGTTGTTTATTGTTAGTGGTTGCTTACACATATATTATGCCTAATGATATTTCATTGTTCATTACGCCAAGTAAAATGTGTCATCACTTGTTGTTCTTGACTATCTATTGTCAGTGTGAGTTGTCTTCCGCCTATTGAGCGGATGAGTTTTGGTTTCCTCATGCCTAGTCAACTGACACTGAGCGTGGTTTGTAGTGATTTTTGGCAGTGTTGGGCACGTTTTGTAGCATATTCCAGCAGAAACAATAACAAATATGTACAAATACCTCCTCGTATCTGATATATAAAATACCTAACTTGATCTTATAGGAAGTTAAAACGAGTTGCTCTGATTTCGACTGACAAATCATTTTAAAGGTGGTTTTCGGAGTATCGCTGAAATGGCAAATTTGTTTTTTTTTTAAAGCCCCACCTTTTCGCTCGTTCCTTGTTTTGCCTATGTTCTTTTGGTGATGATATGTATGTATGTATACGTGCATAAAAATGTTCAGCTGCAGAGTGTTTATCAACTTCTACAAGAACTATCATGAAACAGACTTGTTCTTTCTGGGGTGTAATTGGACTCTCTGTAATGGATGGAGAAAGGACTCTTGGCTTGAAATATCTTTACTTTTTCTCTCTGTTTTTGATTCCAAAAACGGGCCTTGTACTGGGGTCATGGCCAATTTTTCTTTAGAGACTTGTGTTTCCTGGGGTGTACCTGGACTCTCTGTAATGGATGTAGAAAGGACTCTTGGCTTGAAATGTCTTCACTTTTTTTCTCTGCTTTTGTTACTAAAAACTGGCCATGTACTGGGGTCATGGCCAATTTTTCTTTAGAGACATGTGCTTCCTGGGGTGTATCTGGACTCTCTGTAATGGATGTAGAAAGGACTCTTGGCTTGAAATTTCTTTACTTTTTCTCTCTGTTTTTGATTCCAAAAACGGGCCATGTACAGGGGTCATGGCCAATTTTTCTTTAGAGACTTGTCCTTTCTGGGGTGTAATTGGACTCTCTGTAATGTATGTAGAAAGGACTCTTGGCATGACATTTCTTCACTTTTTCTCTTTGCTTTTGTTACCAAAAACTGGCCATGTACTGGGGTCATGGCCAATTTTTCTTTAGAGACTTGTTCTTTCTGGGGTGTAACTAGACTCTCTGTAATGGATGTAGAAAGGACGATTGGCTTGACATTTTTTCACTTTTTCTCTCTGCTTTTGTTACCAAAAACTGGCTTTGTTCCATCGCAGACATAACCCGGGTTGCAACTGGACTGGGGCGCCTCTTGGAACACGCAGAGAGAGCAACCTAACAATAAGAAGAGGTAAAAGACTTTGACATTGTTTTATTCTTTAAGAAGAGCATAATTATTATGATCAAAGGGATGTACTCAGATATGATGGAGAACAACTGACTCGGAACAAACTGGCAGTTCACTTGTGTCTTGCTGACCTCCTCTCCGTTTGCATAGTACGAGCCAGCCTGACATTTCAGGTTGTCGGCTGTCTTCCAAGATAGGCCGCTCTTGTACTGCGTCAGTTGGTGATTTTTGTAATGAGAAGAAAAAAAAGGGAAATTTATTGAGTTTTGGTGGCATAACAAATATGTTTCAAAAAGACAAGAGAGACTGACGATGAGCTGCGAATAGCTGCCGTTTACGCCGTGTGCGCCTCTGCAACCGATCTCGCACTCGTTCACCTGTGTGACTGCTTCAGGATCGCAGTAATTGCCGATTCGGCAGGACGAACCGTTCGCAGCTGTGATCGGACAGCACGACGATGGGCAATTCGCTTAATTATTGATGCTAATTCCCTGTTATACTTCAATAAGAATGAGAAGGCAATCCAATCAATGCCATAATACAGACCTGAGCGGCTCAATAACAAACTAAAGCTAATGATTTAATTGCCTGCCTTTATTAACGCCACAATTGAAAAGGCATATTTCTAACCAAATAATGGATCGCCTTTGGGTATTGTACCTGGAGGGAGCGTCGCGACTGAACACACGAGATATTTTGGCATAACATTTTTATTTGAGTTTATAATTGAAAGTTTTGTACAAATCGTGGTAGTCGTCGTTGGTGTCATGGTTGTTTTCGTTGGTGTCATGGTGGTTGTCGTTGGTGTCGTGGTGGTTATCGTTGGTTTCATGGTGGTTGTCGTTGGTATCATGGTGGTTGTCGTTGATGTCATGGTAGTTGTTATTGGTGTCTTTGTGGTTGTTGTTGGTGTTGTGGTAGCTGTCGTTAATGTAGTGGTGGTTGTCGTTGGAGTCGTGGTGGTTGCCGTTGGTGTCATGATGGTTGTCGTTGGTGTCATGGTGGTAGTCGTTGGTGTCGTGGTGGTTGTCGTTGGTGTCGTGGTGGTTGTCGTTGGTGACGTGGTGGTTGTCGTTGGCGTCATGTTGGCTGTGGTTGGTATCATGGTGGTTGTCGTTGATGTCATGGTAGTTGTTATTGGTGTCTTTGTGGTTGTTGTTGGTGTTGTGGTAGCTGTCGTTAATGTAGTGGTGGTTGTCGTTGGTGTCATGGTTGTTTTCGTTGGTGTCATGGTTGTTTTCGTTGGTGTCATGGTGGTTGTCGTTGGTGTCGTGGTGGTTATCGTTGGTTTCATGGTGGTTGTCGTTGGTATCATGGTGGTTGTCGTTGATGTCATGGTAGTTGTTATTGGTGTCTTTGTGGTTGTTGTTGGTGTTGTGGTAGCTGTCGTTAATGTAGTGGTGGTTGTCGTTGGAGTCGTGGTGGTTGCCCTTGGTGTCGTGGTGGTTGTCGTTGGTGTCATGGTTGTTTTCGTTGGTGTCATGGTTGTTTTCGTTGGTGTCATGGTGGTTGTCGTTGGTGTCGTGGTGGTTATCGTTGGTTTCATGGTGGTTGTCGTTGGTATCATGGTGGTTGTCGTTGATGTCATGGTAGTTGTTATTGGTGTCTTTGTGGTTGTTGTTGGTGTTGTGGTAGCTGTCGTTAATGTAGTGGTGGTTGTCGTTGGAGTCGTGGTGGTTGCCGTTGGTGTCATGATGGTTGTCGTTGGTGTCATGGTGGTAGTCGTTGGTGTCGTGGTGGTTGTCGTTGGTGTCGTGGTGGTTGTCGTTGGTGACGTGGTGGTTGTCGTTGGCGTCATGTTGGCTGTGGTTGGTATCATGGTGGTTGTCGTTGATGTCATGGTAGTTGTTATTGGTGTCTTTGTGGTTGTTGTTGGTGTTGTGGTAGCTGTCGTTAATGTAGTGGTGGTTGTCGTTGGTGTCATGGTTGTTTTCGTTGGTGTCATGGTTGTTTTCGTTGGTGTCATGGTGGTTGTCGTTGGTGTCGTGGTGGTTATCGTTGGTTTCATGGTGGTTGTCGTTGGTATCATGGTGGTTGTCGTTGATGTCATGGTAGTTGTTATTGGTGTCTTTGTGGTTGTTGTTGGTGTTGTGGTAGCTGTCGTTAATGTAGTGGTGGTTGTCGTTGGAGTCGTGGTGGTTGCCCTTGGTGTCGTGGTGGTTGTCGTTGGTGTCATGGTTGTTTTCGTTGGTGTCATGGTTGTTTTCGTTGGTGTCATGGTGGTTGTCGTTGGTGTCGTGGTGGTTATCGTTGGTTTCATGGTGGTTGTCGTTGGTATCATGGTGGTTGTCGTTGATGTCATGGTAGTTGTTATTGGTGTCTTTGTGGTTGTTGTTGGTGTTGTGGTAGCTGTCGTTAATGTAGTGGTGGTTGTCGTTGGAGTCGTGGTGGTTGCCGTTGGTGTCATGATGGTTGTCGTTGGTGTCATGGTGGTAGTCGTTGGTGTCGTGGTGGTTGTCGTTGGTGTCGTGGTGGTTGTCGTTGGTGACGTGGTGGTTGTCGTTGGCGTCATGTTGGCTGTGGTTGGTATCATGGTGCTTGTCGTTGATGTCATGGTAGTTGTTATTGGTGTCTTTGTGGTTGTTGTTGGTGTTGTGGTAGCTGTCGTTAATGTAGTGGTGGTTGTCGTTGGTGTCATGGTTGTTTTCGTTGGTGTCATGGTTGTTTTCGTTGGTGTCATGGTGGTTGTCGTTGGTGTCGTGGTGGTTATCGTTGGTTTCATGGTGGTTGTCGTTGGTATCATGGTGGTTGTCGTTGATGTCATGGTAGTTGTTATTGGTGTCTTTGTGGTTGTTGTTGGTGTTGTGGTAGCTGTCGTTAATGTAGTGGTGGTTGTCGTTGGAGTCGTGGTGGTTGCCCTTGGTGTCGTGGTGGTTGTCGTTGGTGTCATGGTTGTTTTCGTTGGTGTCATGGTTGTTTTCGTTGGTGTCATGGTGGTTGTCGTTGGTGTCGTGGTGGTTATCGTTGGTTTCATGGTGGTTGTCGTTGGTATCATGGTGGTTGTCGTTGATGTCATGGTAGTTGTTATTGGTGTCTTTGTGGTTGTTGTTGGTGTTGTGGTAGCTGTCGTTAATGTAGTGGTGGTTGTCGTTGGAGTCGTGGTGGTTGCCGTTGGTGTCATGATGGTTGTCGTTGGTGTCATGGTGGTAGTCGTTGGTGTCGTGGTGGTTGTCGTTGGTGTCGTGGTGGTTGTCGTTGGTGACGTGGTGGTTGTCGTTGGCGTCATGTTGGCTGTGGTTGGTATCATGGTGGTTGTCGTTGATGTCATGGTAGTTGTTATTGGTGTCTTTGTGGTTGTTGTTGGTGTTGTGGTAGCTGTCGTTAATGTAGTGGTGGTTGTCGTTGGAGTCGTGGTGGTTGCCGTTGGTGTCATGATGGTTGTCGTTGGTGTCATGGTGGTAGTCGTTGGTGTCGTGTTGGCTGTGGTTGGTATCATGGTGGTTGTCGTTGATGTCATGGTGGTTGTTATTGGTGTCTTTGTGGTTGTTACTGGTGTTGTGGTCGCTGTCGTTAATGTAGTGGTGGTTGTCGTTGGAGTCGTGGTGGTTGCCGTTGGTGTCATGATGGTTGTCGTTGGTGTCATGGTGGTAGTCGTTGGTGTCGTGGTGGTTGTCGATGGTGTCGTGGTGGTTGTCGTTGGTGACGTGGTGGTTGTCGTTGGCGTCATGTTGGCTGTGGTTGGTATCATGGTGGTTGTCGTTGATGTCATATTGGTTGTTATTGGTGTCTTTGTGGTTGTTACTGGTGTTGTGGTAGCTGTCGTTAATGTAGTGTTGGTTGTCGTTGGTGTCATGATGGTAGTATCTGTCGTTGTCGTTGTTGTGGCTTCGTCTGTTACCGGACTGATTACGGTAAAACGCTCTGGATCTGATGTCGTAAACGGTTGAGTTTCCTCTGGTGCCTTAATTGTCAATGCCAAGGTTGATTCCGCAGCCTTAGCGGTAGGGGCTGCATTAGGGTTAGTACTTTGTGAGCTCATTGCTTTCTCGAAGATGGATGCTTGCGGTCTGTGTCTTTTCTGGCAATTCTATTTCCGTTGTTTCAGCTGTAGCAGTCAGTGTCTCGAATTCTTGTGCATCGGTAGAATCGAAGTCCGTAATGGTTGAATTAATGTTTGAGTCAGTAAAAACAGCGGATGATTTACTAGTTGCAGCGACTGCCGGTTCAGTTAAACTCGCCGGGATCGGCTTTGGGGTTTTCTTTTCCATTGTGGACCTTGCCTCAGATGAGTCAGCAACTCGGGAAATTGCTTTCAGCGCCGATGTTTTGGAAGTGGTTGATGTCGTAGTTGAAATCTCTTAAAACTTTTATAAGTATTAACAAAAGATGGGATTTTTTTTTATTAGTTGCTAGTCGAAGGCATCGTATAGCTAGCGATTAAAAATTTGTACATTTGAAGAATATGTGAAACGTATAGAAGAATGGAAGAATTTGTACAACGATTAAAGACTACTTTGTGTGGTTTTTGTCGATCGCTCTTGTTCGATCGATCATAACACCAAACTTCAGGTAGATCACGCGGAAGCTGCTCTTCTCTTCCGTAATACAGGCAAGTTCCTCGCTTATCGAGTGCAATTACTGAGCATGACTCGTTCTGAAGTGGCAGTAACCACAGTGACTCATAATGGATTTTTTAATGTATTTGGATGGCAGGATTCGGCTATATTCTGTTCCATATTCCGTTTCCGAGCCAAGTTTTAACAGTCCCAAAGAATTATCGCTGATTTTAAGGGAGTTGAGACCATTGCTGGGATTTTAGAATGCATATATGTCATATAAAGTATAACCTATTATTCTGTAGCTGACCTGTATGCAAGAACAAGCGCATTCACGAAGCACATGGAAAAATATTTTGGCCGTCGAGCCTCCTGCAACATCCGCTGAAGAAGCGTGGTCGCGATGGAAAGTTATTTCGTCGACCTGCACTTCATTTCCATACAATTCAATAAGTGCCTTTCATGATCAGCCCACTCTCGAACCAATTAAAATTTAAGCAGTATTACCTCTGCGGTGATCAGAAGCAGATGAAGCAGGAAGCAAACGATTTGCCAGAGCATGAGCATGGCCACAGTCTATCACATCGATCTGTGCAAGCTGCCGTCGACAAGAAGACAGCGAAAGTTAACACACTTTGTCCAGACCCTTGAAATCCATTAGTAGCCGAGGAGATATTCACTGCTGCCGCTTTTTCTTCTCACTCAGACGCATCTAACAATTTGGGCAAACGCTACTAAAACAAGAATTACGGCCTTTGCAAAGAAAAAAAACACATACAGAAGGCACTTCTGCAGATGGCAAGCTTTGGGAAGTGGGTTTTCTTTTTACACAGTTCAAATGCTTCAGTCGGTCAATGACAACGCAATGATAAAATAATTCGTTTGTTCTTCACGATGCATATATTTCTTTTTACTGACTTTCGCACGTATTATGAGTGAAAATATGTATAAGAGAATAAGAAGTATAATATAAGAGAATAGTATGTGATTCATTTTCCCTTTTATTTTTCTTCAAGGCAAAGAAGCTAATCTTGTTGAAAGTGGACATGAAAATTAATGTGCACTTCGCCCATGCATGTTGCTAGGATTCGCAAAAGCCATGCGAACAAAAATAGAAGAAGAAAAATCGAGCTGCCTAATGCGCCATCCCTACGTCTTTGCTTAAGTAGACGAAGGCTTGAGTGACTATTATAGAGCATGGATTGCTTTAATGTGTGGCTGCGACTACGGCAGATGCCTTTTGTGGTAGAGTCATCATCAGACGAGAAGACGAGCAGCCTATGCCTTTCCCCAATCCCAATCGGAGTACAGAGGGCGTCTGCCTTGTTAGAAGGGGATGTAGTCGGCAGGCCCATTCTTGCACCCTTCGCCCGTTCATCCATGGTGTATAGTATTCCATGTTGTTTAGTGCTTCCTTATATATTACGCCTAGCGACATTTCATTGTTCATTATGATAGGTAGCATATGCCATCACTGGTTGTTCTTGACTATCAATTGTGAGTGTGAATTATCTCCCGCCTATTGAGATTTTTATATCTGGTTTCATCCTGCCTAGCCAGCATTTGAGAGTGCTCCGTCGTTAGTTTTGGCAATGTTTCTGCGGGTCCAGAAGAAACCTGTGAAAACCCTATATTTACCCTCGTCTTCTGTATGGGTACGCGGTCAAAACTATTAAGAGAATTCAGAACTTTCAAAGTTGTCGTATATTCGAATCAGTTGAACTTTCCCGGAGATTACAAAAATGTACTCGAATGAATCAATATTCAATCAATCAATGTGCCTTTTATCTTTACTCTACTGCCTCATTTCCTATCTGCTTCCTCACCGTGGACGGTTGACTTTACTTGCTTCTCTCGTTGTTGTGCTTGGGAGAATGTCACTCAACGCCTTCATATGCATTATTTTTGTCGTCACCTGCATTTTAAGCGAGAAAGAAGGTTCAATAGATATTTTTAACATTTATTTTCTTCATGGCACAGATGTAAGCGAATTTGATGCTGTTGTGTGGAGAAAAATTTTAACATTTCGAATTACACATGTATTTTTATAATGTAAAATGTATATTTATAAAAATAAATATAAAAAATTTTCTTAATTTAGTGATATGATAAGAATAAAAAGAAAGGAATCCGCTTGAAGTCGCAGCAGGCCACGATGTTCTATGCCAATGAACTCACCACCAGTGCGGCAAACGATTCAAATTTTTATATTTATTTGTTTTCCCTTGAAGAAAAGTGAAACTTATTTATCTCAGGATTCCAAATAAACGGAATTCATGCCAGTTAAATAGCGTTCAAAAAATCTTCCAGGAATATCTACAAAGTTATTTCAAAATAGATATGCAGTTGATTAATTTTCCCCTCACCAAATTTGTAAAATATCTGCATATCAACGATATTATATTTCAATATTCCTGACCATTCTAGTTCACCTGTTCTAAATTTCCAGTTCTCTCGCCCTCCGGTCATATAAATGTAAAGGGCAAGAATTCAAGATTGAGTTTATTGCTCTTTTAAAGAAAAACTCAATTCAGACGTCAGCTACAAGATTCGCCCGCAGCTAACGTGCCTCGACGGAGAAGTTATCTGCAACCAGGTTGTGCGTATAATTCATAGTGTCTGAAGTAATTTAGTGGCTTAAGTCCATATGCGAATCTAACATCTTAATCTTTCGTCCTTATCCTTAAGTCTGCAGGTGCGGATGCCGTCGGTTGTAGGGTGCACGAATGCTGGGGGCAGCGCGCCGAGGTGGAGGTGTACGGGGAAAGCAAGTGAGCCGGTCGTTCGGTGTATATTTCTGAAAAACCAAAAAGAGAGCTCCAAAGGCTCTGTTAAGCGGTCCCGTAGATTTAATGAAAGTAACAAACCAAATCCCAGCTTTTCCCACAATGAATGCGCATATAATTGACCAACGGCTAAAGTAATTATTAAAAGGTGTTAAAGAAAAGAAAAAAAAGTGAAAGTCAAAACGAATTCGCCGACAGATGCAGCTTCACTGCCTGGGCAAGCAGCACGAATTGGACTCATGCGCGCTCTTGTACGAGATGGGCTGGCGGCCGGGGCACAACCCGGAGGAGGGTGAACAAGGCCATTGCCGCTACGACCACGGACAGGGCCGGTTCGAAAACGCCCACCACAACCCGACCCCGCCCCCTCCGGTTGACGAGCCCGAGCGAACACTGTTAGGCAACTTCACAAACGATTGCTTGATAGATTTTCGTTTTAACACTTAATATGAAAATACTTGAGGGTTACTTCTCTTAAATTCCTCTTGTTTCAGCACGGAAATCGAGTCGCTTCTCGCTTTCCTTCTCCATTTCTCTGCCCTTTTCATTCTGATTTGCTTCATGAACAGTTAAAATTAGATCATACCAACTAAAATAAAGCTGTCGCCGCCCCTTGCCTTTTTTGTCGTTTCTTGCTTTATTGCTAGTTTTTTTACAGACTACTAAATAGGAAGCGAAATATGCGAGTTTTTTATTCGTGCTGTTGTCTAAAATTAATTCATCAGAATATCAAATAGGTAATACATACTTGTGAGACAAAGGCAACATGAAAAACTGTCCACAAGTAGCCACATAATTTAAAGAAAAAATTTTCCTAGCCAATCTGGTATGCCCTCTTCACGCGGCGGACACCGAAAGCCTGACTCTATTATAAAGGCCAAAACAATACCCTCCCTCAGAAATCTCTGTTCTTATATCACTCGACGTGCCTTACAAACTGGACAGTTTTTTTTCTTCGAGCGACTCAGCTCAAGCCGATCGAGCCAATTTAAATTAATAATCGGAGAAGAATATTCATAGGATGTTGTAAGTATTTTTTTCTATTTCAGCACATTCTAGCGTAGCGGTAAAAGTCAAAAAGTATGAAAATACTGCATAGATTAACATCACGAAAAAGAAGTCAGTGGCTCGTAACTGCTCGAGCGGCTCCGAGCGGCTCGAGTTGGTGAGATCCATGTAACTAAAACTCCATTTCTTCAGCTATTGCTATTAAGCGTTATCTTAAGTAAGTTTTGACTTCCACCGATACGAGAGAATGTGCTGATGTCAAAAATACCTGCCACAGACTGTGCTTTTTTTTAATAAAAAAACCTCACCTTTTCATTTATTCCCTTCGCCGTATGTTTTGCCTAAGGTCTTTTGGTCTTGATATTAACACGTTCAGTTGCGGTGTGTTTATCAACGTCTACAAGAACAATCATGAAACATATGTACATACATAATACCAAAGGATGAGTGGTTCATACAAAAATTGCAGACTTAGAAAAATAAAGTAATAAAGGAGTGGTTGATGTCACTCGGCACGAGTCGGCTTTCATAGCATATTATACTGCAAAACATGATTATCGTCTGGATCTTATCGTGATAAGTTGTCATTCATGCTAGCTGTTCGTATCGTACTAGAGGAGTTTATGCACTCTCTTGAATTTAAAAAAAAAAAAACAGATTTCCGTACTTTTGCCCGTATACAAAGGAATAATCCTAATTATTTTGTCTGTGCTAATTAACTGTTCTCTCACCTGTTTTCAACATGCATTGGACGACAGGATAGTTGGAATAGTAGCGGTCCTCTTCTTTATAATACCATTGCTTCGTCTGCGTGCACTTCAACTTTCCGTAAAATACGTCCACGTTGACCTGTTAGAAAATCAATAATGTCTCCAAGTTTTCTATATGTTAACTTTTTCAAATATCATTAACTGATAATCTTACCTTTATTTGGTAGCCGCTGGGGCAGATGAGTGTTGTGCAATTGTCCATGGGATTTTTGTTGGTGATTTTTGGACTTATATCGCAGATATAACCCGTGTCGCAACTGGACTGGGGCGCCTCTTGGAACATGCACAGATCGCAGCCTATGAACAGATAGAAGATTTTCATTTTGTTTAATTTTTTTTTTTGCCATGGGAATCGGGCAACCACCCGAAGAGGGCGTCTCGACATAACACCAGAGATATTTAATGGCAAATTTGAATGTGACTTGATGATTTAAAATTTTTATACCAATCGTGGTCGTCGTTGTCGCTGCGGTGGTTGTTGTTGGTGTCGTGGTGATTGCCGTTGGTGTCGTAGTAGGTTTGGTTGTTTCGGCTGTCGTCGTGCACTTCCTAACATGGAGCGACTGTGGCTGGCACGTGTGGTCGACAACATCGCCGAGAAGTGCGCAGAGAGCGCGGCTGCCATCGAAGGCGACCGCCTCGCAACCGGCGTGCTATTGGTTTAGGAGAATAACTTTGCCAGGTAACACAACTTAATAATTCACAGTAATATTTGCCACTCCTCGAGGACATGAATATACTGCATTCAAGATTCGAATGCAGTGTATTCATGTTTGAAACTGTTGCGTAATTTTTTTATTAAATCAACAAGTTAAAGTGTTTGTGCTACTCGATATTTTTTTCGAAATACGGACCGGGCCGCGCCGGGCCTACGATTGCAGGCCTGGCCCGGGCACGGCCTGGCCTGGAGAGTAGTGGGCCTTGCCCTGGCCGGCTTTCCTAGTACCCGACTTCTCAGTCGCACAATGTTTTGGTGTCAGTTCTCAATCTCAGTATGCCTCATGACGAGGCCCATAAAAACATATAGAAACGAATGGCCCGGCTTTTTCCGAGCTGAGACTGCGATGAAACAATGAATACGATTTGAGAGAGCATACGGCAAAGGAAAATAAGATATCTAAAAATTTGCTATGCAATGTGAGGCCTACAAATGTACATACACGATATTAACGAATAAGGTTGCAAAAGTGGAAGAACAGAGAAACACGAGAGGGGGCAGAAAGAGAGTGAAAGAAACTCTGACCGAATCGCATTGTCCTGTGCAGTCTGCGATCGTAGCGATGCTCGTGAGCAGCTGAAGACGCTCACGAAATTCGTCGGATTCGCTCTCCTCGTTGTACTCGCACGCCAACACACATATGTACACATTAT
The DNA here is from genome assembly GCA_945643635.1 of Allodiplogaster sudhausi. Taxonomy (NCBI): domain Eukaryota; kingdom Metazoa; phylum Nematoda; class Chromadorea; order Rhabditida; family Diplogasteridae; genus Allodiplogaster; species Allodiplogaster sudhausi. Next base: position 272,759 of record CALZFC010000045.1, on the reverse strand, counting down.
ATCTTTTTTTTTTTGCACTAGACTTTATTTTTTTAATTATAGCTTAATAATACATAATACAGTCGCAAAGTTTTTATATTTACACTAAGTTGTTCTTATTTTTAATAATCTAAAAAAAACAGCTATTAATTAGAAAGACCAATAGCACTGAACATAGCCTTCGCATCGTGTGTTTTCGAAGAACGTAGTCCTCAGAAAAACCGAGATTGTATGAATTTGAAAAAATTCTCGAAAAAAAATTCGAATATATGCCGTTATACGGCCGGGAGTAAATGAATAATGTTAAATTTTAAACTTTTTTATTCACACCCTGCAGTTTTCCTGTTTAATTTGAAAGCAGCTATTATACCTAAAGCACAGGAAAATGGGGAGCATCAGTGCTTCTCGCAGAAAGAAAAATGCCTGGCAACAATGGTAGCAGCTTGAAGAAGAGCCATCAAACTGAAGCTACAAGCAGGGCAGCCTTTATTTACATCCAGTTCATAGTAGAGACAAAGCATACTCCGAGATTTCAAATAAAATTGATATTTTCTTTCCAGAGAGAGAGAGAGAGAGAGAGAGAGAGATAAAGCGAGAGAAGGATGTCTCTCGCAGATTATTTTCCCTCTTGGTTGAATAGGTGTAAAGAAGTTTTTGGTGAAAATATCCGTCCAAAATAGTACCATATGCTTTTCGAATCATAATGAAACTCCAAATTGTCCTTGCATCAAAAGCTAGAACTAGGTCTGCTGAATTATTTTGACTGATGCCGCATGTTTATCTGAGGATTGGAGACGCTGAGACTGAAATTATTGGCGTGTTATGAGAGAATGAAATTCTTGGCGTATTATGAGAGAATCGATATGTCTTGTAACGTATTCCAGAAGAAAAAAAAAATTAAAACAATGTACATAAAGCATCTCCTCGTTTTTTTAATCTATAAAATACCTATGTAACTTGATCATATGCGAAGATATTTGAAAGGAGATGCTATGCTTTCGAAGAACAACTGTTTTTAAAGGAGGATAGAAAAAAAGAATGTGATTCCTGGCAATGTAATTTTTTAAGGCCCTACCTTTGCTCTCATTCCCATCGCCGAATATTTTGCCAATGGCGTTTTGGTATTGATATGTCCATAGAGCACGTTCCGTTGCAGTGTGTTTATCAACTTCTACAGGAACTATCATGAATCATATACATATGCATGTGAATCTAAAGGAGAGTACTTCATAAAAAAATTGCAGACATGGTAAAGGAAAGGAATAAAAGAGTGATTGATGTCGCAAGTTACGAGGCGGCGTGCTAGCATGTTGTACTGCAAAATATGGTTATTGTCGGGGGCTTTTCGCAATAGCTTGTCATTCATGATAACTGATAACTGTTCGTCCCATACTAGACGAGTTTATGCGATCTCACGAAGTCAAAAGCAAATTTCCGTACTTTCATTCGCATACCGACGAGTATTCCTAATTATTTATCTCTGCTAATGAGCTTGTTTTCGCACCTTTCTATATGCATTGGATGACAGGGTTGGAGAAGTAGCGGTCCTCGGATGCATAACGCCACTGCTGCATGACCGTTGTGCACTTCAACGGCTCGTTAACGCTGAGAGTGGATTTGTCGTCCAAGTAGATCTGAGGGAAAATAACACAACCTCTCAAGTTTCTATATATGTATTATCTTTCGCAAATGTCGTTATCTTTAACAGACAATCGTACCTGTATGTGGTAGCCGTCGGGGCAGGAGACATTTGTGCAATTCTCGGGTGTCTTGTAGACTGTTGGCTTTCCGTCGCAGACATTTCCCGGGTTGCATGTGGATTGGGGCGCCTCTTGGAACACACACAGAGCGCAGCCTATGAAGAGATAAAAGATTTTTATTTTGTTTATTTTTTTTACAATCCATTAACTGTGATAAATGGCTTGAGATTTACTCAATTATGATGGAGAACAACTGACTCGGAACAAACTGGCAGTTGACTTGAGTCGCGATGACCTCCTTTCCGCTTGCATAGTACGAGCCACCCTGGCATGTCAGGTTGTCGGCAGTCATCCAAGAAAATCCGCTGGTAATCCAATCAATGTGATAACACAGACCTGCAGCTTAATAACTAACGAGAGCTAATGTATTAATTACCTGTCTTTATTAATGAAAAAATTAAAACGGCTTATTTCTAACCAAAAAATGGATCACCGGAGGGCATCGTACAGCCTGGTGGGAGCGTCGCGACTGAACACGCGAGAAATAAGATTGTAATGTGTGTTTATGTTCAAAACTTTTATACCAATTGTGGTGGTTGTCGTCGGTGTGGTGGTGGGTTTCGTTGATGTGGTGGTGGTTGTTGTTGGTGTCGTGGTGGTTGTCGTTGGTGTCTTGGTGGTTATCGCCGATTCCGCTGTCGTTGTGCACGTCTTGATATAGAGCGACTGTGGCTGGCACGTGTAGTCGACGACATCGCCGAGGAGTGCGCAGAGAGCGCGGCTGCCATCGAAGGCGACCGCCTCGCAGCCGGCGTGCTGTAGGTGTGGGAGAATTACTTCCTCAGATTGCACAATTTACTAATTTGACAGTAGACATTTTTTTTTCTTTTTAATGCATCAAGTTAAAGTGCTTGTGCTACACGACTTCTCATTGTCAGTTGCACAATGTTTGGTGTCAGTTCTCAGTCGTACAATAATTGCCTTATGGCGAGGCCCTCAAAGTCTATCTTCTTCGAAACGTCCATCTTCTTCATTCATAACGACATGCCCTAGAAACGGCGAGTCAATTGCCCGGCTGTTTCCATGTTGATGGTGAGAATGCGGTGTAGCACAGACAATGTGACCGATTTCGGAAAGAACTAATGTAAGCAAATAAGAGATTTAACAATTTTCTATGGAAGCTGAAGCATGCAAACACGATATTTTCGGAGAAGGTGACAAAAGTGAAGAATGGAGAAACACGAGAGGTGGAGAAAAAGAATGAAAACAGCTCTGACCAAATCGCATTTGCCGGTGCAGTCTGCAATCGCAGCGATGCTCGTGAGCAGCTGAAGACGCTCACGCAACTCCACGGAGTTGCTCTCCTCGTAGTACTCGCACGCCAACTTGAATGTCTTCGCCATATGTTTCATGACATGTTTTGTTTTTGCATTAGCTTCAGTTATACAAAATACATTAACAAATTTTTTCGACTTCACTAACATAAGTTGTTCTATGTAAAACACTCTTTTTTTTTTAAATAATCTGTTAACACAAGCTTACCTCGCTTTGAATTAGATAGAGCAACAACACTGCCAAAGTTAGCCGTCGCATCATGTGTTTTTGAAGGATGATTTTGTAGTCTTCAGAAAATCCGAGATTATATGAAATAGGAAAGAATTCTCAAATGAAAGATATATGAAAATTTTATATGACAGGAAATATTAAACTTCTAACATTCATCATTCGCACAGCCGTTAATACTGAGAATTTTCCTATTTAATTTGAAAGCAGCTATTAGAGCAAAAACACAGGATAATGGGGAGCTTCAATGCTTGTCGCAGAAAGAGAAGCGCCTGGCAACAATGGCAGCTGCTTGAAACAAAGCCATCTAGCTGGTGTGTCAGGCGGAGTGGCCTTCATTTACATCGATCTCATAGTAGAAACAAAACATGATACGAGACGTCAAGTGAAATTTCTACTTCAATTTGGCACAATTATGCTCATCTGCATTTTAGCTTAAAAGATCTACTATTTACCTGCGGCTACAGGATAGAGAACGGGAAACCGGGGAGAGATGTGCCTGCGGCTACAGGCTAAAGAACGTGAAACAAATTGAAAGAGAGGGAGTAAGTGAGTGTTGGGAGTGAGAATGTGGTATGGGGTGAGATATAGGGAATCAGAGCTAATTAGGCAAATACTTGCAATTTGCAGGAGGTAATAGATAGCCTCTTGATTCATCACAATATTGGTCAATATTGGAAAGGCGAAAAGATCATTGGAGGCACGGGGATTCGAACCCGGGATCACCTACTCATGAGTTGGCTTAGGATTGTGAGCTACACTGCGCTCATGTGGACATCATTTGCCACCTCGCTCAAGTCGAGATCTTTGCCATTAGGCAATTTGAGGCACCGGGATTCGATCCCGCGACCACCTACTCATGACTTGGCTGATCTACCACTGATCGGCGTAGGGGTGTAGACCCCTACGCCGATGCGAACATATGGGCACTACTACAACGGCAGTTTCGGCAAATTGGATTACCAGTTTTAAAGAGACTGCGAAAAAGAATAATTTCTGTACATTTTAATTCTAAAAATAAATAAAAAATCACGTGTGAGATATCGAGGAAGAGAGTGTGAGAAGATCTTAGAAATAGATTCTTATGGGTATTTAGGAATCATATAAGACCCTCGTGGCTCCTTGTATTCGCCGATAGCCCTTCTCTGGATCTGAACTTTCCTCCTTCGGCGCTCAAGTCGAGATGATTTGCCAATATACCATGGCACACACGGCAGTTATGGGTACTTAAGAGCATCTGAAATAGGGAAAGCAAGCTTCATAATGAAGTTGAAATTATCCGCAGAATTACAAGAGGAATTCTTGAATGTCTCAATAAAACGACCGACGACTTTTCGAACTATAAAAAAAGTTTATCGTCAATTCAGCTCTTGAGTAATAGTCAACGGAGAGGTGAGAGGGAGAACAGGGGAGGTCAGGTTGTTACTGTCTTCAGACCAATTTCAATTTTTTTGACGGAAAAAGACGAAGTAATCAGTCCAAGGAGGAAATGGCACCCCTGAGCGAGTAGGGACAGATATGTAGATTGATTGGGTTGAGAAAAGGCGCAGGGACTCGAATTGGAGATTCCCTCAAGAATTACTAAACTGAAAGGGGCACGCAAGAACGAGGGAGTAAAAATGACTGTATGCAGAATGACGAGATCAATTTGCCTGTTTTTGCATGCCTCATCGCGAAGATCGCTTCGTCCTATAAATTCCATTCATTTTGTTCAATGGAGTTGAGTTGGAAAAAAACTCTACAAAAAAGTTTTATCGCTCGCTTATTAGTAATTATACGAGCCTTGCCACGTATGTATATATACTACTAAGATATGAGGTGAAGAATGAAACGATTTGCATGTTGTACCTATACCATTTATCTGGAATGGTCAAGGGCATGGAGCGCCGCCGTCGTTCTCGTTCTCCTTCATTTGGCTCTCCTTCTTTGGCCTCTCGCTCCTCTCGCCCTTCGCCAACTCGCGCAGCTTTTTCCGTAGAATCTTGCCCGAGGCCGACTTGGGAATCTCGTCGACGAACTTGACTCCTCCAGTGAGATGCTTGTACTTCACGAAACGATCTGATTTTTTTTTTCAAAATCATTCAGTACAGGACCAATGCAACGGATGTTACTATCCAATAAAGGTAATTAATTTTAGTTATACTAGATAAAGAAGCTAACTCTTGACAAAGTCGACAACGTTCTGCTTGGTCAGCTCTCGGTTGCCACGCACCACGTACGCCCGCACGAGCTCGCTCATCTCAAAGAGTTCAAAAAATGAGTAAAAAAAAAATCTTTTTAAATAATTAAAATGAAACATATTTCGATGGTTAATTAAAGATACTGTAGCATCTAACTCTCTCATCAGGAATGCCAATGACGGCCGAGTCCTTGATGTCCGGATGCGAGAGGAGCACATCCTCGAGCTCGGCCGGAGCGACCTAAGGAAGAAGAGGTAAGAAGGGAATTACAAAGAGAAGCATTAACCAATTAAAAACATAAGGCTGTTTACGAAAGGATTTTCTAGGCGAGAGCTACCTGGTATCCCTTGACCTTGATGAGCTCTTTGAGTCTGTCGACGATTGTGAGTTGGCCGTCCTTGTCGATGACGCCAATGTCGCCTGAAAGAAAATGGACCAGTTTAACAGAAACATAAATAATGCAGTTTCGAAATGGCCTTATTTTCTTTTGGTTTCAAAAAAATCCGTTCACTTTATTCTTAGCTACATAGAAAAAAAGGGCTTCATAGTCTCGTCACTATGAAGAATAGGCTCTCTCGCCTTTCGGTCATGCAAAAGGGAATTCAGACTTGAGTTTTGTCTTCTTCAAACCTAAAACCAGGCAAAGAAACTTTTTTCTAAAAAAAAAAAAGCCATACCGCTACGCAGCCATCCGTCCGGGGTGATGGTTTCAGCCGTAGCCTGAGGCCGATTGTGGTAGCCAGTCATGAGACAAGGACCGCGCACCCAAATCTCTCCTTGCTCGCCCGACCCCACGTCTTCCAGCGTCGTCGGGTTTACTGTCTGCAAGGAACATTATTCTTCGATACTTATTGATTATTTGGAATATTTAAATTCTTACTCTAATCTCATTGGTAATGTTTGGGTAGCCGCAGGTTTGGGAGTTGTCCTCGCTGTCGAAGAGAGCGATCGTTATGGACATGGTCATTTCAGACATTCCGTAGCCTGCGCGTCGATTTTATTACTCAATTTAATCGATTTAATTTAGCAGAAATTTCACCGATCAATGATTAATTTGAAAGAATCAATTGAATACCCTGTCCAAGGTATTTGACATAGGGGAAACGGGCGAGGAGAGCGTCGACAATGTCTTGGCCACAGGGTGCCGCTCCAGTCAAGACGAGGCGGAAGGAGGAGAGGTCGAACTCGGGGACGAGGGGGTGCTTGGCGAGGAGTACGATGATCGGCGGAGCCAGATACAGCATCGGTGGCTGTGAAAATTTTTTTTAGTAACATTTTCATATCTTATTGTGCTATTAGTGAAAACAGCAAAAGAATGATATGCCTCAAGTCTGAATTTCCTACTAAGCTTAATGCCTTTAGGCTGCCAAAAATTCAATCTTGTATTCGAGAGACGCGACTACAATGCTCGGAGTTTATGGTCCAGTTCTCTGCTTCTTCAATGTGCTAGTTAAAAAGGGTTTAAAAGTGATAAAGGTACCCGATATTTCTCGATCATTGCAAAGTAGGCCTCAGGCTTGAACAGGTCCATCAAGACATTAGTCGTGCCGAGAGACATGAACTGAAGGCAAACATAGTCCAAATTGCCAAAAAAAAATCTAAAAGTTGGTTTATTTTTATTTTTAGATCTGTAATTTCAGGAAAAGATTTACGCTCGCCTGGCAAAGTGACACTGCTCCGTAGACGTGGTACAGCGGAAGCACCCAAGTAATGTTTTCCTGCAATTATGCAAATTTTATTATTGCTTTTGTGATCCCATAAATTGTGCCCTGGAAATGTCGAAGTCTTCGTCACCAAGGGCGGGCACATTCTCAGTCTCCGCGTATCTGTAATCACATGTACATTTTCATTTATATAACATTCTTTTTATTTTCAGAAATTTTTTTTAGGTTCATGCCGACTTAATCACGGCTTCGATCATCGTTCCAAGTGCGCGGTGGCTGATCATCACGCCTTTCGGTGCGCCGGTCGTGCCGGACGAGTAGGGTAGGAGGGCGATGTCTTCTGGCTTCACTCAAAATGAATCTTTATTATCTACCATAGTTAAGTTGAAAATAGGAAATTAGGAAATTACCGATTTCTTGAGATGAAGCCGGCTGTGATTGCATGACTTCTCGCCAATCAGAGACTCCCGTGGGTAGCGAAGTCGAAGAGGACGAGCAAATGCACACGATCTTCTGAAAGAAATTAATGTCTTATTAATGAATAAGCCATAATTAAGCAATCTTGCACTCTTCCACAACCGCAATATCACCTTTACAAATAATTGTCCTTTCGAAGCCTTCAGAACTTTGGCCAAGTAGCGCTCTTCAGTGAAGATGACGCTGCAGTGGCAGTCAATGATCTGGCGGCTCAGCTCTCCTGAACAGCCAAAGATTACAAAATCTCAAATTTAACACTAACACTAACCAACGGTGAAGGCCCCATTCGCACCAGAAAGGATTCCGCCCGTGGACCAGACGCCGATGGCAATTGGCATGTATCTGGCAATTTGATATGGTTCATAATTCCGTAATTTAGATTAGTTAAGGAAGTATAAAATCCGTTTAAAGTCGCACTCGACAATGCTTCCCGTGACATGGAGAGCGACTTCTCCGGGAGCGAAGGCAGCGCGAGTCAAAAGGAAAGACTGCACGGAGGCCGCAATGGACGACACGTCAGAAAAAGTCAGCGAGAGGCTCGCGTCTGCAGAGTCGATCTGCAACATTCCTTTATTATGAACTATTTGAAAATTCTTCTTTTTGTTTTTGACAATAACTGATGGTGAACTTTTTCACGGGACTTGCGATTTGAATACATATCAACTTGCATTTCCACATCTCTGTTAGTGCAAATAAATAAAGTCCAAAATAAAATTCTAATGCGACTATGTAAGAAATTATTTTTAAAGCTCAAGCAGATTGCACTGATCGGTGCTCTTAAGAGCAATAAATCAGCTTAAGAATTTCTTAATAATAATATTTTCAATGTAATTCGTGACAATTCATTAAGGTAAGGCGAAGATTTGTTTTGTGATGGGTAGCTTGATTCCTTTGGCATGAAGACAAGAAGAGAAAGACGAACAAATGCCTTCTTGGCCGGCTGCGCCAGTGAGTGGCGGCGCACGGCGCGGAGCTGTTTGACTGCCACCGACTCGGTCGACTCCGGAATCGAGACGAAGGGCGACGCCAGCGGACGCTGACGGTATAGATTTCTTTTAGAAAGAATAAAATAATTTTTTTAAAATAAAATGATGCAAAAATTGCTAGAATTATATTTCCAAATACAATATATCAGTTGAAAAATATATTGAACAACACTTTGTGTGCATTCTTCTTGTACTCGATGAGCTTGGGGCACTGCGCCCTACGCACGTGCCAAGGCACTCGGCAACTTCCACTCGGCGGCGGCAGCGACGAAAAGAGTCTTAAAAAAAAGAGATTTTTTTATTATATATGTACATATATATATATATGTATATATATATGTATATATATTTAATAATATAAAATAACCTTCTAATTGACTTCGCCGCAACAGCTGACCACTTCTGAAGAAGCATCGACCGTCCGCGACCTCCAAGTGAGAATGAAATGAGGCCGAATGTGGAGTACTCGCAAGTTTCGGAATGTTGCCAAAGGATAATTAAAATTTTTATTGTGTACATGCAAAAATGACTCATATTTGAATTTACTCCCATGAGATATTCTCACAAATATCGATTTCCGCGACGCAGTTTTTGTTGTGTATACATGCATATGTATTTAGGAGCATAAATTAAAAAAATATTTCAGATATAGTATTAAAAAGATATTCATTAATAAATTTTTTTAAATATTTTTTAAAAGCCATTTTCAAACATATTATTTGTTTGCTATTTTCCAGGCTCGTCCGGCCCTTTTTCGCTGGTCCCCTCCCTCTGCCCCAGAACCTGCAGACCACGAGATCAGCCAGTCCCACGACTTCGAGAGCGACCCTTCCTGCGTATATAGATCTTTTGTCAACTTCCAATATCTCTACTCCCTAATTAATACTCTTGCTTGTATACTTTAAAAATTGTATTGCTTTAAATTAATAATTCACTGAATGATTACTTTATGATTTTTTTTGAACGTGGATCAATTCGCATTTGTCTGAAACGTAGATACCGAAAGTTTTAAAAAATTTTCCCCCTTGTTATAAAGTTACAAAATATTGCCCACAAAATTTTGCTAGTCCAAATTTTGTTTCCTTTTGGTGCGACACACTCTCCCATTTCCCACACTCTCTAAGCAGGAAAACGACCAAATATTTGGGAGCGCGCTGTCAAAGTAGTCTTGTTAAACTACTCTAGAATCATTCCGTCCTTGATCCCATTAATCTAATCTCCCCATACGGACTGGCGATCTTTAGTTGCTGTCCGACTGATGGCACTCCTGCCCAGCGGGGACTTACAGTACTGGCCAAAAGGTTATGATATTTTGGTCTTTCATGCATATTTTTTTTTAAGTTGTGTTGAAATTACGGACTTCAATCTTCACAAATACTGGGACTATCTCTCTGAAATTTTATATTTTGTAATCAAGGGACCTTGAAGACTATGCTTGCATAATTCGAAGAAAATTGGATATTTTCGGCATTATCATCATGCTAGGTTCACGGACCTCAATCTCCATGAATACTGGGGCTATCTTTCTAACAATAAGATATCGCATATAGTATTTAGGGGACCTTGTGGACTATCTCTGTAAATAAAAATAGGCTAACTGACAGGATTGTGGAAGGCCTGTCAGCAGAGCTGTCGATTAGCCTTCCAAATGCGCACAGGAAGGCTAACTGGCAGGATTGTTTTGTAACGTGCATCAGGCATTATTTGCAAATTCAACCACGCATCTTCTTATCCATCTGCACTATAATTTGTAAAGTTCAGTTTGCATTGTGCACAACAATGAAACACACTTTATATCCGCCATTTTCTGATTTTTCAATTACAGCTTAAAAGACTTATTTGTAAAAAGATTTATAGTCTAAAAGTGAATATAAGTCTACAGGACGATTCAAAATAAGATTATACACAGAAAGTCAGCCTTAGAAATGGCATAAAACGAACGGAAAAACGATTAAGCAAGCATTTGACTTAATATGGGTTATGTTTTAAAAGAATGACGATCATTCGCAAAGCAATCACTACCAAGCAAGTTAATAGGGAGTTAAGGATCATCAGAAGTATATCCTCGATCAGTGGCAGTGGCCGATCGGTTGCTCATTTTCTCCACATCCGAGAAGGCGTTCCTCTCCCCGTCTGTTGCTCCTCCTCCTGCTCCCCCGGCAGAGAAGTCGCTGCATCCTCCACTGAATCTTCACCGCTCACTGCGGCACCTTCAGATGTAAAATAAACGTTAGAACACTGAAAGCAGCCGTCCAGGGACGACACCTGAGCGGATCTCTCCTGCTACTTTAATTGTTCTCAGCCGGTACTAACATAAGCATTTTAGCGGGCATTTAATGATATTTTACTTCACGAGATGCTACAATATATTAAAAGAAATTATATGACTAGAAAATTTACGAGAAATAAAAAAAATAAAACATTTACAACATAAACAGTTAACACACCCGAAGCTTCGAGTAGAGCGAAGAGCACCACCCAGTGCTCCCGCTTGTGAACATTTGCTGCATTCTGTCGAAGGAGGTCGTGGAGCCCGAAGGAGATTTGACGAGAGAGCATGTAGAGGGCGGAGAGTGGCAGACGCTGCAACATAATATCAAAATCATCATCAATATGAGAATCATTAGAATTGATGAGACAGCTCTGACCGATTCGCATTGGCCTACGCAGTCTGCGAGTGTCGCGATGCTCGTGAGCAACTGTACATATATGCATCAACTTTTTTTTGAAAATAATCTGTTAACAGAACCTTACCTCGCTTTGAATTAGAAAGAGCAACAACACTGGCAAAGTTAGCCTTCGCATCATGTGTTTTTGAAGGATGATTTTGCAGACTTCAGAAAATCCGAGATTATATGAAATAGGAAAGAATTCTCAAATGAAAGATATATGAAAACTTTATATGACAGGAAATATTAAACTTCTAACATTCATCATTCGCACAGCCGTTAATACTGAGAATTTTCCTATTTAATTTGAAAGCAGCCATTAGAGCAAAAACACAGGATAATAGGGAGCTTCAATGCTTGTCGCAGAAAGAGAAGCGCCTGGCAACAATGACAGCTGCATGAGGAAGAGTCATCAAGCTGCTGTGTCAGGCGGAGTGGCCTTCATTTACATCGATCTCATAGTAGAAACAAAACATGATACGAGACGTCAAGTGAAGTTTCTACTTCAATTTGGCACAATTATGCTCATCTGCATTTTAGCTTAAAAGATCTACTATTTACCTGCGGCTACAGGATAGAGAACGGGAAACCGGGGAGAGATGTGCCTGCGGCTACAGGCTAAAGAACGTGAAACAAATTGAAAGAGAGGGAGTAAGTGAGTGTTGGTAGTGAGAATGTGGTATGGGGTGAGATATAGAGAATGAGAGCTAATTAGGCAAATACTTGCAATTTGCAGGAGGTAATAGATAGCCTCTTGATTCATCACAATATTGGTCAATATTGGAAAGGCGAAAAGATCATTAGAGGCACCGGGATTCGAACCCGGGATCACCTACTCATGAGTTGGCTTAGGATTGTGAGCTACACTGCGCTCATGTGGACATCATTTGCCACCTCGCTCAAGTCGAGATCTTTGCCATTAGGCAATTTGAGGCACCGGGATTCGATCCCGCGACCACCTACTCATGACTTGGCTGATCTACCACTGATCTACACCCCTACGACTATGCGAACTTATGGGCACAACTACAACGGCAGTTTCGGTAAACTGGATTACCAGTTTTAAAGGGACTGCGAAAAAGAATAATTTCTGTACATTTTAATTCCAAAAATAAATAAAAAATTCACGTGTGAGGGAAAGAGGAAGAGAGTGATACAGGATCTTAGAAATAGAAATCTTGTGGGCATTTAAGAATCATATAAAAAATAATAAAAAATTGAAGAGAAATGCTTCGGATGTTACGATAGAACCTTGTAATTAAAAATAAATCAATAAATTTAATATATAGATGTCAAAAATTATATTTTCTCCCATTTATATTCTGAAGACGACGACCCTCGTGGCTCCTTGTATTCGCCGATAGCCCTTCTCCGGATTCGAACTTTCTTCCTTCCGCGCTCAAGTCGAGATGATTTGCCAATAGACCATGGCACACACGGCAGTTATGGCTACTCAAGGGCATCTGAAATAGGGAAAGAAAGCTTCATAATGAAGTTGAAATTACCCGCATAATGAAGTTGAAATTACACAAGAGGAATTCTTGAATGTCTCAATAAAACGATCGACGACTTTTCGAACTATAAAAAAGGTTATCGTCAATTCAGCTCTTGAGTAATAGTCAACGGAGAGGTGAGAGGGAGAACAGGGGAGGTCAGGTTGTTACTGTCTTCAGACCAATTTCAATTTTTTTGACGGAAAAAGACGAAGTAATCAGTCCAAGGAGGAAATGGCACCCCTGAGCGAGTAGGGACAGATATGTAGATTGATTGGGTTGAGAAAAGGCGCAGGGACTCGAATTGGAGATTCCCTCAAGAATTACTAAACTGAAAGGGGCACGCAAGAACGAGGGAGTAAAAATGACTGTATGCAGAATGACGAGATCAATTTGCCTGTTTTTGCATGCCTCATCGCGAAGATCGCTTCGTCATAAAAATTCCATTCATTTTGTTCAATGGAGTTGAGTTAGAAAAAAACTCTACAAAAAAGTTTTATCGCTCGCTTATTAGTAATTATACGAGCCTTGAGACGTATATATACTACTTAGATATGAGGTGAAGAATGAAACGATTTGCATGTTGTATCTATACCATTTATCTGGAATGGTCAAGGGCATGGAGCGCCGCCGTCGTTCTCGTTCTCCTTCACTTGGCTCTCCTTCTTTGGCCTCTCGCTCCTCTCGCCCTTCGCCAACTCGCGCAGCTTTTTCCGTAGAATCTTGCCCGAGGCCGACTTGGGAATCTCGTCGACGAACTTGACTCCGCCAGTGAGATGCTTGTACTTCACGAGGCGATCTGATTTTTTTTTCAAAATCATTCAGTACAGGACCAATTCAACCCCACGTCTTCTCTTCTTGCTCGTCCGACCCCACGTCTTCCAGCGTCGTCGGGTTTACTGTCTGCAAGGAACATTATTCTTCGATACTTATTGATTATTTGGAATATTTAAATTCTTACTCTAATCTCATTGGTAATGTTTGGGTAGCCGCAGGTTTGGGAGTTATCCTCGCTGTCGAAGAGAGCGATCGTTATGGACATGGTCATTTCAGACATTCCGTAGCCTGCGCGTCGATTTTATTACTCAATTTAATCGATTTAATTTAGCAGAAATTTCACCGATCAATGATTAATTTGAAAGAATCAATTGAATACCCTGTCCAAGGTATTTGACATTGGGGAAACGGGCGAGGAAAGCGTCGACAATGTCTTGGCCACAGGGTGCCGCTCCAGTCAAGACGAGGCGGAAGGAGGAGAGGTCGAACTCGGGGACGAGGGGGTGCTTAGCGAGGAGTACGATGATCGGCGGGGCCAGATACAGCATCGGTGGCTGTGAAAATTTTTTTTAGTAACATTTTCATATCTTATTGTGCTATTTGTGAAAACAGCAAAAGAATGATATGCCTCAAGTCTGAATTTCCTACTAAGCTTAATGCCTTTAGGCTGATCGAAGCAGCAAGTTACCCTGAACACAAAAATAACAACGAATTCTGAAAATAAAAATCTTAAATGGCTTAATTTCGCTTGGCCTCTTTGGCACGCGGCCGCTATTGCCGCTATAGCCAGACCCCTGGCCGCTGAGCCGTACTGTATATATACTACTAAGATATGAGGTGAAGAATGAAACGATTTGCATGTTGTATCTATACCATTTATCTGGAATGGTCAAGGGCATGGAGCGCCGCCGTCGTTCTCGTTCTCCTTCATTTGGCTCTCCTTCTTTGGCCTCTCGCTCCTCTCGCCCTTCGCCAACTCGCGCAGCTTTTTCCGTAGAATCTTGCCCGAGGCCGACTTGGGAATCTCGTCGACGAACTTGACTCCTCCAGTGAGATGCTTGTACTTCACGAAACGATCTGATTTTTTTTTCAAAATCATTCAGTACAGGACCAATGCAACGGATGTTACTATCCAATAAAGGTAATTAATTTTAGTTATACTAGATAAAGAAGCTAACTCTTGACAAAGTCGACAACGTCCTGCTTGGTCAGCTCTCGGTTGCCACGCACCACGTACGCCCGCACGAGCTCGCTCATCTCAAGGAGTTCAAAAAATGAGTAAAAAAAAATCTTTTTTAATAATTAAAATGAAACATATTTCGATGGTTAATTAAAGATACTGTAGCATCTAACTCTCTCATCAGGAATGCCAATGACGGCCGAGTCCTTGATGTCCGGATGCGAGAGGAGCACATCCTCGAGCTCGGCCGGAGCGACCTAAGGAAGAAGAGGTAAGAAGGGAATTACAAAGAGAAGCATTAACCAATTAAAAACATATGCTGTTTACGATAGGAGTTTCTAGGCGAGAGCTACCTGGTATCCCTTGACCTTGATGAGCTCTTTGAGTCTGTCGACGATTGTGAGACGGCCGTCCTTGTCGATGACGCCAATGTCGCCTGAAAGAAAATGGACCAGTTTAACAGAAACATAAATAATGCAGTTTCGAAATGGCCTTATTTTCTTTTGGTTTCAAAAAAATTCGTTCATTTTATTCTTAGCTACATAGAAAAAGAGGGCTTCATAGTCTCGTCACTATGAAGAATAGGCTCTCTCGTCTTTCGGTCATGCAAAAGGGAATTCAGACTTGAGTTTTGGATTCTTCAAACCTAAAACCAAGCAAAGAAACTTTTTTCTAAAAAAAAAAAAGCCATACCGCTACGCAGCCATCCGTCCGGGGTGATGGTTTCAGCCGTAGCCTGAGGCCGATTGTGGTAGCCAGTCATGAGACAAGGACCGCGCACCCAAATCTCTCCTTGCTCGCCCGACCCCACGTCTTCCAGCGTCGTCGGGTTTACTGTCTGCAAGGAACATTATTCTTCGATACTTATTGATTATTTGGAATATTTAAATTCTTACTCTAATCTCATTGGTAATGTTTGGGTAGCCGCAGGTTTGGGAGTTGTCCTCGCTGTCGAAGAGAGCGATCGTTATGGACATGGTCATTTCAGACATTCCGTAGCCTGCGCGTCGATTTTATTACTCAATTTAATCGATTTAATTTAGCAGAAATTTCACCGATCAATGATTAATTTGAAAGAATCAATTGAATACCCTGTCCAAGGTATTTGACATTGGGGAAACGGGCGAGGAAAGCGTCGACAATGTCTTGGCCACAGGGTGCCGCTCCAGTCAAGACGAGGCGGAAGGAGGAGAGGTCGAACTCGGGGACGAGGGGGTGCTTGGCGAGGAGTACGATGATCGGCGGGGCGATTGACAGCATCGGAGGCTGTGAAGAAAATTATTACTATTCTTGCCTCAATTTTCATACCCATTAGTATAAAACAAAATTCTTCATAAACTAACCCGATATTTCTCGATCATAGCAAAGTAGGCCTCAGGCTTGAACTGATCCATCAAGACTCCAGTCGTGCCGAGAGACATGAACTGAAGGCAAAATTAGTAAAATTGTAAAAAAAAAATGTGAAAATTTGGTTGGTAGTCTTTAGATCTGTAATTTCGATAGAAGATTTGCGCTCGCCTGGCAAAGTGACACTGCTCCGTAGACGTGGTACAGCGGAAGCACCCAAGTAATGTTTTCCTGCAATTATGCGAATCTTATTAGGGCTTTGTTGATTCCAGAAATTAAACCCTGGAAATGTCGAAGTCTTCGTTACCAAGAGTAGGCACATTCTCAGCTTCCGCGTATCTGTAAACACACGTACATTTTGATTTATACATTCTTTTTATTTTCAGAAATTAAATTTTAAGTAGACCCAAGTGCGCGGTGACTGATCATCACGCCTTTCGGTGCGCCGGTCGTGCCGGACGAGTACGGTAGGAGGGCGATGTTTTCTGGCTTCACTAAAAATGGATCGTTATCATCAACCATAGTTAAGTTGAAAATTATGCTCTAGCTGAGAGTCGGTCTTGGTATTATGGTTAGTTGGAGGCAAGGCGAAATGACCAATTTTTTGAGATGAAGCAGGCTGTGATTGCATGACTTCTCTCCAATCGGTGACTCCGGTGGGCAGCAAGGTTGAAGAGGACGAGCGAATGCACACGATCTTCTAAATAAAATTAATTGCTTATTAAGTCATATTTAAGCAATCTTTCACTCTTTCACAACTGCAATATCACCTTCACAAAGGGTTGCCCCTTCGAAGCCTTCAGAACTTTGGCCAAGAAGCGCTCTTCAGTGAAGATGACGCTGCAGCGGCAGTCAACGATCTGGCGGGTCAGCTCTCCTGAACAGCCAAAGATTGCAAATTCCCAAATTGAACCACGGAATGATAGTTGCTCTGACACCAACCCACGGTGTAGGCGGCATTCGCACCGCACCAGAAAGGATTCCGCCCGTGGACCAGACGCCGATGGCAATTGGCATGTATCTGGAAATTTGATATGGTTCATAATTCCGCAATATAGATTAGTTAAAGAAGTATAAAACCCGTTGAAAGTCGCACTCGACAATGCTTCCCGTGACATGGAGAGCGACTTCTCCGGGAGCGAAGGCAGCGCGAGTCTGGAGGAAAGACTGCCGCCATTTACGAGACGTCAGAAAACGTCAGCGAGAGGCTCGCGTCTGCTGAGTCAATGTGAAACAATGTTTCATTATGAACTATTTAAAAATTCTCTCTTTTTGTAACTGATGGTTGAACTTTTTCACCGATTTGAATAAACAGTTCAACTGGCATTTGCATTTCTCAGTTAGTGTACATAAACAAAAGTCCAAAATAAGAGTTCCATGCGACTGCATGAGAAATTATTTCCAAAGCTCTAGCAGATTTCACTGGTCGGTGCTCTGAAATGCAATCCTTATAATAATATTCTCAAAGGAATTCGTAACAATTCACTTTTGGCGAAGATTTTTTTTTGTGATGGGTGGCTCGATTTCTTTGGCAAGAAGCTAAGAAGAGAAAGACGCACAAATGCCATCTTGGCCGGCTGCGCCAGTGAGTGGCGGCGCACGGCGCGGAGCAGTTTGACTGCCACCGACTCGTTCGACTCCGGAATCGAGACGAAGGGCGACGCCAGCGGACGCTGAGGATATCATTTCGCCATGGTAAAAATTAAATTCAAAAATTCACATAACTTCTTCGATTAAATAGATTGCTTTAAAAAATTATTTGAATTATATTTAATTATTGAAATATATTTTTATTACAATATTTCAGTCGGAAAATATATTTAACGGCACTTTGTTTGCATTTTTCTTGTATTCGATGACCTGGGGACACTGCGCCCTCCGCACGTGCCAAGGCACTCGGCTATTTCCACTCGGCGGAGGCAGCGATGACGAGAGCCTTCAAAATATGCTTAATTATATATATAAATATATTTAATAATATTAAATATAAAATAACCTTCTAAATGACTTCGTGGCAGCCGCTGACCACTTCTGAAGAAGCATCGACCGGGCGCCACCCCCGAGAGAGTATGAAATGAGGCGAAAGGACTCGCAATATACTGAATGTTGCAGAATGGAAATTTCAATTTAAATTGAGCTCATGCAAAAAGGTCATGTGGCAGATCTTCATTGAATTTACTACCATTAGCTATTCTTACAGATATCGATTTCCGTGACGCAGTTCTTTGTTATATAAACATATTTAGGTGTATTAAGAAAATAGGTCAGATATGGTATTAAAAAGATATTAATTAACCAAAAATTTTTTTATTTTTTTTTTGTCATTTTCAAGCATATTTGTTTGCTATTTTCAAGGCTTTTCTTTTTTCCTTTCTCGCTGGTCCCCCCCACCCCGCGCTCCCGAACCTGCAGACCACGAGATTAGCCAGTCCAACGACTTCGAGAGCGACCCTCCCTGCGTATGTAGATCTTTTGCCTACTTCCATTATCTCTACCCCTAATCACTACTCTCGCTTATGTATATAATTTAAATATTGTATAGCTTTAAAGGAGCAGTTCACTGAATGATCACTCTTAGATTTTTTTGAAAGTGGATCAATTCGCATTCATTCGTCCAAAGGACGAAAGATCATTGGACGAAAGATCATTAGACGAAAGATCAAGGAACCGTCTGAAACGTAGATACCGAAAGTTTGAAAAACATTTTCGCCTTGTTATAAACTTCTGTCAGTCACTTTCTCTCTCATTCTGTCTTTCTCTCTCAATCTTAGTTCTCACCCTCTCTCTCCTTTTTTTCTCTCTCTCACTTTCGCTCTCTCTCATCCCACAACTTTCCGCCGCATGATCAATGATCTTCCCACATGATCGGCAACCACAAACAGCTACAACAATTCATTCTTTCCAATTTTTCCACTAAATAAATCCTTAAATTTATTTCTCGGCTGAATACTTCACTCTCTTTTGGTCCTCTAACAATTTATTCATTTATTGAAGAATTGGAGTAAACGCCGCATATTTATTTATTTAATATTGTCTTCCAGTTACGAAACAATTATTACAATGTGTATGATCATGAGCTTTGATTTAGTTAAGGAAAATGAACCTTCCCGCTGGGCTTCTCTTCTTCATCGCCACTTTTTCTTGTTCCGTAAGCAATTCTATTCTTGATCTTTTAGATAATAGCCAAACAATTTGAAATGAAATACATATGTGTATACATATATGTCTTATGACATATGTAAATTATAAATACATAAATAAATAATTTACTAATAAATATATATGAGTTCAATGCAAAGATGCGCAGATCGCCATGGAGAAATGCCACTGGTGGACCTTTTGCGTCTTCTCAACAGACGACACGTGCTGACCGCTTCACGGCTTGGAATGGATGTGCTGTGAACTGAAAGACGCTGTCTGCTGTCCAGACTGACGGCATTGCTGCTATCCACACACAATGTATGTACATATCTATTCTATCTTGTTATTATTCGCTAAGCCACATTTACACATTTCTTTCATTAGACATATTTAAATATACATACATATGTACATTCATGCTTCTGTTTAATTCCCTGATTTATCTCTATTTATTTGCACTTATTCGTTCAACCAATTGCTCTTTGTGGCATTATTCATTGCTGCTACACTTATTGTTAGCTAGTTTATGATCGTAGACTAAACATATCAAAATGCATCACTTCATCGTTCTACTCTTCTTCACATCTTCTTTCTCTACGACGGTAAGCCTTCTTCTTCATCTTACAATTAATTTAAGAATTCACATTTTGTCACAATGTGATATAGCGATAGTTATTATTTATAAGTATACACATATAGATTTTGAAAGAAAAAAGAAATATAAAAGAATTTTTTAATTATGAAACAACTGTCGCCTATTATTTATTTATCTCATAAATAGTTTATTATAATCGGTGAAATAAATATTAAATATCGAATATATATTATAATAACGTCTCTTCGTCGATTCCAGATAGGCGAGAGGACTTGCGAGCATTTTTGGGAAATTTGTGAGACCTTTGCATACACTTGCTGCCCGAAAGACGGTCTCGGCTGGCTTTGCTGCCCCTTCTTGGACGCCGTTTGCTGTGCAGACCAAGAGCACTGCTGCTATGCGGGAACAATGTTCGCTTTTTTTATTATTATTTATTCTTATTATGTAATCCATTATTATCACCCTTAATATAATCTACATATAAAATTAGTTTACTTAGCGGTGTGTTCATTTATCACGCTCGTCTACTAGAAAATACAAAGCAAAAATAACGCTAAATTCAATCGAGCGGCACTTTCTTTTCAGCTGCGATCTTCAAAAGGCCACGTGTGTCCCTCGTCCAGGTATTCATGATTTCCCGACATTGTTTTTCAATTTCACTTTCATAAGAAATAAATAATATATATAAATATGTATATTGAATTTATTTGAGAGCAGAATGGTTCCTTGCATGTTCAGGTGGCCCATACAACATCACCCAATCGCTTGTTCGTCTTGAGCCTGTCATGAACAGAACTGCAGTCAATGAAACCAAATGATGGCTGTATTTACCACATACATATGTATTACAGCGGACAACAAAAATAAAACAGTGAACAAATTAAATTAAATTTACATTCATTCATTACAGTGAGATGACATTGGCACTCCAGTTTCGTTTTCCTTCTCTTATATTAAATTTATCGTTGGAGCCGAATGTTTGCTGGAAACAGAGATGTTTTATGGAAGAAAATGATCACTAACAACAGAATAATGCTAGAATTGTTTCTAAGACTCATTTTCACTGTATAACAGAAGATGGCATCCCGTCATGTTGGTCTAGGCTTACACCACAAATAGTATTCGCCCTTTAGATAATTGTCATGTACATATGTATGTATGACAGTATTCCTCATGTAGAATTGTTACCTCATGTAGAAATGTTGGCACTCTAGTGTCGTCTTGCTATTCTTATATAATATTTTTCAATTTTGGAAATGATCATTTTACTTAATTAATTTTGTTTTCTGCTCTTTTTTCGCTCTCTCTCTCTCTCTCTCTGTTTTATTACAAACTCTTCCACTTCCTCTCTCTCTACATTTTTCTAATCTTTTTTTTCTCGCCTATCTCTCTTCATCGAACAATTATGTCAGCTCCAGCGAAACCATTGGCAGTGCTCAATCTTAATATTAGATCAAGGATCGCCCAAATTGTCAGCAAAATATTTTTTTTTTCTATCAAACCATTCAAATCATAAAACATAATACGACAAAACGGACACGTAATTTATGGCTCCTTATTTAGAATAAGAACTCCTCGCCGGCCTACTCTTCTTCGCTTTCTCGTGCTGGCTCAATCACAAATCTTTTCAAAAAGCGACCACATTTCAGTTTTCCCATATGACCAGAAAACAACAGCATTTTCCCATCGTAAAATGTCTATGGCCACCTGGTACAAACAATTCTTGTACTAGCATTTTTTGTTTATCTTCAAATACTTATTTCATTTGCAGAAAATGTCCCGCGGTACCGTGTTTCTTCTCTTCTTTACCGCAACTGTCTACGCTGCGGTAAGCAGATCTCTTTGTATCCCTCTCTCTCTCTATCCTCCCACTCTCACCATTAAGCTATCTCTCTCATCTTCTCTCTCTCTTTAATCGATACTCATTCCTGCTCAATTAATTCATTTGAGCTTGACCACGTCGTTTGAGGTGGCCGTTACATGGTGCACGGACACGATCTCGTGCCCGAAGGAACACACGTGCTGCCCGATGGCGGATGGCAGCTGGGTCTGCTGTGACGAAGGAGCGACGTTCGAGAAACAAGCATATTTATTTAATTTTTTCTTTTTTTTTTCTTTCGTTATTGAATAGCTCAGCCCCTTCTCTATGCACGCGCGTATTACAGTGGAAAGAGTTTCAACGTGAAATACGAAATTTGAAAACTCAAAGAACGTCCTCCTTTAAAATTTATTTTCACTTGTCAAACATACAATGAAATGAATTTATATATACAACGCTCCTCATTTACAGTTGCGACATCACTGACCATGAATGCCTGAATGAAGTCGGTGAGCAAGAGACAACTTTTCCTCTCTTCTTTTCGTTTCTTGACTGCTCATTTCAATGTTCAGTGTCGCGACCGCCTCCAAAACGCCACAGTAGAATGACTTCATTCTCACGCGCCAATCATCGTCTCGAGTCTTTTCTCGAAAATCCATCCGAGACCTCACAAAATTTGTTGTATTATAGAAATTCCTTTCATTCTGCAGCAATAAAACTATCTCGTTACATTTGACAGAAGACTTCAATCTTAAAAGAAAAATTTCGAACAATTAACCAACGCCCAAATCATAAGTTTGGAATGCTCATTTATACATGTAATCTATCATAAGGGGCCTTTTTCTTCTGAATAAAAAAAATTAAATTTTAACCTGCCATCAAATTCTATGTATTTGTAAATTCGCTGCATTATTCGTATATAGAGTAATTAACATTTTTTCAGTGCGATCATCTGAAACATTTCTACTTCATTAAACATGATTTTTTTATTTGCCACTGGATATTTTCCCATGTAGATCAAAAGAATGACATGTTTCGTTGGCTTCTCTTCATTCTTCCTCCGATTGAAGCTTAATTAATTGATGTATTGGCTAATTTATGGAATAATAAATATTTATTTAAGAATAAAAATGAGAATATAAGGATAGTTCAGCGATAAATGAGTACACGATTACGAAGCTGCAAGGCGATACTTTGAATACGTAGTTTTCAAGAAGAAAAAACAAATAATATTGTTATTATAATGTAAGTATATGTGAGTATTAGAGTATTTCTAGTGTGTATCTATTTCTAGTGTGTACATATGTATGCTGTATGTATGTCTCTCTCTTCTCTCTGTATAGTCCGTAGCTTGCTCCACTTGCTCCTCCCTTTCCCTGCTCCTCCCTTTCTTAAGTGATAGATATGATTCATCTAGGGGATTCTAGCCCGGAGGCGGCCTGCCGTCCGCCGCGTCCCCTGTGGCCAGATAATGTTCCCAAATGACTGGTCTATAAAAGATATCATCAATTGTTTCAACACAAAAGTATGTTGCTCGAGAGAGTAAGAAAAAGAATATTTTATTCACATTCGGTCAGCAGTAGAAAAATCTTAGTTTATCGTGCATGTTCCCATATGAGCAAAGAACAAAAAAAAAGAATGCCAACACTAAGAATATTGAACACACTGTTTTTTGGCTTCCTAGTCTATGTATGCTTTCTTGAACAGCTAATGTTTACATACATATATACCTCCGTATTAATTTGAATTAGCAGTTAGAATTCAACAAGTACATAAAGGGATGATATTTAATAAGTCCATTAAATAATACAGCTTTCAAGAATGGCGCGCATGATCTGCCTGCTTTTCGTATTCGCCTCATTCTTCTGCTACGTCGTTAGTTGTTCAAATTATTTTTTTTTCTTCTATTAAAGGAAAGTAAAACATTTTTGTTTCATTTGATTGCAATTGATGATAAGTACTGAACTCAAGTTGGTGATGAAAAAAAAGAAACTTAAACCTTAAAAAAGAGCTGATTTAATGTTCGATTTTCTCTAATTGCCAGAGCTCGGTTGTCGACTGCCCCGATGGCAACGTCTGCCCGGACCGCATGACTTGCTGCCTCATCGTTCGGCTGCTGCCAGGAGGAGAATGGCGTCTGCTGCCCGGACCGCGTCCACTGCTGCCCCAACGGAACCATGTAGGAACTCCTCTGTTCAGATTGCCAAATGCCGACAACACAAAATCCCATCATTTCAGCTAGAAAGTTTGCAAATTCTGAAATCTCTCAGTATTTCAATTGCAGATGTGCAAATGACAAGCAGGAGCATGCCATGTGCGTTCCTCCAGCTGGTAAGTGGTCCGAAATAAATTTTATGATTATATTGTTAAACATATGTATGTATGTACATACATTATTTATAATTGTATATATAAATGTTGATACGCCTGTTTAACAAAATAATCGTAAAAGTACTCTACATGTTCTTTTACGATTATTTTTTCATTTACTGAATGACACACACAAATATTTTTTGAAACACCATTGTTTCTGTGCGAAACTGAAGCAATAGTGTTCGATATTTCAAAAAAAATTCATTGTTTGACATACTAACAATAAGCAATATTGTTTCGCACCAAAACAATTGTTATTAAAAAAAAATTTTTGTTGAGAATATCAGCAATGTATTCTATATTATTAAGGCGCATCGCAGCCTCTTTCTGGGCCGGCTTTCATCATTCAAAAACCGATAGTTTATTATTATAAGCAATAATGGATTACTGATTCTATGATAAGGCACAAGTTTCCATTAAAGAAAGCCACATCACAATACTTGTTCCATCAGTTGCTGCTTGAGAATAGAGCTATTGACAAAGAGAGTGGAGTAATTCCACACCATTTCGACATGACAAAATCAAGCATTAATTGCTGTACAACATGCAAGAAATGCATGATGTGTATATGTATATCTTATTAAGAAACAATATGGAACTCGTTTACCCTAAACAATATTTCATATGTAATTATAATTATGCTGATCTTCAATTTTGTCATTTCACACACACAAACTCTAGACTATTCGGTTCTTTTTATTTCTACTCTCATCGAGCTCACCATCTTTTTAATTTATGTTGTTCATTCAGTTGTTGCAGCTTAGCTTTTGTCTTTTCATGGAAAGTTGGATGTGGACAAGCTATTGTGAACAATATTGGCTTATCACTTCCATTAATGATAAGTGAGGAAAAAAATGCAAACTTTGTTGCATTACTCTGTGATCCTCTCAATTCAAGCAATGCCAATGTTCCAAGAATGCAACGCTCCCTTGTGATGAAAAGAATTCTCCATGGTACCGCTTTTTCTATGAGTATAATATTTGCAGTGTTCATCCTTTCTAGGTAACTAGAACATTAAGAAGAATCTCGAGACCGTTCAGCTGTATTTTCAATCGAATCATCTACGTATGCATGTAGTTTTCTGAATAGTCAAGCATATAATAATATGCTTATAATTTTATTCGAATGCGCTCAGAGTCTGAGGCTGCCGTTCTACAAATGCCAAGCAAGGAGAAAGGTTTAACTACTTGAAGAAACTATTCTGTTTCCACCAGGATAAAGGTTTTTTCTGCCAATCTCTAGACTGGAAATCAAGTTGTAAAACCTAAATTGTCCAGAAGTGGTAAACTGATTTCGCAGAGCATTTTCATTTTCTGCCTTTACTTGGTAAGCAAAGTGCATAGGGTGCACACGGAGAACAGATAATCAGCGAGTGTAACAGCTGAATAAAATCACAATTTACTTGAATGCAGGAACGCCCACTGAATTGCACTCTTTATCAAGGGAATTCTAAGAGAATTGCTATGTTTCTATAAAACAATTATCTATGTATTCTAAGTGGTCGAACTGCTTAAGAAATTTTACAAACCTTTTCAAGTTAATGATTTCCCGGTTAAAGGAGGGCGATCACCGAAAAGTCGTTCACGAGATATGAGATATTTTACGTATTTTCGAATAGTTTTCAGCATATATATAAAGGATATGCACATCAAAGACCACAAAAAAGTTTCACATTCAAGTATATGCACTTGAAAGTGCAACTTTTGAATCAAATTCATATTGGTGTCTCAGTGCAACAATGTGGTGTACACAGTAACTCGGGTACATTTACAATCGCGGGAAGATAAAATTTACAAAGACAGCGCGACTTTGACATTTTAATGAGCTTAATAAAGTTTTTGTGTTAGTTTTTCTGTAACAACTTTTAACGAGAACAAACCAACATTAAAATAGTCAATCAGAATTGACATCCCGCTTTGGAAAAAACCATGCATTTGGCCACAAGTGTACCGTACCTCTTAGTTTGCTCCGATGGACTTCCATTCGAGATTTTTGCATGTTTGAACGCATATTAGTAAATTTTCGGTGATCGCCCTTCTTTAATTATGCTTTTCCATTGGTCAGATAGTCGTTCGGGGCTCAAATTGAAAAAAAAACTAACTCTATGATTACGTTTCAGATTAGGCGCTGTTCCGTTTGATCCGATCTGCCGAAATGGTGAATATGAAATCTTCATATTCGCCAGATGAATCGATTCACTGCGGTTTGTCAAATAATATTTGTTTTTCATTTCGTTTAAAGAGATGTCGCGTATTAAATATGCCAACCGAAAAAATAAAAATAAAAACCAAACATCTCAAAGAACTTGTCGGCACAAAAATCTGTTCTGATGAGCAAAGGTTCACTTCAAGAATGTCGGTTACATTAGGCTTTAATAATTTGCACTTCCTCAGTGTTATACTTTAAGAAAATCACGCAGTAAAAGCTAATGAGGAGTCAAACACTATGAAGCTGACGAAGGTTCTGAAGTACAAATATAAAAATTTACCGCTTCAAGATTAGACGCAATAATTTGTACTTCCTCATGGTCAGTGTCATACTTTAAGAAAATCACCCAGCTAATGCTAATAAGGAGTTATACACGTTGGAAATGACGAAGGTTCTGAAGCACAAACATAAAAACTCCCTCTGGCAAACAGTTGAAAGTGAGGCAAGCCCCTTATTTGCTTATGCGGCCAAGCGGGAGCCTGGTATTGCTTCATTCTTTTTGCATGATGATCTTTCGTTGTGTTCTGTCCTGCCGTCGTCCATTCAAAAGCCAGCTTATTAAAGAATGCAAGTTTCGCGCGCTCATCTGCAATTCGGCTGAGTTCCGTGGACTTTTGAACGCTTTCCAAAAGATCTTGCCTCCCGCGCATTTTCACATTTTGTACTTACTTTGACCCTCTTTCGTGGTTGTTTCTTCACCTTTCCCGCAAGAGACTAGTCCGCGGAAAGCCCTTGTGGCTTACTCTGGGAATGTCCATTTTTCTTCTGTTTCTACCAAGCTTTTCCACTACATATGGCTTGGCATGTCTTACCATTTGACTTTTTTCTATGTGGGTGGAATAAATGCGCAAATGAACCCCTTGAGTATAAACAAATGAAATTGTAGATGTAGTAGAATAGAGAACCATGCAGAGAACAACTAACTGAGTATAGTAAAGAACCAAATATTTGAAAAGGCAAAGGTAGAAATCGGAAGTGGGAGGTAGTCAGACAGAGTAATTGAGGCTTTTTGGGAGGTTAAGACATTATGAATGATGAGTAATAGCTCACTTAGAAGTGCCTACAAGCGTGTTGTACTTTCACTTTTAAATAATCTGAATAGTACTCTAACGGGGCTCTTAACGAGCAACTTGATCAGATTCTGTGCTTTTCTCTTACATGCAATGTACCGATGACACGCCCTTCCCTCTGTTCCTTCAAACGCGTTTTGCACCATGAATTCCCATGTTCTTTTGCATCCCATCACGCACTTTTACGCGATGAGGTTTTTGTCTAAGTAAGAAGAGGAAAAAACTTGTGTTTTACCACGCACACTTCTGTATGATATGCAAAATATACTTTTGCTCGAGTAAAAAAAATTGAATTAAGTGATACTAATCACGGCAAGCCACCTATTTTTTAATGTAAGTCTTCTCATGGTGATCTCACAATAGAAAAAAGGAGATTCTCGCATTTCTTTGAGAACGTCGATGATGAATAAGAGGAAATTGCAAGTGCCAACGGTTGCATGCGCTGTGTAGAATGAAATATGTATGTAGTTCCTTTCAGCACTGTCGAGTGTCCAAGAGTACCGCCTCATAAATTTTTTCCCATGTCTGATGACAGTACGAATCACACGGAACCATTGGTCCTATACATTGTACGTATGTATGCACATCATAAATTCAAAAAGTCCTTCCCCCTTTAGTTTCCCCTGAATAAAGCTCTCATTTGTCAGATTTATTTCCTCCAATCATCCCCAAATCAACGCTTCAGACAGCTACATATTTCCTTCAAAGCAATTCTATTCTTAAAATCATCTAGTTTTCAAAGCATTTATGTATGTATGTACATATGTAGTTTACGATTAGAATGTGAAATAGCTACGCAAGCAATGAGTCGTAATAACAAATAGGAAAACAGCTAGCACGAATCAAATTGGTGCCAACTTGTGAAACTGAAAACTTGACTGCTTTTTTTTGCTTACCTCATCGCCATTTCTCTCTCTCCCACTCAATATTCTCTCTCTCTCTCTTTCTCTCTCTCTCTCTCTCGCTCTCTCTCTCTCTCTGTTTCTCTTCCGTACTATCTCCTCTCTCCATCGCTCTCTCTCTCGCACTCTCTGCTTCTCTCTGTTCTTAACGGTGTCCTCTCTCCACTTTTTTAGCCACATGCACTTGTGATTTTTTTTGCTTATGACATTCGAAATAAAATAAAAAGGGAGGAGCGTTGCATTCCACAATTTTCTTGGAACCGACTCCTTTTGTCATTTTTTCGTGCTGAATGTCAAAGGCCAAAGGCACACCACCCAGAACCCCCTAGAATAGCCGTTGCATTCCTGCGTAAGGCTTTTCCCATAATCGGGTAAAGCTGCCGCTTCTCGGGTGCTGACAAAGAGAAGAGTCTTGGGAGTGGGATGAATGAAGCGGACGGTGACGCTGCCTCAGGCATGGTTCTCTCCAATACGGCGTGCCTCATCGTGGACTCATTCCTGCTCGTCGTCTGCATCCTCCAGATCATCGCCAACTTTGTCGTTCTCTATGTCTGGATTAGGACGAGGTGTGAATTTGCTCATCTATTAAAAATTACAAATCTTCAAACCAACTTTAATTGATAATTTTTCAAAATTAGGAAACATTAATTTCAAATCCAGACGCCTCTCCCGCAACGACAGTCTCCTGCTGCTCGTTGCGCTCGCATTCATCGACTTTGTCTACGCGTGCGAGCAATTTCCGTATCTCTGCATTCTACTGGCCGCTTGGATACCCGATGGTACTTTCTCTCTCTCTCTCTCTCTCTCTCTCTCTCTCTCTCTCTCTGTTTTCTCATTTCTCTTCACTCTCTCTGCATCCTTGTATCTCTGTTTCTATCCCTCTATCCATCTCCCTCTCGCTTTCTACCCTTCAAAACTAACACTCATTTTAGGCCAGCTCTTCAACTACGATCCTGCTGTGATCATTTGGGTCGGCGCGCCCTCTGCAGCCCTCATGAAGGTCGTCTCTTTCATGACTCTATTTTCAATAGAAAATATCTATTTAAAACAAATTAATAATGTAGTATTCTGAAGTGTTCACGAAGTTGAACAAATCTGAAATGTTCAGGGAGGCTGCACAATCACGACGGCAATCGCACTCGACCGATGCGCCGCAATCTACTTTCCCGCTTACTATTACAGGCAGGAGAAGCGGAGGTTGGTGCGAGACTCAAATGGATTTAGAGTCATCAGGAAACCATGAAAGCGAGAGAGAGAGAGAGAGAGAGAGAGAAGAAGAAGAAGAAAGAAAGAACTGTTAAAAATGTCAGATGGATGATGGGTGCCTTTGCCTTCGCGATGTTCCTGGTGGCCATCGACTGGCTGCTCTGCATGCTTCTCGTTCCGATTCAACCTCATCCGGGCGCTTCCAACTTTGGCGGCTTTGTCAACGACGTCGGCAATTATTATCACTTTATTCAATATTCTTGTTTTAACGCAACACAAAACCAGCCTTATCACATAATAATTCTCTTGTTCTTTCATGCCATCCCCCTCCATTCTCTCATTATTCTCTCGCAGTCTCCCTCTCTCTGTGTTTATACATATCTCACTCTCGCTTTTCCTCTCTTCCGCTCTCTCTCTCTCTCTCTCTCTCTCTCTCTCTCTCTCTTTTCAGTCCTTCCGTGCGTGGTGGGGCAACTCGAACATGGCGATGAACGGTCTCTCGTGCCTCTTCACCCTGGTGATCATCTACCATCTCTGTCGGCGGCGACGGCGGCAAGCAGCGCATCTCGCGCTCATTGAACGAGCGAATCGAAGCAAGATCGATCGAGGGGTACTGTATGGCATTGAGGAGGGATCAGAGTCGGTAATGGGCCGCAAGCCACCTTGGGAACTGTACAAGGCGAAGCGAATGGGTAGCACGGGCTACAGTAGAGTAAAATGTATGTTAATTTATTTACTCCAATTTCAATTATTATTTGGAGGCGAACCGCGCCGCTTTCTACATCCTCTTTGTGTCCGCGCTGATCGGAGTCGTGCCTGGCTGCTTGAACGGCATCGCCTTCTTCATCGATGCAACGGTTCACTCTTTTTCTCTCCCCACTCTCTCGTCTCAATTTCGGTTTTAAAATTGGCTAAAGGAAACTGATGTGCACCTTTTAACCTAATATCACATTCGATAATTCTGTTTATCGTTATCACCTAAGCCGTCAGGTCAATTCCGAACAGCACATGTCGCTCCTTTTCCTTTCTTTCTTAAATTTAAATCTAATTTGGAGGCGAACCGCGCCGCTTTCTTCCTCTTGCTCCCCCCCCCCCCGATTCCATTCTCAGCATAGCCAGTCTCCTAGATCCTGCAAGAAGTATCCTACTTTGTTGGCACCTGTGCCACTCTCTCCGGCCTCTCGCATGCCTTCATCTTCGCCATGGCGCACCGCGAGATTCGCTACGAGATCGGCCGTCGTCTCTTGGCCTGCTTCTACCCCAATTATGACAGGGTGCGGCAGCTTTCTCTCTCTCTCTCTTCCTCTCTCGCTCTCTTTCTCTTTTTTTCTCTCTACATCTCTTTTCTTCTCTCTCTCTTTCTCTTTCTCTTTTTTTTCTTCCGTTCTTCTTCTCTCTCGAAATAGAATGAAATTAAATTTGAGGAGCAAAATGATCGTTTGGCCTTCAAAGAAGTAATTTATTGGGTTTTAAACATTACCTTCTTGGTGAGAGGATTGTACACCTTTCATGGTCAGGCAGTACCTGACATCGGCAGAGTTGGAGTGCGTGGTGCCCTCCAGCGTCCCGTCACTGCCCAGAGCGGCGTCTTTAGCGTCGGCGTCCGCGGCCGAGCCGGCGGAGTCAGCCGTGTTGAGCCTTCGGGCATCTTTGGCGCGCACACGCAGCATGAGCACGGTTGGGAAGAACAATTCTATAACATTTTTTTCTAATTGTCATATAAACATATTTAGTTTTTTTATGGTTTTGATCCTAAATATGCTGATCCATTCAGACTCATCATGATTTTTATTTTAGCAGGCGGCGACAACGGCACTACGACGAATTCCTTATCATTTCCAAGGCCCACCACATCCTCGCAGCGCACTCTCCATCAAACATAGGAATTGGAAGAAAAAAAAAAATTATAACTGTTAAAGATATGTTTTTACAGGTCACTGCCATAATCTTCTCTCGAAGGTTCAGGTTTAATATTAATGTGGTGCTAGTATGTATGTCTATATGTACATATTTATATGTTGTATGCACTACCATCTCTGAGATTTAACGCTGTAGTCGCATTATTATGTGCAGGCAAATTTTTAAATGTAAGAAATTGTATCCTTGCTTCAGCATGGTGGAGAAAAAAAGGACAAAACTCTCACGTTCTAGCAATTTTTTTTAAAGGACTGTATATGCCTTGTGGGAAAATAAGGAAGTACTAACAATAAGCATTCATTGTTGCAGTCGTCCTTGCGCCTTGCAACTCTCGAGATTCTGTCGTCATTTCATATTGAACCAAGTGTACATGAGAGCCATGAAAGGCTTCTTCCGTCTAGCTCTATTGTGTTCTGCAATAGAGCAGGCTATCCGAGAACACAAATCAATTTGAATATGCATATATACTCTTTTTTGCTTGTGATGTACGTTAGTGTTTAAGCAATAATATTTTTTGTAACTAAAATAAAATGATATTAACATTTGTACCTTTTCCACTTTTCCGTTCCCACGACACTTCAGCGAATAATCATGTTGATGCTGATTCGGCGCCTGTTAATTTGGCACATCCTGGATAACTGGTAGTACGCAATTCTAACTAACTAAAGATTCAATTGGTAGCAAACCAATGTTCGCCTTACTCTAGGAGGAAATGACATTTGTGCTGTTTAGTCTTATGAACGCGGAAACACATACTATTGCTGTGCGCTAGACATTTAAGATGGACAGACATCCTAGTCTCGGCCACCACAAGGACATTTGCCTTTTTCTCTCATCGAATAGTATTTCCTGGATTTTCTGTCCAAATTTCCTCTATGCTTTTGCTGGAAGGTTCTTAGAGGAAATTTAAATGCATTTTTATTATAGTGAATTTTAATCTCTTTTGAAGCTGATATAAAATTCATTCATGGCAGACGTGGTAGGTACAGTTAATGTGTACATGCATCATTTCCGGTGTATAATATTTCTTTGAACTTAGCAAATTTCATCTAATCGTAATCGAAGAATTAATCTGCCTTTTTGTGTTTATTTTAATATTCACCATTTAACAGGGATCTGCAATTATCCGTGGCAATTACTGGTTTCGGAAAATAAATATATAATATTGGAAGATTAATCAGTGCGTTTCTTTCCGTAGTCACATATGTATGTACATATGTACAGACATATGTCTGTGCCCAGATAATGACAAGTATTGGGAGGGGTGGACAAAGTAATAGCTAGCTCCCTAGATTAAGGAACTCTCTGTACGTAGTATTGGAAAGCGATAGTGCAATGAGCTTTTATGTTACCGAGAATCAGCGGTAAATGTGAATAAGGCATAGGCTTACTTCCTTCCATATGTACATTACGTAAGTGAATAATATTTATTTGACGGCTGGCCGACAAATAATTGACTAGCTAACTTGCATTAGCATTCTCCTATGACGGAACTGCAAAAACTCTCTTCTGCAATGTCTAAGGCTTACATAAGTCTCTGTTTACTTCATATTAGCAATAAAGACGTGCTCCTATCTGCATGTACAATATACATATGTTAGGGCAGTTTTAGAAAACTGCACCACCTGTCTCCTAAAAGAAATCAGTATTTTATAACTAAAAAAGTCCAGAACTATTTTACACTTACTTTATTTTGTCGATGTGTTGGTTATGCCACTGATTGTCTCCCTTCTAGCGAAGAGCGTAATCGCATTCCTTGTATTCCACCTCGGAAATCTCGTCGCGATGACATTGCCTTTACGATTAGTTTTATCTTTGGCCATATGGAAACAATTTGTTAAGTACCCACATCATTTCCATTTCCGTAATTCCCGAATGCATGGTCAGTCATTCCAATAATTGTACTACCTTACCAGCCTCATAAAGGCACGATCCCACTCGATTTTTTTTTATTTGCACCGCTAAGATGTTCAACTCCATGTCTAAGCCCATGACCTTTCCCTTCCATTATTTGTTCCAAACGAGCACAAACGAGTCTAATGATATTATATGTGCTATCTGTTCAATTCTATCGCTTTTTTTGACTTGCGTTTACATATTTACTATTGCTACACGTGTCGCTCCAATGCCGAAAATAAAGTATAAGTATAAGTATGACTAACTCACTTTCCGAATGTTATTAAACAATGATAACTCATGGCACGGTATGATATTCATTTATTTTTTACCAGGCTCGCTTCCTCAACGACACTTTTTTGACTACCTCAACTTATCCGATATGGCCTTTCACATATTATTTCTTGCCGTCTTTGACAACGTCGTTTTCTGTTAGTTGAACGGAAATTACATATGTATGAAAATATAAATAAGAGAGCATGGCTTTTGTTTAAATATGTTTATTTTATATCTTTGTTTTTAATATATATATATATATATATATATATATATATATATATATATATATATATTTCAAATATGTTTTATACAGCAATCTCAGCGGCTGCAAATATTGTGTTGATCCTACTAATTGTGAATCGATCGAACGTGCGTTTCGGCAAGTACAAATATCTACTCCTCCTCTTCTCCATTCACGATCTCTTCTTTGCCACGCTTCACCTTCTTTTGCAGCCGGTATGAAGTCATTTCTAGGACATAGACTAGTTTGTAATTTGTAATTCTCAAAGTAAAAAAAAATCAAAGCAAATCATGGTCTGTTTCAGAAAATCTTGACCCGCGGCTATATCTTTGTCATGGCAACGACGGGAATAGCACGGAATGTTGTTAGTGTAGACCATCGTTGAGCTATTATTAGGATTCAATCACACTTTTGTCACTCTAACCGTAAATGGAGAGCAACCTACAGAAAATTCTTGTTTCTTTCTGTTGCAGGCCTCCTCGACGTTTTACGGCGCATCTTTTTCTGGAACGTTCTCATTACTCGCTTTTCATTTTATTTATCGTTTAATCGCTCTAAAAAGGTATCTCATTAGCAAGCAGTTATAATGTGTAACCTCTTATATTTTCAAATTCAGTAAAAAAGTCTAGACTTCTATTAACAAAACAAGTCATGAGGAAACTCAATTAAATAAAATTTTCCCACCATTTGCAGTCCTCGTCACGTCAGCCTCTTTGGACGTAAATGGTTCATTGCTCTAATGACGCTGATCTACTTATCGGAGGTAATTATATTTTTTAAACTATGTGCATATTCCTATAATTAGTGGAGAGCAGTCACCAAAAAAATTATGTGCTCTTTCAAATCCCACCGAACTCTCATACGCGCGTACTCTATTTTTCAATGTGATACACTAAAAGTTTAATAACAACATTTTATTCCCAAAAAAAGAAGAATCGTAGCCCGAATTCAATGGAATTATCACTGGAATATCCGTTTTACAACAGATTTATAATGAATTTGGCATCAGTTCATTGGTAAGAGCATCCCAATGCCTCCAGAATCTATACGAGGTACATACATACATCTAGAGCTGAAGTAGTAGACTATTAGGGGGTGTACTATTGGAGGGGGGGGTTCTATTTTTCAATGGCATTTTCCGAGGGGGGTTGCATAATCTTCCTTTATTCAACAAAGGTTCTGCTATGGTTTGGCGCCTGCCACTTTTTCCTAAAGACCGATGCTACTGGTTTGGAGACCATAGAGGCGGTTTTCCTTCAGAAGTACGGTATTCTATTTGGCGACGCCGGTATCATGGCAGCCGTCTACGTGGTCAGTGCAGCTACTTTATCACAAGAAATCTTCTGTTATTTTAATCGAACGATGTTTTAGATCTTTTCGACAACAAGATTAGCGAATAATGGAAAATGACAAACAAATATGCCTACTTAGCACATGACAATTGTACTAATGCACCCTGCTCTGTATGCTAACGTAGAAGTCTCATGAACAAAACTACAAATTGACAGCATTTTCCCCAGCGGTTTTCTTGCAGATAAAAATTGTAAGGTTCCTGTTATTATACCAAAAAACCAATTATGTTTTTGCTTCCAAAGACGGCAGGTATTTTTGCGTTTTTGTCCCTTCAGGACCCTGCGGGGAAGTTGAATCTGCGGCACGTCCTGGTGTTCTTTATGTGCTCGTTCCTGATGACGGTCAATTTCTCCGTGATCATCGTCTGCTTCGGCCTCATTCTCCGCGAGTTCAGGCATGCCACCATCTCCGCCAGGACGCGATTCGTGCAGCGACAGCTTTTCGTTACACTTTGTATTCAGGTAGAGCAAGAGAGTGAGAGAGGAGAGAGAGGTAGAGATAGTGAAGTTTAAAGAGAGAGAGAGAGTGAGACAGAGAAATAGCGGAGGTATCGAGAAAAAAGAAGGGAAGGCAAATGAGCGGAGCAGTAATAAGTGACTTTGCGCAATTTGAACAACTAAAAATAATTCAAACAAAAGTGATAAACTTCGGAGTCCATTGAGACGCTCGTTCCGTTCGTTTTTCTCTCCGTGCCTTGCCTGCTCACAATCGCCTCTCCACTCGCCGCCCTCAACATTGGCGACTTTGGAGACTATGCTATCACGCTGATTCAGGTATTTTCTTGCACAACTTAAAGGAGCCAAAAAACAGTCGTGAATTCGCGGCTTTTTGCCTGACACAAAGGCGAGAGAGCATGCGATTTATTTTGAGACGCGTCTACAATAGCTAGAAAATTTAAACTGATTCTTCGTTCCTCCTTTAATCATGATTATTAACAATAGTTCTGCTACGATCATCATGCAAATAAGTGTGGTATAAAATATTGAAAGGCAGCAAAATACAGAACGTCGAATTTTGACATATTTTGGTTCGTTGCCAGTAGAAACCAAATTTAAAAAAAATTGTTTTACTTAGATGTTACTCATGTATCACCGATTGAGTTCTGGACGTCAATTGAATGTCGGTCCCCAGGGCAGTTAGACATTGATATTTAGACAGGCTACCTAAACCAATTTCTACAGTAGTATCTTGATGATCATTCGTATAATGATTCCATAATTATGTTTGCCTCGCAGCTTTATCCTGCAATCGACGCCTTTGTCCTTCTGTTCGTGATCACAGACTACCGACGTGCGCTCTTCTCTCTTTCTGGCTTGTGGCGCAGGATACCGTAAGCTATTTGAAAACTTTAACTGTATGTAAAAAAATCCACGCAGTGATTCATATACGATTTTTCACTCCCTATTAATTTGATTTAATTAATTCACACCCCTTTTTGTCTGCTAATCATAGCCATTTTGTCAGGAAGCAATCTTTCTCGGATTTTCGACCTTCTAACGACATACGAGGCAAAGAAGGAGAGCAACGAGGCTTATGAGCTTCCAGGAGCATTTATTTGCTGAAATTTCTGTGTTTGAATTGATTTAGGCTGGGTTTTTTTTGTAGAAAATTGATATTGTCGCTTAATTTGTTAAGCTACATACATACATACTTCAAAGTTATGACGAATACAAAATGGCTTCCGACTTTCTTAACATTGAATGTTTCGAAAAAAAAGAATGAAAGACTGTGAGTGTGTGTGTGAGAGAGAGAGAGAGAAAGAGAGAGAGAGTTGGTAGCAAGACAAAGTTAGCGAGAGGATCATGAAAAAATCAAAAGGGTGGGTAGTCAGTGTTTAGTTTTCGAAGTGCTGGAAGCCTCACAATTTGAACCTCAACATTGAGAAATAATAGATAGGTTTAGCAAAACCAGTGGCTGGATTGTTTGAAGTTCTTTTAATTTAAAATTATAAGAGTAAAGGACAAATGCGCTTTAGGTTATATAGGATAACATCAAAATCGCATATTTATTCCTACGAAACGATATGTTTATTCACTTGCAAGCACACAACGCTCGGTAAAATGTTGTAAATAAAGTTAGTTTTCTACACTTCTGTTAATGTCGAAAATGAAGAGAAAACAAATTTATGCAAGTTGTTCACACATGGTTTTTCTATTATTTTTTCACTCGCTGCTGCTCCTTCATGGCATCGTCTGCCCATTCGATGATGTTGTCGAATTTGGAAAGACTCCTCTGAATCTGTGACCAGTGCTGGATGATGCTCAGCTT
Source organism: Allodiplogaster sudhausi (assembly GCA_945643635.1). Lineage (NCBI taxonomy): Eukaryota > Metazoa > Nematoda > Chromadorea > Rhabditida > Diplogasteridae > Allodiplogaster > Allodiplogaster sudhausi. Next base: position 235,476 of record CALZFC010000045.1, on the reverse strand, counting down.
GTTGCCTGCCACGTTCGCGAGACTCTTTATCGAGTAGACGATCGATAAATTGTCGGCTTCGTCTGTCGTGAAGCTCACAGCCTCTGCTTCTGATAAAGCTCTCCGTAATCGCGCCGATTTCTGATGGTTTCTGACATCGCGGTCACCGCTGATACATCTACATAGATGCCTCGTGGTTGTTTACTGCGCCAACACACCACTTGAACTCACATCGAGATTTTCGAATTTTTTTTTCTCAAATGCGCAATTATGCCGATTCCAATATGAACAGGAAGTAAAAGCAAAATGAAGTCGCAAAATCCATAATAATTTCGCTACGAGTTATGTAGATTGCCTACTATAGAAGTATGTATTGAAGTGCACTTTGGACTCTATGCCGGAGGATGAAGATTAAAAAATTTCCGGCACTTTGTTGACTAGATTCCCTGATCCGTTTTGTCAAGGACAAATGCGTCATCTATTATAACATCTTACTATTGTTCGAATTCCAATGCTAGAAATAGTGTAAGCCAATTTCTCATCCGAGTTTATGGTGTCGAAAGGTTGTTGGAGTAAATGCAAGCTTCACCTTAATTCTATTCGCCTCTCGATTTGTGTTGCCCATTGTGTCTCTCCGATCAATTGAATGAACCTTATTGAACTTATACTTCTTCTGGCTCCCTTTAAAAAAGAGTTACCTGTGGAAAAGGCGAGCAAATCCATTGAACACCTTTCCGAAAAAGGAATAATTTGGTAGCTGTACAGGTGGGGAAACAAGGAAGTACTGAGCATTGTTGAATTGTCCATACATCGAATAACTTCCGAGATTCTCTTCTCTTTTCAGATTGAACCTCGTGGGAATTACAGTTGTTGTTCCTCGTTGGAGTGGAATTATTTCATGTCTAGCTCTGTTTGGTTATGCAGTAGATCCTACCCCAATAAGGAAAAGAACGTGAATTTGTACAAACTTTGGCGTGTGACGCATGAATGTGTAAAATGAATTTAATTTTTTTTAATATATTAAAACTTTTTCGTCATTAAGGGTTGAATCTAGTGGGAATTCGAGTTTTTGTTGTTCCTTGAAATCTCCTCTCTTGTATATCTCTATTTTGTTAGGCATTACGTCATTTATATGTTAATAAATAAACAAATAAGTTACTTAAAGGGAAAATAAAGACGCATTTTTGTTATTGCAAATTTTCATCCTTTAAGTAGCTAAGTATTAAGTTAACTGTTGGTACGCGCATCTTGATAAATTTCAAAAGTTTAGTGCATACATCCTTTTCACAATTAATTATAGTCAATGCGTTTATGTTGCGCGGTCAAAGTGGATAAGGAACGGCGTAGGCTTACTTCCCTTACTTATGTATATATATACATACATACATTCATAGATGTATCCGCCTAGCCAACTACGATTGATTTACTAACTTTGCGAATATTGTCAAATAAAGTTCATTTATTTTCACCAAGCCCTCTTCCTCGACATACTTTTCTGACTATCTCGACTTCTCAGATACACACAGCGCAGGAAGTTCGCATTGCCCGCACTCGGAAAACGCACTTGAGAACAAAAGCTGCAAAAGTTGAAAAACTGACTGACCTGGTTTGCATTAGCATTCTCCTATGACGGAACTGCAAAAACTCTCTTCTGCAATGTCTAGCCATTTTGTCAGGAAGCAATCTTTCTCGGATTTTCGACCTTCTAAAGACATACGAGGCAAAGAAGGAGAGCAACGAGGCTTATGAGCTTCCAGGAGCATTTATTTGCTGAAATTTCTGTGTTTGAATGGATTTAGGCTGGGTTTTTGTTGTAGAAAATTGATATTGTCGCTTAATTTGTTAAGCTACATACATACATACTTCAAATTTATGACGAATACAAAATGGCTTCCGACTTTCTTAACATTGAATGTTTCGAAAAAAAAAGAATGAAAGACTGTGTGTGTGTGTGAGAGAGAGAGAGAGAGAAAGAGAGAGAGAGTTGGTAGCAAGACAAATTTAGCGAGAGGATCATGAAAAAATCAAAAGGGTGGGTAGTCAGTGTTTAGTTTTCGAAGTGCTGGAAGCCTCACAATTTGAACCTCAACATTGAGAAATAATAGATAGGTTTAGCAAAACCAGTGGCTGGATTGTTTGAAGTTCTTTTAATTAAAAATTATAAGAGTAAAGGACAAATGCGCTTTAGGTTATATAGGATAACATCAAAATCGCATATTTATTCCTACGAAACGATATGTTTATTCACTTGAACATATCGTAGGGCGGTGCAAATAGAGAACGTTGAGAAGAGAATGGAGAGAGCGAGAGACAGAAAGAGTAAAGAGACAGAGTAAAAGAGAGAGAGAGAACTCTACAAACTCGGTCTCTTCATCTGTGCCAATTTGGCTAAGAGCCAAAAGGTTTTTTCGAGAGTTTTACTGCTCAACGTGACTTATGTTGCGTCTCTCTCTATCCTACATTATTCTACAGAAAAAGGCGGTTCTTTTGAGCTATTTAATGTTGTATAAAAGTAATTCTAAACCTCATCCGAGGTCTGAGAACATATATGTGAACACTGTTCGTGATGTCAGGAGTTGGCCGTGTGCCTCGCTCTGTGCGCAAACTTGTAAGTGTAATAAAAACGCTCAACGTGACTTATACATATCTCTCTGTACCTCATTACAACCGCCTTTCTGGGCAGAATGTAATAACATAGAGAGAGAGTCACTTTTCGGTCTCTTTATAGTATTAACAGCAAAAGAAACACAAAACTCACAAATCCTGGCAGCGTGTCAAACAGATTAATTGAGTTGTACATGCTTTCTCCTGTTCTCTCCCTCTCTTTCTTTCCTTCTTTCTTTCTTTCTTTCTTTCTTTCTTTCTTTCATTCTTTCTTTCTTTCTTTCTTTCATTCTTGTTTCTTTCCCTCTCTCCCTTTCTTCTCTCTCTCTCCTCTCTCTCTCTCCTCTCTCTCTCTCCCTTCTCTCTTTCTCTCTCTCTCTCTCTCTCTCTCTCTCTCTCCACAGGTACATGCCTGTATATGTGCTTATGTAATTTCGGTCTCTTTGTAATGTTCACATCAACAGCGAGAGAGCTGTCCTGGTACATGAAACTGTTATTAGAATGAGAGAGAGGCAGAGACAGAGAGACAAAGAGAGAGAGAGAGGGAGGGAGAGAGATGGAGGGAGAGAAGGAGAGAGGGAGCGAGGGAGCGAAACACCGAGAGAGAGAGAGAGAGAGAGAGAGAGAGACCATATCGATTGATAATTGAGCGTAGAAACGACTGTTTGTGAGATTTGTGAGTTTTTGTGTTTCTTTTGCTGTGAACGCTATAAAGAGACGGAAAGGTCACTCTCTCTCTATGTCGTTAGGTTCTACACAGAAAGGCGGTTCTAATGAGGTACAGAGAGATGCGGATAAGTAAAGTTGAGCGGTTTCATTACACGCACGAAAGCGAGGGATCCGACTTTTGCCACACGGCCAATGCCTGACGTCACGAACATTATTCACTTTAAAGAGAAAGGGAGAGAATTGGGAGGCAGAGAAAGAGGGAGAGACTGTTCTATGCTGTCTCTCCCACTCTCCTCTTACTCTTTGTTCAATTTTGTAATATTATGTATCCATTCAAGCAGTAAAACAAAAGACTTTTGGCACTTAGCCAACTTGGCACAGATGAAGAGACCGATTTCGAAGAGCCTGTTTCTCCGGGGCCAACCCGAGAAACCTCTCTTTCTTAAAATATGAGACTCTTACCTCTCTTTCTTAAAATATGAGAGAGAGAGAGAGAGAGAGAGAGGGAGAGAGAGAGACATACAGAAAAAGAGAGAGAGAGAGATGAACAGGCAGATAGTGAGACAGAGAGGACAGATAGACGGAAATAAAGAGAGAGTGAGAGAGAGAGGCACAGAAACAGAGAGAGAGACAGCGAGAGAGAGAGAGAGAAAGAGATAAAGTGTGAGTGACTCACATGTAAGTCACTCACACTTGACGTACATGAATTCGAATATTCGAATACTCCAAAGTGTGGATAGAACGAACTTATGGCCGGCGAGTTCGCTTTCCGGCTGAAAGTTCGTTTCTGTCGTTTTTAAAGTACGTTTTCTGCGTACTTAAAAACGAACTTTCCCGCCAGAGGGTTAAAGTATTATACTTTCTGCGCTGTGTGTATGGAATTCCATATCACGTTTCTTGCCGTCTTTGACAACGTCATTTTCTGTTAGTTAAAGCGAAATTACAAGTGAAAATAAAAGAGGGCACGAATTTTGATCTAAATATTTATATTCTATTATTTTTCAGCAATATCAGCGGTCGCAAATATTGTTTTGATCCTGCTAATTCTAAATCGATCGAATGTGCGCTTTGGCAAGTACAAGTATCTACTCCTTCTCTTTTCCATTCATGATCTCTTCTTCGCCACGCTTCACGTACTTTTTAAGCCGGTACGACAACATGTCTATGACGCCAGACAAGTTTGACATTGATGATTCACTTACTCTTCACACAAAGAATTACGGAAGTAAAGCTATTCCAGAAAATGTTGACTCGAGGCTACATATCTGTCATGGCAACGACAGGAATTGCACGGAATGTTGTAAGTGTAGATCCTTTATCGTTGAGCTATTATTAGGATTGAATCACACTTTTGACACTCAAACCGTGAATGGAGTGTCAAAATACAGAAACATTCTCGTTTCTTTCTGTTTCAGGCCTCGTCGTCCTTTTACGGCGCATCTTTTTCTGGAACGTTCTTATTACTCGCTTTTCATTTTATCTATCGTCTACTCGCTCTGAAGAGGTCTCGAAGCACGCACTTATAGTTCGCCCATTAATTTTTATTTTCAATCCAGATAAAAAGAATAAATTCCTCATTTCTTATTTAAAAAAATGGGAAAATTAAATTAAAATATGCCATCATATTTAGTCCTCGTCATCTCAGCCTCTTTGGACACAAATGGTTCATTGCTCTTATGGCGCTGATCTACTTCTCAGAGGTGATCATTTTGTGAAGAAGACCCTTAATATTTTCAATAATAAGTAATTACGGATGTGCATTTTTATCTTCTCCTATTCTGCAAAGATGCTGATATGGTTTGGCACCTGCTACTTCTTCCTGAAGACCAATGCTACTGAGTTGGGGGCCATAGAAAAGGCCTTCCATCAGAAGTACTGTATTCCATTTGGCGACGCTGGTATCATGGCAGCCGTCTATGTGGTCAGTGTAATTACTTTAACGCAATACAAATCTTTGTAATTTTACTCGTGCGAAGTCTTTACGCTCACGACGGAGCCTGAAAAACAAGGCACCAAATTTACAGGATTTAGGATGTTCAAAGAAAACTGTAAGGTTACTGTTATTCAGAAAAAAACATTATATTATTACTGTTTAATTTGAATGTTGTTAGTCTTGGCACTTTCAGGACGCTGTGGGAAATTTGAATCTGCAAAATGTCCTGGTGTTCCTGATGTGTTTGCTCCTGATGACTGTCAATTTCTCCGTGATCTTCGGCTGCTTCGGCCTCATTCTCCACGTGTTCAGGCATGCCAGCATCTCCGCCAGGACGCGATTCGTGCAGCGACAGCTTTTCCTCACACTTTGTATTCAGGTAGAGAGAATGAGAGAGAGAGAGCGGAGGGAACGAGAGAAAAGAAGGGAGTGTGTAAATGCACAGGGTAGTGAGAGAGGGAGTGGCGGGATCTCGTGAAAGAAAACGGTGTCTTTTACCAAGTACATATCCTAGTTTTTGGACCAATTATCAGTGGGCCAAAAATCTTGAACCTTTTTATCTATTTTTTTTCGGTTTTTTTCGAGGGTTCTCTGTAATATACATTTCCTAACTTTTAAACGAATTTGTCTTCTGGCAGACTGTAAGTTTCTAGGGGTACAATTCAAGCGGTGCCAGAAGCTAAGAAGGCGGCATTTTTATTTGCACAATTGTGCAAGACCAAAAATCATGGGACCTTTTATCAAATCACATTACGAACGTGACTATTCGCATTTTTTAACTTGACAAAAATTCAAAATAAATAGATAAACTTCGGTGTCCATTGAGACGCTCGTTCCATTCAATTTTCTCTCCGTGCCTTGCTTGCTCACAATCGCCTCTCCACTCGCCGCCCTCAACCTTGGCGACTTTGGAGACTACGCTATCACGCTCATTCAGGTTTTTGTTTTTGCTATTTCATCAAGACCATCAGGATTTTCTTCCTAGATTAATAGCACCACTGGTTTCAGTAATAAATGTTGTACAAAAAAAATACCTACCTATAACGAAATTCATTATTATTATTATATTTCTTAGAGTAGACAGTTAATCTTTAAATATAGATTTCATACATTTTCGTCGACTCTCAGCTTTATCCCGCCATAGACGCCTTTGTCGTTCTGTTCGTGATCAAAGACTACCGACGCGCGTTCTGCTCACTTTTTGGCTGCCGGATGATACCGTAAGCTCTCTTTGAAAGCTTTTAACATATTGATTTTTTTTTAACTCTATTATATCTTGCTATTTATTTAATGTATTTATCCTTACTTCTTTTTGTCTGCTAATCAAAACCATTTTGGCAGGAAGCAATCTTTCTCGGATTTTCGACATTTCTACGACAATTATTTTTAACTTGATCCCTTGACGCATTTGACGAGCTATTATGATGCAGTCTAAAGCGTTTAAATTAACTGATCAGAAAGCATAAATTTCTTTAGCTGTGGATTCAAGCACTTTGCTCACGCTTACTTCACGTGATATTTAAAAGGATTATATAAGATTTCGCTCATTGAAAAAAATTATTCATTTTATGTGCAGGACTCTCGAAATTTTATTATATCAAATTTGCTGCCGTTTTGGCGCCATGATTTAATTTGACTTTTTCATTAGAAAATATGCATATGATGATCAAGCCGTTGTCTTGGTGACTACAACGGCTTTTCGATGTATCGATTATGTAAATCTGCCGCTGTCGCAGGATTCATAAATTTAAGTATGAATTTGTGTAAAGATTTTTTATTCTTGCACGGCACTTTTTAAAGATATGCAATTGTTGAATAATTTCTCTAATGAGATTATTCTCTAAAAGAAAGGTTTGTATAATTTAACACATTCTCTAAAAGAAAGGTTTGTATAATTTTCGGCCAATAGAAGATGATTTGAGCTCAGTTTTGAGCTGCGTTTAAAGAAACTATGTATATAAATGAGCATGTCGTTCGATTTTTTTGTGTGAAATGTACCAATAAAGACTATATATTATCAAATAAGTTGAATATGATTCTAAAAATACACATCCCAAATCTTGCATGCAAAAAAGAGTTACCTGCAGAAAAGGCGAGCAAATTAATCAAAACAGATGCGGTGAATCATTTGATGGACGAAAGGAATAGCATTGAAATGGTACTCTAGACAATACAATTCTAAACGGCATTCGGTTCCGATACTTCTGATCTCTCAGATTCAGTGCTTCAGTCTCATTATTGATTTTTGATTTATTATAACGGTATTTTTATAGAGTTCCTTGTTCTCTTGCAACATCAGAATGTCATAGAAAAAAAAATGGACTTTCACCTTCAAACATTTTAAGGGACTGTACAGGTGGAGAAACAAGGAAGTCGTGAGCATTCTTGATGTCGTCATAGAATCGTTCAACTCCCGAGATTCTCTCGCCTAGTAGGAATTAGAGTTGTTGTTGCTCGTTGGAGTGGAATTCTTCCCTTGTCTAGCTCAGTTTTGTTATGCAGAAGATCACACTGGAATGCGCAAGTTAATGTCAATATATTTATGTAAACTTTTGCGTTTGACGCATGTAAGTGTTTAAAGGTTTTTTTTTACGAATATATTTTTATATAAAATTTTTACCGTCTTGCTAGGTTCCGTTCACACGAAATAATATTACCGGTGACTTCGGCACCATGCAGACTGTACATAGACACTACTTGAACTAGCTAGAGGTTCAATTGGCCAATCTTTGCCATTCTTGTGTGCAGTTTAGTTAAACTTGTGAACGAGAAAACACATAATACTGTGCGTTATACATTTGAGATGGCCAGCTATTACGTAAAGTACATTTGGATTTCGTTTACTTCTAATGTTATGTCCTTGATATTCGGTCCAATTTTCTTCTATGTGTTGTCACATCATATAATTTTTGATGTAAATAACTTAATAAATAAGTATTCATGGAATTCATAGAAAAAAATAGAGAGTGTTTTTGTACAGTCAATTTTCATCCTTTTAGGAGATAAATATTAAGTTCACTATTGGTAATCTGGCTAAAGTTCGTAAGTATAATGCGTACATACATTCATTTCGCAATTAAATGAAGTATTCGACGAAAAAATAACTTCATCATTTATATGCCCATATAATCAAGATTGACCTAAAAGATCGATCCCCTTAATGAAAATCAGCTAGAATTAGTGTTTGTCTTTTTAAATACGGTAGAAAACGTCTCTGTCGATGCGCCTGGTGCGTCCTCAAATCCAAACAAGGAGTGTCAACGGGTAGGATGAAGAGGCAGTCTCTGCAGAGATCATGATCGTCCTGCCCCCTAGCAACCCATTTTCACTAATTGCAAGGGATGGGCGATTCAGAGAGAAAAGCGAGACAATAGAAGAACTTGAGACAGGTTAAGTGTCACATACATACATATGTATGCTTTCTGCTCCATCTGTGCTTATCTGTGGTCTCAAAAAATAAAACTAATAATTATACGAAGACATTATATATATACCACTTATTCACGTGCGTGATTTGTAGATTGCGATCTTCTTTGCGGGATCTGCAAAACTAATGATGCGCTCACTTTGCAAATATTGTAGCAAAGGTAAAGTAGCCACGATATTCATTCATTTTCACAGGCTCGCTTCCTCGACGACACATTTTTGACTGGCTGATTGTCAACTTAACAGATATGGAATTTCACATTGAGTTCCTTGCCGTCTTTGACATCGTCTTTTTCTGTCAGTTGAACAGAGAATACAAGTGAACATGCCAGAGAATTTTGTTTTAAATATGTATATACATAGTATATTTTTAAAATAATTTCAGCAATCTCAGCGGCTGCAAATATTGTGTTGATCCTGCTAATTGTGAGTCGATCGAAAGTGCGTTTCGGCAAGTACAAATATCTACTCCTCCTCTTCTCCATTCACGATCTTTTCTTCGCCACGCTTCACGTACTTTTGCAGCCGGTATGCCGTCATTTCTAGAACAGAGACAAATTTGTAATTGATGGTTCACGAAGTTTTGCATAAAAAAATTATGGAAGTGAATTACGGCGGTCTGCTGCAGAAAAGCTTGGCCCGATATCTTTCTCGTTGTAACGACGGGAATAGCACGGAACGTCGTAAGTGTAGCAATAATTAAACTATTATTAGGATTCAAAAACACTTTGTCACTCAACCATAAATAGGGTTCAACATGCAGACTTATGTATGTACATATTTTCTTTCTGTTGTAGGCCTCGTCTACCTTTTACGGAGCTTCTTTTTCTGGAACGTTCGCATTACTCGCTTTTCATTTTATATATCGTCTACTCGCTCTGAAAAGGTCTCGAACCACGCACTTATAGCATTATTTGAAAATTCAAATTTAAAATCATTATGCCACCATATTTAGTCCTCGTCACCTCAGCCTCTTTGGACGCAAATGGTTTATTGCTCTTATGACACTGATCTACTTCTCATCGGTGATCACTTTGCGAAAAAGAACCTTTCACTTATAAATTTATGTACATATATTCCAACAATTAAGTTATTACGGACGGGCATATGCTTTTATTTTTCAAAATCATGTTTTCTCTTTTTTTTCTGCCAAGATTCTGATATGGTTTGGCTCCTGCTACTTCTTCCTGAAGACCGATGCTACTGGGTTGGAGAGCATGGAAGCGGCCTTCCTTCAGAAGTACGGTATTCCATTTGGCGACTCTGGTATCATGGCAGCCGTCTACGTGGTCAGAGTAGTTTCTTTATCACAACACATATCTTTGTTAATTTTACTAGTGCGACTCTTAGAAAACAATATTTACGAACGATTGAAAATTACGCACAAATATATAAGTCTACTTTTGCACATGAGAATTGCACTAATTCGTGCTGCTCTGAACGCTCGCGTCGGTGTCGGATAAACAAGGCGACAGATTTCCACCATTTGAGTTGCAGATTAAATGAAACTGAAAGGTTCCTGCAAGTATAAAAAACAGCCTATTATAATTTTTTTATTTCAACATTTTGAATTTTTGCACTTGCAGGACGCTGCAGGAAAGCTGAATCTGCAGCATATACTGGTGTTCTTTGTGTGCTCGTTCATGATGACAGTCATCTTCTCCGTGATCTTCGTCTGCTTCGGCCTCATTCTCCACGAGTTCAGGCATGCCACCATCTCCGCCAGGACGCGATTCGTGCAGCGACAACTTTTCGTCACACTTTGTATTCAGGTAGAGAGAACGAGAGAGAGAGGGAGAGACAGTGAGAGTTTGTATGAGTGAGAGAGGGTGAGACAGCGGAGAGAAAAGAACGGTGTGGAAATGCGGAGAGTAGGGATCTCGTGAACGTTAAAGGTGTCTTTTATCAAGTCTTCTGATTATTGGACCAATTATCTTTGCAACAAAACTTAGAAAACCCTTATATATATTTTGCCTTATTTAACGAAGATTTTCGCTACTTATGTATGTTGTTTTTCCTACTTTTATGCGGGTTCGTCTTTTGGCAGAGGTTGCAAACTGGAATATCGAAGTGATGAGGACATGCTGTGTTTTCCTCATAAAGCTTTATATTATTTTTTCGGCGAACAACCCTGGAAAAACCGTTTTTCAAAATATACCGAAATGATAAACATCTGACAATGTGACAAAGCTACCCTGTTTAGTTAGCAGAATTGTTTTGAGCTATTTTGGCTGAGAAACGAGCTGACTGAAGCCAGCAGCCTGGCTACAAACTGCAATTAGAGTGAAATTTTCTGAACGCCTCTTAATCATTTGAGTTTCTTCCTTTGTTTTGTTTGAGTTTCTTATTATGTTTGAGCATAATTGCCAACCACCAACTAAAAATTTCGACCAAAGATCACAGGACCAAAAATCATGGAATATTTTTATTAGATCAAATTTTGAACGTGACTTTTCTCATTTTAATAACTTTACAAACAATTTAAACTAAAGTGATAAACTCCTGTGTCAATTGAGACGCTCGTTCCGTTCGTTTTTCTCGCTGTGCCTAGCCTGCCTACAATCTCTGCGCCACTCGTCGCCCTCGACATTGGCGACTTTGCAGACTACGCTATTCCGCTCATTCAGGTTTTCGGATTTTTGCGATTTTATCAGGACTATTACAAAAACATTCTGCTATCCCAACCTAATATATGTGGTACAAAACAAAACATGTATCAAAATTAATTATTATTAATAATTCTTAGAGCAGAAAGTTAATCTTGATATACATTTCTTGAATTTTCATTGCCTCTCAGCTTTTTCCTGCCATCGACGCCTTTGTTGTTCTGTTCGTGATCAAAGACTACCGACGCGCGTTCTGCTCACTTTTTGGTCTTTGATGCATGATACCGTTAGTTACTATTTATTTGTTTAATTTTAAATATTTGTAATTTTTTTGTATGCAAATCAAAGCCAATTTGGCAGGAAGCAATCTTTCGCGGATTTTCGATATTTCTACGACAGAAGAGGCAAACAACCACAACATCACAATTATTTTTAGCCGTATCCCTTGGAGCAAGTGTCGTGCTTTTTTAAACCTTTATTCGCGCATCGGGCCAATGTGTTTGATGGAATACACGGGGATCTATCACATGGGAGTGGGCGATCGATGGGCACCGGCGGGTTCGTCGAAGTGGCCGACGAAGATTAGGCAGATCTTATCCCGGCCAGCCAACGGTTTCTCCGGGAGCAGCGTCGATTGATAGGAATTGAGGATGATCGAGCGCGGGTCGGGGCGGGGGGCGAACTTGTCGCGCTTATCTGCTGCAATCTAAAGCGTTTAAATTCACTGATCAGAAAGTCCCAAGCCAATAGTGTTACCACAAATTTCTGTGGAGAGAATCCAAGGGAGAGTAGCCGCTTTTCAGTGGATTGTTCATACTGTACTTTTTACCAATCTGTACTTCGTGGTAGATCTCCTTTAAGTCATTTATTTGTATTCGTACACCTTCAACGGATATCCCCGAAGAAGATCGTCTGACGCATTCCAAGATCTCCTGAACTTGGGATCTCTCTCCTTCTCATTCTCTCTCTCAATCTCTCTCCATCTCATCCTCTCTCTCTCTATATCCCTCCACTTCTCATTCTCTCTCAATCTCATTGATTGTTGTTGTTCTGGAGCAACCAATTGAGTGAATAAGAGAAAAGTGTTTATCTCGCTTGATGTCAGGGAATTCAACGGACCGCGTTTATGGCGATGAGAGAAGTAAAAGGAAGGCGACAACTACACATGTACAGTACCGCCCAACATTTCTGGTACATATATAAATTATATTAATTTTATTAATATAAATAATTTCAATTGATTTTTCAGCGCTCATGGCGCATTTCAACGTCGTTTGCTGTACAAACTAGACTAATTCGATGCAGATAAATACGTTGGAAACATTAGTTTCTCAGAGAAAGTAGACACTGACGAGAAAATTCATGTTTTAGTACGAAATACATTTGAAAGATGTAGCGAAATTTTTCAAATAATTTCGGGCTAAAACATGGGTTTTCTCGTCAGCGTCTACTTTCATTGAGAAACTAATGTTACCAACTCTCCTTCTCTCTGTCTATCCAATTCCCCTTCAATTCTCTATCTTTTCCTTCCTTTCTCTGTCTTTCTCTGTCGTTCTCTGTCTCTGTCTCTCTCTCTCTTGTTCTCTCTCACTACGTCTACCCTATCTGTTTGTCATTTTATATGCTATTTCCAGAAAAAAGCATCAAAGAATTACTATGGCTGATAAACATATTCAACTATGTAAATACATTGTTTCTAAAATGTAACGGAATAAGAACTTCTTACATCAAAATTATGAAGAAAAAAACTTGAAGTGCATTATTTGTACCGTACATGTATGCAGGCATTTGCAGGAGATGTGTGGTTAGGAGATCGAAAGAGAGACGGAAAGGAGAAAGAGAGAGAGAGGAGAGGGAGAGAAATGTAAGAGACGGATAGAGAATGAAAGACAGGAAGAAAGCAAACGTATAGATGAATAATCTGATAGCAGCGTCTTTTGAGATACATAGAGTGTGTAGAGACAGAGAATTCAGTCGAGAGGTATCAGACGAGAAATAGTGAGGAGAGCGAGAAAAACGGGGAGAAAATGCAGGCAGAGAACATAGAAAAAAAGTGAGACAGTGAGAGAGATAAAGTAGCTAAAAAGAGAGAACGATGTGCTGTCTCATTGTTGTGGTAGAAAGGGATCCAAAAGATCAGTATGCAGAAAAAATGATTGAGAAAGCGAGAGGGCAAGGGAGGCAGTGATGGAGAGATAAAGAAAGAGAGAGAGAATGCGAGTGAGAGAAAGCGAGAACCATTGAGAAAAAGGAGAAAAGGTAGAGTGAGAGAGTGAGAGAGAGGAAATAGGCAGAGGGTGCCGGCGGCAGATAAAGAGATCATCCTCGGCGTGTCTTCACACTCCTTTATTTTGCTAGTATTTCAAATGTTTTATTGTAAATATTTGCACAAGTAAATGGTATGGTTATACTGACTTATTTTAAAACTTCAATTACAGAAATCTATCCGTCGTCATATAAGCGACTCCCTTTTTCTTCTCTCCTCATCGTAAACGCGATGCCGACTTCTACTTTTCATTTCGACCAAAAAAGTCCCACATAAAGGCCTGCCTCTTCGTCATCTTACAAAACAAAACTCTATAAATGTCTATTTAAACCCGCGTAATAGCTGCCCGCTGAAATAGAATGGAAAAGAGAGGGAGAGAGATCGAGAGAGAGAGAGAGGTAGAGTGGGACTAGAGAAACTGAGTAACATTCTTCTCTAATGACTGAAGCATTCTGGATTTTATTTATTTATTTTTATTGTTTGTAATTAAATCCTTGATGAACAATGTTCCTTTTTTATCATCCACACTAGCCTTTTTTTAGGGTTGTTTGTTAGACGCACTCCGAAGAATTTGTGTACAGATTTTAGAATCTTGTAGGGTATTATTTAAAGATATGCAATATCGCCCCGGATATTGTTGAATAATTTCTCTAATGACCTTGTAAGTTCTCTAAAAGAAAGTTTTGTATTATTTTTCGGCCAAAAGATTGTGTAAAATGAATTGTGCTCAGTTTTGAGATTTGTTTAGAGAACCTAAATAAACGAGCATATCTTTCGATTTAAACGCCTGAAATGTACAAATAAAGAGAATCTATTATCAGATAAGCTAAATATCATTCTAAAAATAAACCTCCTAAATTTTGCTTAAAAAAGAGACACCGAAGGAAAAAATCTAACAAAGGCGGAGAATCATTTGATGGAGGAACGGTATTCCATTGAAATGATACTCTAGACAATACAATTTCTAAACGGCATCCGGTTCCGATACTCTTTCTCTCTCTCAGCTCTCATTATTGATTTTTGGTTTATTGTAACGGTATTTTATGGAGTTTCTTGTTCTCTCACAACATCAGAAAATCGTAGAAGGAGAAAAAAAAATGGACTTTCACCTTCTAACATTTGAAGGTGACTGTAGAGTTGGGGGAACAAGGAAGTATTGAGCATTCTTTCTGTCGTCAAAGCATCTTACAATCCGAGACTCTCTCGTCTTTTCAACTTGAACATTGTGGGAATAATAGTTGTTGTTGCCCATTGGAGTTTAATTCTTTTCTTGTCTAGCTCTGTCTTATTATGCAGTAGTTCAAACTGAATATGACTTTGTGTATACTTTATGTAAGTGTTAAAAGAATTTTTTGAAAGAAATATATTAAAATTTGACCCCTTTTGCTAGGCTCCGTTCCCACGAAATAATATTTCCTTTGTTTTCGGTAACTGGCAGACTGCGCATAGACATTTCTCTAACTAGAGATTCAATTGGTAACCAATCTTCGCCTTATTGTTAGTCTCTGATGAAATAATATTGTTTGCAGTTTAGTCTCATTTGTGCACGGGAAAACAAATATTACTGTGCGGTAGACATTTGAGATGGATAGACATTCTTGGCTAGGATGCGAAAAGCACATTTGAGTTTTTTCTTTCATCTATTATTATGTCCTGGATATTCTGTCCAAGTTTCTTATATGTGCATATTCTCTTGTTGTATGAAAATTTCTCTAAGTATTGTCACATCAAATAATTTTTTCGGTAAAAAAACCTATAATTAAAGTTAAATTCATCTTTAAGGAGCTTATATTTTTTGGTCAACTTCCTCTAATCGTATTCGAAGGAATTGATAAAATATCCGGTTGATCTGTTTAACGGTATTCATTTTCGTATTTCACCCTTTTACAGTTATAAATATCCATCAACTGTACTTGGTTACTTCCCAATAATGAGGATGTGTTGTAGCAAATACTTGTATCGGAAAAAATATAATTCTATGAACATTCGTCAGTGTGATTTACTACCTTTGCGAATATTATTATGCAAAAACAACGTATCCACGATATGATATTTGCTTGTTTTTACTAGGCTTGCTTATTCGACGACACTTTTTTGACAACTTCATTTTATCAGATATGGAAGTACACATTGTTTTCCTTACCGTCTTTGACAACGTCTTCTTCTGTCAGTTGAACTGAAATAAAGAGTAAAAAATAAAAATAAGAAATAAAAATGAAAGCTATCACGGATTTTGTTTTAAATATGTATATATGCCTATTTTATTATTATTTTTAGCAATCTCCGCGCCTGCAAATATTGTGCTGATCCTACTAATTGTGAATCGATCGAACCCGCGCTTCGGCAAGTACAAATATCTTCTCCTCTTCTTCTCCATTCACGATCTCTTCTTCGCCACGCTTCACGTACTTTTGCAGCCGGTATGACATCATTTCTTGAACGCAGACGCAGACATTGATGGTTCACGAAGTTTACAGAATAATTACGGAAGTAAATCATAGTCTATTGCAGAAAATCTGGACCCGCGGCAATATCTTTGTCATGGCAACTACGGGAATAGCACGGAATGTAGTAAGTACAGCCATTCCTTGAACAAATATTTGGCATACTTTTGTAACTCAAACCGCAAATTGAGAGTAACCTACAGAAACATTCTCGTTTCTTTCTCTTTCAGGCCTCGTCGGCGTTTTACGGAGCTTCTTTTTCTGGAACGTTCACATTGCTCGCTTTTCATTTTATATATCGTCTACTCGCTCTGAAAAGGTGTAGTATGTAACCTTTGTTTTTTTTTAGAAACCCAAGTAAATAGCATAAATCCCACTTACTTTGGCATTACAAAAAAAAACAGAAGAAAATTCTAATAAAAATTCCCTATGTAGTCCTCAACACGTCAGCCTCTTTGGGCGCAAATGGTTTATTGCTATTTTGATGCTGATCTACTTCACACAGGTGATCATTTTTGTGAAAATGTAACTACATTAAGATATATGCCAATAATTAAATACTTAATAATGTGTTTTTTTTTGCAAAAGTGCTCTTTATCTCCTTTTATTCTGCAAAGGTTCTGCTATGGTTTGGTGCCAACTGCTTCCTTCTGAAGACCGATGCTACTGGATTGGAGACCATAGAAGCAATCTTTCTTCAGAAGTACGGAGTTCTATTTGGCGACGCTGGCATCATGGCAATCGTCTACGTGGTCAGTGCGGCTACTTTATCGCAAAAAATGGCGTTATTTATATCGTGCGATGCTTCAGATCTCTTTGAAAGTAATATTGATAATTGCTCGGAAATATGTAAGTTTGCGATACAAACTGATTTCTACTAATGCATCCTGCATTACGCTCGCATAAACATATTGGGAAAACAGCCAATTACATACATACATATGTATGTCTTTTTTAACGCACACGTTAGATATGTATGTTTCATTTCTGCACTTTGAGGACGCCGCGGGAAAGTTGAACCTGCAGTGTATCCTGTGGTTTTTGGCGTGCTCGACCTTGATGACATTCTATTTCTGCGTGATCATCGTCTGTTTCGTCCACATTCTCCACGAGTTCAGGCATGCCAGCATCTCCGCCAGGACGCGATTCGTGCAGCGAGAGCTTTTCGTCACTCTTTGCATTCAGGTTGAGATAGAGATCGAGATGTGAAAGCAAAGACTGTGGAATTCGATGAGAGAGTGAGAGAAGCAGAAGATGCGAGACGCAGTAGAGAGTTCTCAGGCAAGAGCTAGAACAAGCCTCCCAAGCAACATTGTTCATGAATTTGGCGCTTTCCCAAGTTAGCAAACGCATTCTCTTTGGGCAGTACTCTTCGTAGCATGCTACTCCCATTTGCGCCATCAATTTAATCAATTTAACAAAAATTCGAAGCAAAGTGATGAACTTCGGTGTCTAGACGCTCGTTCCGTTTGTATTTCTCACCGTGCCTTGCATGCTAACACTCACCGCGCCACTCGCCGCTCTCGACATCGGCGACTTTGGAGACTACGCTATCACGCTCATTCAGGTCAACCCATCCATATATGTATGTATCTGCATACATACATATGTACATACATACATGTGCATATTTATGCAAACCAATGTGTAAAAAATAATACTAACATATATCGAATTTTTTATTATTGCTTCCTAGAGTACTATGTTGATCATCTATTTCTTAAATTTTCATTTCCTCTTAGCTTTTTCCTGCCATCGACGCCTTTGTCCTTCTGTTCATGATCAAAGACTACCGACGCGCGCTCTTCTCAATTTTTAGCTTGTGGCGTTTGATACCGTAAGCTTTTTCAAGACATTACTATCTTTTTAATTTACTAGATAAAAATATTCATCTATTTATTTATTCACGATATGAATCCTATACTAATTTAATTTGAATTATTAAATTTATGCCCCTCTTCGTCTGCAAATCCTAGCCATTTTGGCAGGAAGCAATCTTTCTCGACTTTTCGACGTTCCAACGACAATAGGATCAAAGAAGCACAACAGCCGATATATTGAATGTACCTTTTCAAGTTTATCCTTCTTCTGTATTCCATACAAAGGAGGAAATGGTGAACAAATCTAGTGAACACCGTTCCGCAACAAAGGAATTAAGGAAGGAATTCTACAAATTTTACTCTATGTAGACAATACAATTCTAATCGGCATTCGGTGCCGATACAAACTCTGGGTATCAATGCTTTAGTTGTTTCATTTGGATATTTGTGTATTCGTGTGTGTTTTTAATGTAGTTCCATGTTCTGCCGCGCGATTAATCTTACGTTGTGTCAATGACATGTCGTCGACAAACAGTCGCGACCGTTTTTGGTCATGACCATGTCACTCACACTGGCCATGACCAGTATTTTTGCAATATCTAGAGAGCTGGTCCCTAGCCCCTGCATATCGGAAATTGCAAATTCAAACAAAACTGTCATTATTTAATGAATATTCGTCAATCAGTTATAATAAGACAACAACATGCTTGTGGGTGAATGCGAGCAATAGGTTAATGGGTGAATATTACTATTTGCCAAATCATCCTGTGCAAAACGCTGTTAAGACGACGTGTCAATGACACGCTTTGTTTTCTGTCATTGACCGGTGTCAATGACATACAAATTGGTCGTGACTGTTTGTCGACGACACGTCATTGACACAACGTAAGATTAATCACGCGGCTGTAGCTACAGGAGAAAGTCATCGAATGAGAAAAAGAATGGAAAGCGCTTCCACCGTCTAACATTTTTAAGGTGACTGTACATGTGGGGAAAAAAGGAAGTAGTGAGAATTCTTGCAATCGCCCATAGATCAAACAACTAACGCTTCCTCTTTGATTTGATCTGCGTCTTCAAGTTCTAATGGCAAGCATCTTGCCATTGTTTGAGTGCAGTTTCGGCTAACTCTTCAGTTCCTCTCATTTCCTTGAGGACGAGCCTTGTCCTTTGCATGTTCCACGGCACTCTCTCAATTCTATGTACATAGTTTAAAAGACAAGCAGTAGAACTAGAAGTGTGTCTCAAAGTTTGTCTCTTAACACTTCGCCTCTTGAAACTCGCCGATCAATTGAATAAACATTGCTGAATTTCTGAATTCCTTACAAAAAAGAGTTGCTACATACAGGTGGAAAAGGCGGCAAGTAAACACAACAGAATCATTGAATCGCTTAATGGACAACAAAAGGCAATGCACTCAAATGGTTCTCTAGACAAAACAATTCTAATAATCATGCAACTCCCGAGATTCTCTCGTCTTTTCAGGTTGAACCTCGTGTGAATTAGAGTTGTTGTTGCTCGTTGGAGTGGAATTCTTCTCTTGTCTAGCTCTGTTTTGTTATGCAGTAGAAGCTACCCGAATAGGGAAATGAAGATGCATAGGTATGTGTAGACTTTGGCAACTTTATTTTATTTTTTAAAACTATATTAATACTTTTTCGCGATTTCAGATTGAAACATGTTTGAATTCGATTTGTTGTTGTTCTTTTGACATGGAACTCTTCTTTATCTCTATTTTGTTATGCATCATATCATTTATAGTATGATTATAAATAAATAAATAAATAAGAGACTTAAGAGAGCCTGTCTGAGAGATTCGACCACGGGCCTATTACGGTAGTGCAGGGAATAAAATTATTTTTTGATTTTAATTCTATTTGAAGGGTTACTGTAGCACCCTATGGGGATTCCAAAAACATTTTTTTCAACAATTTATTTTTGTTTTTAAGCACAGTATACCTCGAAATGTCGAAATCAGTTAAATAGCCATAACTTTTTGTTAACTTAACGAAATTGACTTTTGAAAAGTTTATTACGTTCAGCAATCACAGGTGCATAAAAAAGTCATACAAATGTTTTTGAAAAAAATTCATTTAAGGGGTCATATTGACACCCAAATGTATCGGAGGTGCGGTTTGGGCACGAAAACGTTTCGAGCGCGCGAATACGACACGACCACGTGAAAGAGGAGCATTTAAAATCCCTAGTACAATGGTTGACTAAAGAATTGTAGGGCGTATTGGTATCCTAATTTCCGCCTGAACATTCACGTTTGCTCAAACTCGTGAGCAGGAAAATTGGCATAAATCGCTTCAAACTCAACAATGGGCAACATTAGAGTGATCATTTGATTTGTCTTCTTAAAACTAACAAAACAGTTCCAACACTTTTTTGAAAAAACCCTTTTTTCTGTGTCTTGAAATCGGCACCTTTTCGCCTGTTTCTGATATTTGTTGAGAAGAGCGCGCCATAGTTTTACCTTTGTAAGAAAGAGCATTTACTTTTACGTAGTGTATATAGGTTTTCAACTGAATTGGACGACGTAATAGATGCGATTTTGCTTCCAGAAACTCCTAACTCCGCAAATTATTAAAATTTTAAATCGCCGAATCATTCCCGAGCAGGTAGTTCTTGACCTAGAAACAAGATCTGATTGTTCACCAGTCGATTTCATGCAGATATGCTATATTTGTGCAACATTACAAAAAAATAATTGGTAAGTTGTTTTTTCGTATCTCAAATAATTCCCCAATAACTACTGAAATGTAACTTTATGACTCATTTTCAAAGGAATTTCTGGAATTTATCTTTTACCACATGAAAGAACGGGCTTTTTGAACCTGTACAATTGCCCATCACTTCAATATAGCTACAATCTTTTCGATAATCTATAATTAGAGACAGAAATCCGATGACTCTTTTCGAAAAAAAAAATTTTTTTTTTTCTTCGAATCGTTACTTTGCTGTATGTTATAGGTTGGGAGAGAAGAAAGACAATTTTATTCTTTATAATAATACTTTTTGCTTCATCATTTTCAATATACAGCTCAGAAAAACAGGAAGACATGGAACGATGAATTATTTTGAGTCAGAAATTCACGATGAATTATTCTGAGCTGTATATTGAAAATGATGAAGCAAAAAGTATTATTATAAAGAATAAAATTGTCTTTCTTCTCTCTCAACCTATAACATACAGCAAAGTAACGATTTGAAGAAAAAATTTTTTTTTTTTTCGAAAAGAGTCATCGGATTTCTGTCTCTAATTATAGATTATCGAAAAGATTGTAGCTATATTGAAGTGATGGGCAATTGTACAGGTTCAAAAAACCCGTTCTTTCATGTGGTGAAAGATAAATTATAGAAATTCCTTTGAAAATGAGTCATAAAGTTACATTTCCGTAGTTATTGGGGAATTATTTGAGATACGAAAAAACAACTTACCAATTATTTTTTTGTAATGTTGCACAAATATAGCATTTCTGCATGAAATCGACTGGTGAACAATCCCATCTTGTTTCTAGGTCAAGAACTACCTGCTCGGGAATGATTCGGCGATTTAAAATTTTGATAATTTGCGGAGTTAGGAGTTTCTGGAAGCAAAATCGCATCTATTACGTCGTCCAATTCAGTTGAAAACCTATATACACTACGTAAAATTAAATGCTCTTTCTTACAAAGTTAAAACTATGGCGCGCTCTTCTCAACAAATATCAGAAACAGGCGAAAAGGTGCCGATTTCAAGACACAGAAAAAAGGGTTTTTTCAAAAAAGTGTTGAAAAAGTGAAATTAAAAGCAAATTCATGCCTATTTTAGAACTGTTTTGTTAGTTTTAAGAAGACAAATCAAATGATCACTCTAATGTTGCCCATTGTTGAGTTTGAAGCGATTTATGCCAATTTTATTGCTCACGAGTTTGAGCAAATGTGAATGTTCAGGCGGAAATTAGGATACCAATACGCCCTACAATCCTTTAGTCAACCATTGTACTAGGGGTTTTAAATGCTCCTCTTTCACGTGGTGGTGTCGTATTCGCGCGCTCGAAACGTTTTCGTGCCCAAACCGCACCTCCGATACATTAGGGTGTCAATATGACCCCTTACATGAATTTTTTTCAAAAACATTTGTATGACTTTTTTATGCACCTGTGATTGCTGAACGTAATAAACTTTTCAAAAGTCAATTTCGTTAAGTTAACAAAAAGTTATGGCTATTTAACTGATTTCGACATTTCGAGGTATACTGTGCTTAAAAACAAAAATAAATTTTTGAAAAAAATGTTTTTGGAATCCCAATAGGGTGCTACAGTAACCCTTCAAATAAAATTAAAATCAAAAAATAATTTTATTCCCTGCACGCCCGTGGTCGAGTCTCTCAGATTGGCTCTCTTAAATAAACTCTATCTTCCCTTACGTTTGCGTATATTACTAAACAAAAATAAAGTTCATTTGTTTTCACCAGGCAAGTCTCCTCTGGGGCACGTTTTTTGATCTCCTCAACTTATCTCATATGGAATTTCACATTATATTTCTTGCCGTCTTTGACAACGTCGTTTTCTGTCAGTTGTGAAAAAAGTAAGATAACACGAGTTTTTTTGAAAATGTATATTCCATTATTATTTCTTTAGCAATATCAGCCGTCGCAAATATTGTGCTGATCTTGTTAATCGTTAATCGATCGAATGTACGCTTTGGCAAGTACAAGTATCTACTTCTTCTCTTCTCCATTCATGATCTCGTCTTCGCCACGCTTCACGTACTTTTAAAGCCGGTATGAGATAATGTCTAGGACGAGCACAAATTGATGATTCGCAAACTTTACGGAATAAATCTGTTATAGAAAATGTTGACCCGAGGCTACATATCTGTCATGGCAACGACGGGAATAGCACGGAACGTTGTAAGTGTGGATCATTGTTGAAGTATTATTGGGCTCACTTTTATAACTCGAACAGTTAATGTATAACAAGCAACCTGCTCGTTTCTTTCTCTTTCAGGCCTCGTTGGCATTTTATGCAGCTTCTTTTTCTGGAACATTCACATTACTCGCTTTTCATTTTATATATCGTTTACTCGCTCTGAAAAGGTTCCGAAGAACGAAGTTATAATGTCCACATTAATTACTATTTTCAATCCAAATAAAAGAATAAGTCCCTCTCTTCTTATAAAAAAAACATGAGAAAATTAAAGTAATAAAAAACCTTATTCGATCATATTTAGTCCTCATCATCTCAGCCTCTTTGGACGCAAATGGTTCATTGCTCTCCTGGTGCTGATCTACTGCTCACAGGTAGTGATTTTGAGAAAAAGAACCCTACACATACATTTATATTCAATAATTGAGTAATTACGGATATGCATTTTTTTATCTTCTTCTATTCTGCAAAGACGCTGATATGGTCTGGCACCTGCTACTTCTTCCTGAAGACCGATGCTACTGGATTGGAGAGCATGGAAGCGGCCTTCCTTCAGAAGTACGGCATTCCATTTGGCGACGCTGGTATCATGGCAGCCGTCTATGTGGTCAGAGTAGATAGTTTATCGCATTAAATATCTAAGTTATTTTACTCGTACGAACTCTTGGAAAACAATATTGGCGAACAATTGAAAATTACGCACAAATATATATGTATGTATGTATGTAAGTCTACTTCGCATATGAGAATTGCACTAAAGCACCCTGCGCTTTACGCTTGCGTTGGACTCTGATAAACAAGACGGCAAATTTGCAGCATTTAACCCACACTTAAAAGAAAACTGTAAGGTTCATGTTATTTAGAAAACATCCTAATATTTTTTTTTTTATTTGAATGTTTTGCATTTTGGCACTTTCGATTGAAAATTAACAATTGAAAATTACGCACAAATATATATGTATGTATGTATGTAAGTCTACTTCGCATATGAGAATTGCACTAAAGCACCCTGCGCTTTACGCTTGCGTTGGACTCTGATAAACAAGACGGCAAATTTGCAGCATTTAACCCACACTTAAAAGAAAACTGTAAGGTTCATGTTATTTAGAAAACATCCTAATATTTTTTATTTTTATTTGAATGTTGATGTTTTTGCTCGTGATGACAGTCAACTTCACCGTGATCATCGTCTGCTTCGGCCTCATTCTCCACGAGTTCAGGCATGCCAGCATCTCCGCCAGGACGCGATTCGTGCAGCGACTGCTTTTCGTCACACTTTGTATTCAGGTTGAGCGAATGAGAGAGAGCGGAGAGAACGAGAGAAAAGAAGGGATTGTGTAAATGCACAGAGTAGTGAGAGAGAGAGTGGCGGGATGTCGTGGAAGAAAACGGTAGCAAACGGCATTTTTATTCGCACAATTGTGCAAAAAAACCGTTCTGTTCTTCCGCGGAAATCTGGGAAGACAATTGTATCTCGTAGGAACCTACTTTTTTTATCGACTCACAAGCTCGATGCGCAACGATTACAGAGCTGTAGAACGAAACTTACGTTCCACGGAGCAAACCGTTACGGCACCCTTTTAGCGACTTTATAGTAAACCAGGATATTCAGTCTAAAGTGCCCAGGCCGGAACTTAAATAGAATCAGTTGCTCGCTGCTCGCTCACAGACTCCAAAATTAAAATTTGCACCAAAGATCACTGGACCAAAAATCATGGCACATTTTTATCAAGTCACATTACGACCGTGACTTTTCGCATTTTAATACCTTAACAACAAATGGAAATGAAAGTCATGAACGTCGATGTCCATTGAGACGCTCGTTCCGTTCATTTTTCTCTCCGTGCCTTGCCTGCTATCAATCGCCTCTCCACTCGCAGCTTTTGACACTGGCGACTTTGGAGACTACTCTATCCCGCTCATTCAGGTTTTGTTTTTGTTATTTCACCAAAAATTCGGCTAGCCCAACCAGATTTCAATAGACAAATGTTGTACAAAACAATACATTGTATACCTAATATTATTATTAATTCTTACAATTAGAGTAGAAAGTCAATCTTGAGATATAGATTTCTTAAATTTTCATTGACCTCCAGCTATTTCCTGCCATCGATGCTTTTGTGCTTCTGTTCGTGATCAAAGACTACCGACGCGCACTCTTCTCACTTTTTGACTGGCGCAAGATACGGTAACTTCTGTGAAAGCTTTTAACATATTGGTTTTTTTAAACTATAATATATCTACATATATATATATATTCGTCAAAAAAAAATCTTTAAAACACTTACATGCGTCAAACGTTACATAAATATATTGACATTAACTTGCGTATTCCAGTGTGATCTTCTGCATAACAAAAGAGAGCTAGACAAGAGAAGAATTAAACTCGAACGAGCAACAACGACTCTAATTCCTGCTAGGTTCAATCTGAAAAGGCGAGAGAATCTCGTGAGTTGAATGATTTTGACATACTATGACGTCAGCAAAAATTCTCACGACTTCCTTGTTTCTCCACATCTACAGTCCCTTAAGATGTGATTAGGTGAAAGTCCATTTATTCTTCTTCTATGACGTTCTGATGTTGCAAGAGAACAAGGAACTCCATAAAATACCGATATATGTATGTATCTATGTAGCTGAATGCTCAATGACCCCAAATTAAACATTGAATAAGATAAAATTTGTAATACGTGACTTTTAGCAATAAAATCAACAACAAAAAATCCAAACGAATGTGATGAACATGACTTGTCCATTGAGACGCTCGTTCCATTCGCCTCTCTTTCCGCGCCTTGCATCATAACAATCGCCTCGCCACTCGCTTTTTCGTTCTTTGGTAGAGAGAACGAAAAATACAGAAGTGGATAGAAAATGTTATGAATCGAAACGGCTTGCTGTTCTCTGATAAGCTGTTCAAAAGTGATTCTGACAATGGGTGAGCGACAATTTTATTATAACATTTATCAACAAAAGTTAGTAAAATATTAAAAGCCAGGAGAGGTCGCACAAGAACGAATTAAGGCGAATAGGTCGAGAAGTTAAAATAGAAGACATTGAAGAGGGCGAGGAAGGAGAAGAGGAACCGCTCGCAACGAGCGAAAAGAAGCAGACTTACTTGTGAAATACGGAAAAGGTTACGATAGCCAAACAATGCTTATGTGGAACAATAATTAACATGTAGTCCCGACAGTAGACTTCACCCCACAATGAAATACGCGGGGGTAAGAATGAGATGCATCGTTAGAACTGCATAATTGAAACAGTGCGCACAGTTTTAGAGAGTGCACTAATTTGAGAGAGCAAAACTGAGAATAATTTTCTATTTTATAGTTCTGTCTAACAATGACTAATGACTAATTCAACTTGGCAGAATATAGTTTGAATTGGAGAATTTAAATATGTCTTCAAGCTGCATATTCAATGTTACTGCACTGAATGATAAATGAACTTTCAAAAAGATATCAAAGGGATGATGGAAAGGCAAAAACCACACTTCCACTTCTCGTCGTCTCCCCTCTCCGGCCTTCTCTCTGTCCCTCTCTTCGCCCGAACATGCAGTACAACCGCCGCCAGTCGAGTTCGTTCTCTTCCGTTTCATTTACTCAACCATTTCAAGAATACTTGGGTTTCTTCCATCATTATTGATAAATGATAATGGAAAAGGTTGACCATTGACTGATTTCAGGGTCTCCGCTCCCTCCGACCGCCCGTTCGATGACTCCGCGCTAGAGGAGCTGCTCCGGTTAATTCGACAGTTCTTTGGATTTAGCGATCAACACTGGTGATATTGCGGGGAAAACCCAATAATACTTGAATGATGGTCAAAAGTATCCACTGGGGCAGGCGGCCAGAACCGCAACCGTAACTGGATGCCGCAGCCGACGGCCGGCCTGCCCGGAATGTGCGCCCGCGGCCTGGAGTACCTGGCCATGGTCGACCAGGTCATGATCATCCAGGTATCATGGACCTCGTTGTGCTTGAGACTCCAGAATTGAGGATAATGATACAAGAGTAATCATTATAAGGAAGAGAAATGATCGTTATGAGGAAGAGATATGCACGTAATCATTATGAGGAAGAGAACAATTTAAATAAAACATTAATTGAATGAAATATGCAATATAAGTATGTAGTAAACAGAAATAATAAATTATAATTTGTGTTAATTTCCAATGTCCATTCCGTTTATTTGCAGCAAGAGGAGCCCTTCGAGATTGCCACGGGCATCGAGACGCCGAACAGCTACGCCCTTCACAATGCAATGGGGCAGCTGGTCAAGAGATACAACCGACCTCCACTGAAAATATCGGAGAGAATGAGATGATGACATTCATCTTCAGATCTACTTCTGCTACGAGCGGTCGGACGAATTCGGCCGCCAGGTCGTCGGTGCGAATCGCCCGTGGACTCTTCACGTCGTGGACAACTACCAAAATGTACGGGAAGAAATGATTTGACGAATTTCAATCGAATTGACAATTGGTCAACTATTAATATTAGGAGGTGATGCGCATCTCGCGCCCGCACAACCCGGGCGCGGACTACACGGGCACTCATCCGTGCATGGTCGAGTGTCCCCCCGGCAATGTCGTCAGTGGCAGAAGAAGAAGAAATGTTTTGTACGCCCTGAGAACACTGCTTCAGGTCGGCTGGGTGCGCCAGCGTCCCGGCTTCACAAACGGCTTCTGCATCCAGGACCCCTCCGGCCAGGTCCTCCTCGAGCTCACCGCTGCCGATCAGAGCAACCACTACTTCTACGTTCGTAATCAGTCATCACTCATTTAACCAGCTAGACTTTAAATGAATTCAATGAATGATAATTCATTTGCAGGTGACGTCGACCTTCGGCGGGAGCGTCGGCGAGATCCGCAAGATGTGGGGAGGAGTCATGAAGGAGCTCCACACCGACGCCGACAACTTCGGCGTGCGATGTTCGTGTCACCAGAGAAGCAATTTATGTGAGGGAAATGATTACGACGTCATTTCCTTGCAGTCCCGATGTCTCTGCCGGTGGAGCAGAAGGCGACTCTCCTCGGGGCCACCTTCCTCATCGTTCGTCTCTAAATCATACAATGCAGTATTGGAAATGTGTTTAAAACAAAGGAAAAGTTGTGAGTAACATAAGAGGTTCTTTCCTTGAGGACTTTGTCTTCTTCGAAGACGGCGCGGACACCGCGGCTCCCCGTGGAGGAGTGCGCCTCTTCTAAGTGTCTTCCTTCCCTCTCTCTGCCTCCCTCACTCGTCTTCTCTCTCCCACTCCCCTTCCTTCCAAACCCTTTCAACTCGCCAAATAAAGTAGTGAACCAGAAAAAAATAGCTCTTTAAAAAAAACTAAAATCGTATTATCGGGGGCGATTTTTATTACAGTCAATTGCTCATAAGCTGCCTGGGTCGAGAGACACGTGAAAGAGGAGAGTGGGATAATAACCATAGTTAAATTAGTACTGACAAATTTCGCTTGAATTTGCTACGAGTGAATAAAAAGAGTTCAAACTGTTGAGGTCGAAGTCAATTCACCCATTAAAGTATCATAGATCTAACAACAGATAGACTATCTACATAATAAAAGCAAATGAATTGCAATAAAATATCCAACGGAAGATCAGTCGAGAAATTGAATTCTAGTGTAGGGCCAAGCACGCGATTTTGACAAGCTTATCAAGATATCACAGGTTGTAAGAGTTAATGAGCAAGATTAAGCAATGAATAGGATTGTGCAATTCTGCATGGCGATAGATTGAGACAAGTTGAGAATGAGCGAGTGAGATTGCGAGAGAAGGCAACAGAGGCCACAGTCAAGAAATGAAACGGAGGGACGCGAAAGCCATATTCTCACCCAGTCTTCAATGCAAAATATGGCATAATCGAGTTGAGAGGAAGTGGGATCCCTAGTTGGAATGATGCTGATAACCTTCAGATCATCAGCAAAAAAGGAAAAGAATCAATTTATTGGAATCAGTAAAATTATCACAAATATCATTAATAAAAATCAGGAACAGAAGAGGCCCTAGTACTGTGCACTGTCCTATTCCAGACATAACTGTGGAGGGCAGAGAAAGGACATTTTCTTAGAATCTGATTGAGTGCGATCATGGAGCCAGATAGAGAGCCAATTATGCAGGTTGCCTCAAATACCATATGAATAAAGCTTTGATAGCAACTTCGGATGAGAGGCAGTATCAAATGCTTTTGCAAAATCTTAATTTAATTTAGTTACATTTCAAGTAAATTATATGTTTCATCTAAATGCACTATTCTTTCTCGCACTCTTATTTTATTCCTTTTATCTTTTACGGTGCGTATTTGTTAATTCCTTTTTATTGATCTCCGGTCGCATCATATCTCTCCCAGTGTTGTCACATCTTAACTGATGTACATAAATAAATAAATCTTCTTCTCTCATGTTTCCATTAGAAGAGTGGACAGCAATAAAATGTACTATATGTATGTATGCCTATGCATGTACATAAGTGCTACCCAAAATGCACTTTATCCGAATATATGGCATACATACAGTACCGCCCAACATTTAAGGTACATAAATTAATTAGATTAATTAGATTAATTTAAATAATTTCAATTGGAATTTGAGCGATACTAGGCACTTTTAAGCAGTTTCTTGTGTTTGTAAGGGTTGTTTTTGACATGCTGAACAAGTACATACAATCAGATTTTAAAAAGTATCCGAAATGACCGTTTAAAAACGAATTCGGCCGTTTCTAGAAGGGCTCATGGCCGTGTTTTAGGTGCCTTCGATAACATAAGACAACAGCACCTAAAAGACGGTCATGACCCTCCTAAAACCGGCCGAATTCGTTTTTAAACGGTCATTTGAGATTCTTTTTAAAATCTGACTGTATGTACTTGTTCAGCACATCAAAAACCACCCTAACAAACACAAGAAACTGCGTAAAAGTGCCTAATATCGCTCAAATTTCAATTGAAATTATTTAAATTAATCTAATTAATCTAATTAATTTATGTACCTGAAATGTTGGGCGGGACTGTAGTTCATATAGAATTGAATACTTTCAGTCGCCATCAGCTCAAACTTTTTCGAACGCGCCTGGCCGGTAGCCCTTCTTGTCGTCGTCTACTTCTCTGAGGTGTTCTCCCAGCCAGTTTTATTTAAAAAAATTAACCACTTTTAGAGCGATTTCAGCAACGACGATTTCGAAAGATAAGGTCACATTAATAGGGTGAGAAATGTTCTAAGAGATGACGTGGTTTACTTGCTGCCAATGTGTATTCAAAACGGACTCAACCGGAATTGCCGACGTGGACGATGACTTTTTTTTTAAGTATGAAATGCACCTTTGCGACACGAATATCATGGTCTATGTTGTCAGTGAAACCATTCTTCTTTTTATTTAATTTGAGATCATTGCGATAAAATACTGGAAATTGCCAATCGATAGAAAGCGAAGAAAAAATGTGCAATTTTAATTAAGTACGACGACGATCAGCTAGTAAAAGGCATCTTCTCGCATCAGCTAATATTAGTCTTTTGATATCCGCAAGCTTTTCGGTTATCTTGGTCCGTCTGCTCGTGATCCTCCGTGTATTAAGAAACAAGAATCTAAAGAAGATTTTTCACAACTGATTAAACATTCTGCTAAATGCTCTTTTTGGGGTACTGGGATACGAGAAATTCATAAATACACAAATAATTGCATATGAAATATCATTAAAAAGAGAGTCAATTCGTTGTCAATCTGGTCTGGGTACAGTAAGCTACGGTTCGCTATGCCAGTTGGTTTGCTGTGTCACATGCAACTCGGGTGGTCAAGTGCTGCATTGTCAATGATAATTGGTTTACTTTCATGGTTCTATTTTCTTTAAACATGATCTGTGAACAACTATTTACAAGTCTTTCGCTCATTTCCTTCGCCCGGAAGCCCATGATGCAAGAAATAGATGGTAATTCCTTGTGGCTCGAGATTTTCACCAGTGGCCGGAGACGTTTCGATGATATCTAACGCCCCTTGGTCCTCAGCAACTTCAAATCTTGTACACACACATAGAATGACTATAACTATAAGATCAAAATTTGCTTTTATTATGGTCTATTTTATTTATTAATCATGATATGTTCAATACAGAACAGTACCAATGTTTGTTACAATAAAAAGAAGCAATAAGTTTATTCGGCAGTAATTGTAGGAGAAGCTACAAAAAAAATGTCTCCATGAAGGTCTTCCACCTCCTCGACACCTTTGTCATGCTCTTCTTCGCTGCGGACTACAGATTCGCAGCAATACGCGTGCTCATCTGCCTGTAAATTTTCTATTATATTACGAGAATAGTAATCTCGTCAATCAATTGGAAAGAAACGATTTGCGGTGGGCTTTCATATCTATCAATGGTAACGATATTTCAGTAATGTTCCACTGTCATCATAAAACTGCATGCATGAAAAAAATATATATGTATATCTATTTTTTTTTTATCCTATCAGTTCCTTCTTCCTGAAGAAAGTGAGCCACATACAATTCCAGAGAAGCTATGGCCTACACACGAAAAGGATAAACGCTTTGATGACGTCATCAAAAACTTTTTAAAGCCTTTTGAAAAGCGGCTTTATTTGTGTATTTAGCTTAATAATGAGGGGAAAAAAGATATTTTCAAAAACAAATTAGGTAGGTACATATGGAAGAAAAACACGTTAAAATTTGAAATGGAAGATCCAGCTTTATTCTTTCTTTGTCACAGGTGGCCAATTTATTGATTATTCCTGAACGGGTAATGCCTATCCGATATGTCTGCGAGAAAAGCCATAAACTATATTGTCTTTATCGAGTCTGAATAGTCTTGAAACACATTCTATCGGACGAATGAGTGGACAACCACGTTGAGCTCGCGTCGTGTCTCCAGATTGAACTGTGACGTCAGCAGATTGAACTTGAATTCTCTGAACTATGATGCTGACAACGAGCTTCGGGGCAGTGACATTGCGTTCACGGATGACTTCAAGAAGAAGATGCCTCGTAGTCCTTTTCTGCGTCGACGCACCATTTGAAATCAGATCGAAATGTTCAAATCCTTTGTCTCAAACTTGGGAATAGCAATCGAATCTTATCCACTTCCTCATGAATTCGTGTGGAGAGATGAATCGGGTGGAGGAAGGTGAAAAAGACAAAGAAGGAAGGCTGTCGCGAAATGCGTAATCATTTTGCTACGATTTATGCTGATTGTCTAATATATATGCATATAGAAGTGGACTTGTACTTTATCTAGACTTATTCAATGCCGGAGGATGAAATGTGGTTATATCACTCTGTCCAATACCCGCATCCGTTTTTTCAATGGCAAATACGCTGTCTCGAAAATCTTATTATTGCTGGAATTCCAATCCAAAGAAATAGTGTAAGTAAATTTATAATACGAGTAAATAGTGTCGGCAGGTTGTTAGAATAAATGTAAGCTCCACCCCCTTCTTCCTCCATGACGTTGCATTTTACTCTTTGATTTGATCGTTGTCTTTCCCTTGCCTGATGGTCAGTACAATTCAGCCGGCTCTTCGGTTCTTCTCATTTCCTTGAGGGGGAGCCTTTCTCTTTGCATGCTACCTTTCACACCCTCAATTCTAATTTAATAAACAAGCAGTAGAACTACGAGTCTGTCTCGAAGTTTATCTCTGATTATCTCTGAGATTAGTGCTTCAGGCGCTTTATTTTATTTTAATAATTTATTAATTAATAATTCATCAGTCGCCATATTTTATTTTAACAATTTATTCGTTGATATTTTTTAGTGCAGTTTCTTGTACGCTTGCTACGGCTAAACGTAATAGAAGGGGAAAAATGGAACGAGCTTTCATCTTCATACATACACTTTTAAAGGGGATTGTATATATGGGGAAATAAGGAAGTAGTGAGCATCCTTGCTGTCGTCCGAGCATCGAACAACTCCCGAGATTTTCAGACTGAACCTGGCGGGAATTACAGTTATTGTTGCTCATTCACGTGGAACTCTTTTCTTGTCTAGCTCTGCTTAGTTATAAGTAACTCTTACCCGAATAAGGAACTGAATGTGAATATGTGTATACTTTGGCGTGATGTGTGAACTAGAAAGAAATGTCATTCTAGGAAGATTCGTCAGTGTGAAAGTTATTTATTTTCACCTGGCTCGCTTCCTCGACAACACTTTTTTGACTACCTCGACTTCTCAGATATGGAATTTCATATCATGTTTCTTGCCATCTTTGACAACGTCGTTTTCTGTCAGTTGAATAGAAATTAAAGGTTAAAATATAAGAGAGCATAAACTGTTTTAAATAAATAAATTTTTTCAGCAATCTCCGCGGCCGCAAATATTGTGTTGATCCTGCTAATTCTAAATCGATCGAAAGTGCGCTTTGGCAAGTACAAATATCTACTCCTTGTCTTCTCCATTCACGATCTCTTCTTCGCTACGCTTCACGTACTGTTGCTGCTGGTATGCATCATCTTTCTTGGACGAGCACAAGTTTGTCATTGATGGTTCGCAAACTTTACACAAAAAATTACTGAAGTAAATTACGGTCTATTGCAGAAATGCATGACCCGAGACTACATTTTTGTCATGGCAACGACGGGAATCGCACGGAACGTTGTAAGCATAACAATCTTTGAACTATTATTAGGATTCAGGCACGCTCAAACCGTAAATTGAAAGCTATTTTCCTACACACAGAAAATATATTGGAATGATTTGTAACATATTAATTTGTTTCTTAAAAGATGGGAACTAGTGTGTATGCGGCGAATTAAGAGTAAAAGGACACGCTGAAACCATGTTTGATGTTTTATTATATTCTTCCATAATCTCAAAAACATTCTCGCTCCTTCTATTTTAGGTCTCGTCGACCATTTACTGTTCATCTCTTTCCGGAACATTCATATTACTCGATTTCCATTTTATCTACCGTCTACTTGCACTGAAAAGGTTTCATTGCAAGCAGTCATAATGTATAAATTTTTTTTTTAAATCCAACTAAAAAGAGCAAATCCCACATTTGGCTTTAAAAATTGTGAGAAACTTCAAAAAAATATAATTCCACCATATGCAGTCCTCGTCATGTTAACCTCTTTGGACGCAAATGGTTCATTGCTATTTTGACGCTGATCTACTTCGCAGAGGTGATCATTTCGTGAAAATATAACATTTCATCTACCTATTTATATACATAGTATATATGTATGTATGTACATATATCAATAATTGAGTAATTACTCATTTGCATTCTTTTATTTCAAAAACAAACTTTATGCTCTCCATTCTGCAAAGGTTCTGCTATGGTTTGGCGCCTGCTACTTTTTCCTAAAGAACGATGCTGCTGGGTTGGAGACCATAGAAGCTGTCTTCCTACAAAAGTACGGCAGTCGATTCGGCGACGCTGGTATCATGGCAGCCGTCTACATGGTCAGTGCAGTCGTCGCAAACATTCTATTATTTTAATAGAACGATGTTTCAGGTCTCTTTGAAAACAGTATTAGCTAACGATTGAAAGTTACAATAAAACATGTCTAGCTCGCACCACACTATTGTACTTAAGCAACCCGTACGTGGGAAAAGGAAGGCGGAAATTTCCAGCATTTTCCCGGCGGTTAACCTGCAGATTAAAGAAAAATAAACAGAAAACGGCTAATTAGGTTTTTTTTTAACCGCAAAAAAGGTAGACAGTTAGCCTTTCCCCTTTCAGGACGTCGCGGGAAAGCTGAATCCGCAGCATTTCCTGGTGTTCTTGGCGTGCAATTTATTGATGACGGTCAACTTCTCCGTGATCATCGTCTGCATCCTTCTCATTCTCCACGAGTTCAGGCACGCCAGCATCTCCGCCAGGACGCGATCGGTACAGCGACAGCTTTTCGTCACACTTTGTATTCAGGTAGAGTGATAGAGTGAGTATGAGATAAAGACAGGAAGTGACTGAGAAATAGCGGGTGGAGGGGGAGCGTGAGAAAAAAAAGGAAGTTGAAATGCACAGAGCAGTGAGAAATAGGGCTTGGAGGGATGTCGTGATTGAAAGCGAGAAAATGGGTTTCCTTATCAGATTAACTTACGAGCGCTTTCGGTAATACGTGACTTTTCGCAAGTGAAAAAAGAATGAACTTCGGTGTCGTTGAGACTCTCGTGCCGTTTTCCTTGCTCGCCTTGCCTTGCCTGCTAACAAGCGCCGCACCACTCGCCGCAATCGACATTGGCGACGTTGGAGACTACGCAATCACTCTCACTCAGGTGACGATGATTATGGCCAATAATTCAGCTTGTAGTTTCCCATATCAGAACAAATTATGATAATACATACCAATAACCTATTCGTTGAGTATAAAGTACATGATCATTCGGACATGGATCTCTTAAATTTTCATTGCCTCTCAGCTTTTTCCTGCCATCGACGCCTTTGTCCTTCTGTTCATGATCAGAGACTACCGATGCGCGCTCTTCTCATTTTTTGACTTGTTTCGTCTGATACCGTAAGCTCATTGAAAGCTTTAAACGTATTTTTATTATTTTTTAAAAGAAACAAATCATATATTTATTTATATACGATTTTATGCCTATATTAACTTTAGCTAATTTTTGCTCTTTTGTTTGCAAAACGTAGCCATTTTGGCAGGAAGCCATCTGTCTCGGAATTTCGACATTCCATCGACAAAAGAGTCAAAGAAGCGCCGCAGCGAGGCTTTTGAGCTTCCAAGAACATTTATTGCTGAATTTTTCTATGTCTGAATTGATTTAGGTTCGTTTCTTACATAGGAAATTGCTACTGTTGCTCAATTCCGAATTCCGTTATGAAAATTTTTATTCCGATACATCCCGATACATATCAATCTCTATCACATCTCTGTTCTACACACGAACACATAGGTATGTACAATAGCTCTTATCATAGTTATCAACCATAAGCTAGATTCATACGAGCACCTTCTTAGAGTCCTCGATGATTCCATAAAAATAGCTGAATCGGCACTACTTCCACATTGGAATGGCGATATGTCAGATAAGTCCAGGGAAAATCTCAACAGTAATCAATTTAAATTTTCCTTACTACTGTAGTCGCGTCTCTCAATATCACGTGCTCTCTCGCCCCGTGCGAGACAAAAAGGCGCCAATTCAAAAGTGAGTTTTTCTCTCCTTCACGTGGGATGTCACGTCCGAGTGTTAGAGATATTGTCGATGGATATCAATAATATATATCGTCCTTTTGAGTTATTGACTGTGGTTTAATATTTTTGCATTTTTCGTTGTCATTGATATTGATTTTTATTGGCAATTGTAAGACTCTCCATTTTCCTGTCCGATTTCATTTTCGTGGTACGATTTTTGGACATTTCTCTTGCTTTATCGAATGGACATGAAGTCGTGTCTCAAACGACAAAATGCGCGGGGCATACAATTAGAAAGGAAGCATTGACCAGGAGGAGAGGGAGGCGAGAGTGTCAGAGAGGGGAGAGAGTGGCGTGGGTGGAAGAGACGCAGAGACTCGCAGAGATCACATGGTCCTCGCCGACGAGGTTGAGCGAGCAGAAGGGATCGAATCGCCGAGTTGGGTCTCCTGACTGGAAAAGAAAGGAATACGGTAGAGAAAATATTCGTTAATTATAACTTCTTCTAAAGAATCTCTATTGAACACTATTCGCACTATTTGATTTTATTAGTCTCTAGAAAAAGGATACAGATTAATATTGGGGGGAGAAGGGATTAACCGAAGAAAGTGGCGGATTCGCGTGAAGGGCTGCTGATACTTGCCGCTGAAGATGGCTGAATAAAAGACGATATTAGTAGCGCCAAAAACTCTCATTTGAATTCGCGCCTTTTTGCCTGACACAAGAGCATGAGATTTAGAGAGACGCCGACTAAATTGGTTTGGAATATTTAAATAGATTACGGTTGAGTTTCGAGTTCATTTAAGGGAATTAAGGAACAGAAATAGCTTCCGTTTTTGTTTTTATTTACACTCTCGCCTGAATAATAAACAAGCTAGCCGTTAAGATTTATCTCAATATGTTATATTAACTGTAATATTAGCTCAATAAAAGAAAACTATTAGTTTCATTCTTTCCGCGCGCAGAGTCAGGAAAAAGGGCGCAAATTCAAACACGAGTTTCAGAAAATACCATACTCTGGTGATCGGCGCCGTGGACAAAGAGTGGCGGGACCGGCTGCGGCAGCAGCTTGAGCAGCTCACGCGAGTGCTGCATGTGAATGACCTAGAATTTTGAAAGCACAATTTTTGGCGCGAAATTTAAAAAGTTCAAAAAATACTAGATTCTCTTGGCTCGAGAAATCCAAACCGACATTGTCTTCCGAGCCGTGAATGAGGAGGACAGGCACGCGGATCTGGCTCGCTTTCTCTTTGCTAAAAAAAATTTTTTTCCCCATTTTTCTCTGAATTTCGCCAAATGACGGCAGGCAATAGAGATTATGATATAGAATATTTTTATTCACTATTATTTTAATTGATACAAAACAGCTTTTTTTTAAATATTTGTTGAAAAAAATAAAATAACAAATGAAATACTTGGTGAATCGATCATAGCAGTAGGCCTCTTTGCGGTCGGGATGGTTGGCGAGGAGGCGAAGGCCCGAGGTGAACGGAGCAATAAGGACGACGCCTGCGTGTGATAGTACGAATTTTTAAAGGCACTCAAAAATTCATGTTTGATATCGCGCCTTTTTGCCGGCGACACGGATTTGTTTCTGGTGTTCATTTAAAGGAGTGCATAGCAGCAGAAATTCCTCCCTCCCTCCTTCTTCTATCGCGTGCTCATCCAAAGTGCAGTCTTCTTTATGAGTGATCAGAGAACAATGATCAAAGATCACCTCACCAGAAATGCCGGGGGGATTCAGCGAAGCGAGATCCGTCACGGCCGACGTGCCGATCGAGTAGCCCATCAGAACCATCTAGAAAAAAATTTAAAAAAAAAGTAATTTAATTTTAATATTAATGAAATTTGCCACTTGTACTACAGTAAATATATAAATTATGCCTTGCTATTCTTTAATTTGAAATCAAGAACTGATTATGATTACAAAACTAATTTTAAAAAATAAATTAAATTGAAATTTATTTAAAAAAAAAAATAAAGTCTCGGTGACCTTCTTGCCAGGCTGCGTCAGGCGGATGTGCTTGTAGACCGCTTCAATGTCCGCGTAGATGTTCTGCTCAGACGGTTTGCCGGAGCTGTAGCCGTACCTGAGAGATATGTACATATTTATGTATATATATACATCAAACATTAATGTTCCCCTTTAGAAGTACAGTACCCCGAGTAATCAAAAGCGTAGACGTCCATTTGGAACAGGTCGGCGAGCGTGAGGAAGTTGACGGCGTGCGGATGCATGAACCAGCCGAGGTCAGAGGAGTTGGGCTGCGCGAAGAGGATCACCTGAAAGAGAGAGAGAGAGAGAGAGAGAGAGAAAGAAAATGGAAGAGAATGGGAGAGAGAGTCAGAGAGAGAGAAAGAGTGAGAGTGAAAGAGAGAGTGCAAGTGAGTGAGAGAGGAAAGGAGAGATTTGTGCAATATAAATTTGTTAACACGAAATGGATTCGTGATATCATCTCTTGTAATACTGCACCTGCTTCTCGAATGCATCTGCAGCCTCGAAGTGAGGCACGCGCGGCGCGCTGAAGCGGACGCAGACAATGTCGTTGCCGCGGAGCGTCCTGTGGCAAAGGTGGCATTTATTTAGCATTATTATTTTGAAATTCTTTTCGTCACTTTATACTTCATTACAGAGAAGGAGTCGCCAAAAAGAAGAAGAAAAGAGAAGGTATCAAGGCACCGCACCCGATGTTAGGGTACGGCACCTATGTATGGTTCCGAAACCTAATGTAAGGGTACTGAATCTATGGTTCCGAAACCCAATGTTAGGGTTCCGATTCTAGGGAACCGAAACCCCGAGGTTATGGTACCCAATCTACCGTATCGAAAGCCGATAATATGGTTACGGTTCCGAGGTAACTGTACCGAATCGAGAACGCGCTGCATGCGGCGGTGACCTCGTCGTAGTCCGCGTGCTGGAGGCCATGCATTGGCACCGGTTCAATACGGAAAGACCGGCCGGCCGTCTGTAAATAATGATTTTTATTATTATTATTCAATTTGATTTTAATGATTCACATTGGTAATTTTCTTCTTGTTTTTATTGATCACGGTATCCAAATAGTCTTTCATTCTTTTGACTATATAGTTATTTTCGTGTGCGAACAACCTCGGATGCGTCGGAGAGCCACTTTGCCGGGTCCTCCTCGAGCTTGATGCGGTAGCTTTTCAGACGGTCGGGCGGGTGGAAGGCGAGCTGGAATCATTGGATTTTACCTTAATCATTCTCGGGTTTTTTTCAAGTAAATTAAACATGCAAAATTCAATTTGTAGGTAAGCTTGGAAAATTTATCTCTAATTTATACATATATATAATTTTTTATATATTTTTCATTATATAAGCTATAATTAATTATACACCTTCCTCACGATCATCTCTGGCACAGGCGGGCAGAACAGACCGCACATGAGGCCGCAGCCCTGCAAAAAGGGAGAAAAAAACAATATGCATATTCATCAATTTAATCGATAATCTATCTAAAATATAGAGATAATACTGATTAGAAAATCTTAATGGGTATCAACGCTTTTGACATCTTCTACTCTAGAGAAAAGATGGCAGCTAGAGCTAATCATGAAAATGACAGATTCTCAAGAAGCCATTGAATAGTAGAGTTTCTAAAAGAATAATACTAACTTACTCCTTGAGATGGTGGGAAAATTTTTGAAATCGCCTCTACTACCAGAAATAGTCGGAAAAAGGAGGAAGAAGGAGGGTGATGGAGGAAGGAAAATTATTAGAGCAGGAATGGCGGTCTATAATGGGAGACAACCGTCTAATGAGCTGAGCTGGCGGGTAAAATGACTCGAATCGATTTATTATCGATTGATTATCGATTATTGATCAAAAATCGATTTTTCCAGTCGACTTTCGGGATAATGTCGACTTTTTGAGCAACCTTGAAGAACAATCGGGCGGATTCGAAGAAGCCGCCATTCTGCCGCAAATTTTCGCGGCCGACGCCAACTCCGCCCACTTCCTCGACCGAGCATGAAAAAAAAAAGATTTTTTTAACTGTTCTTGGAAAATGGTTTCATAGTTTTTTTTTCTGTTATAGTAATCATAATAATGAAATATCAACCATAAAGTTTTCTTCTTCATATTGATGCTGACTTTACGCGCGTTATTTCTTCATTCAAATTTCAATCGCTCATTTCCTCATTCATTTCCGCTTCTTCTAAGTTTTTGAAAACTCAATAGGAGGCAGTCAATATAAACAGCGCTTTTCTTGAATAGAGCGTTAATAGGCTGAAGCAATTCTCATCAGTTAAAATTTGATTCGTAATTTGTCACTTAATATTTTGGTGGCTTTGAAAAAAAGAGATATTGCTCTTTAAGAAAATTAAACTCTCGGCCAGTTATTTTATTGATTTTTATTATTATTGTGTATTTTTTGAAATCGCCTCTACTATCAGAAATAGTCGGGAAAAGGAAGAAGAAGGAGGGTGATGTAGGAAGGAACATTATTAGAGCTGGAATGGCGGTCTAGAATGAGTTGAGCTGGCGGGCAAAATGACTCGAATCGATTTATTATCGATTGATTATCGATTTTTTGAAATCTCAATTACCTTCCATCCGCTCCCTTAGCGACCTGTGCACGGTGCTGACATGATTGCCGCCACTCGTCAAGCGCAACTGGAATTTGCTTTATTCTTAAATATTTTCTTTTTTTAAGCATGATATTCTTCTACATGTCAATTATTCTTACTTTTAAAGTTATTTAAACAATAATAATATTAGAGAAATAGTAGTGATAAATAGTGTCAAAATAAGCGGTAGAACAGAACCAAATATCCACCTCTTCATCCATTTGTCCAGGAGGGCAAGGGAGAGCTCAGCCGAAGACGACCAAACGCTGCCGATGAGATGAAGTGAAATGATGTTGTCAAAGGGCCGTTTCTAGCAATGAGTCGTGCGGAATAGGGAAATATGTCCGTGGACTACTTGCATACTTGATTATGGTTATTAATGAAGTACTTTTCTACTATGTACATAGTATGAACTCTAAAAAGAGTTCATACTATGTACATAGTATGTATGTATATGGTTATAACGGTTGCAAGCGCACACATCTCGTTAAGATTTAGTAAATAAAATTAGTTTTCGGCACTTATGTCAGTGAAGAAAGAAATTAAATTAATTCAAGTTCTATAAACATGAATATTAATGTGTGGAAAAAATTATAGCGTTTGCGATATTTGACCATCTCAGCACGTCTAGGAGGCACTCATGAAGTAGACCAAAGCTGGCGAGAGTTATCCATTTCCATCGCGATCAGCCTCAACTGTATGATGTCATCTGAGATTCCCGGTGAATCCAGTCTCCTCCCACATTCTACCGTAGGCCTCCTTACAGTACGCCACTCCCGCCGTCGGCTCGTCCCGCATGAAGATGCTCGCCCCTTCTCTTCGTCGTTGGTGTCCTTTTCGGCTCGGTCAGGAGAATATACTGACAAATATTTTCAGATTCTATAATAAGAATTGAAATAAGAAATAAAATGATAAAATTATATTTTAAATTGTAGGAACTAGTTGGAGTTTTTTGAATAATTCGAAAATAAAATAATAAAATCACAGAATCATTTGAGGAGACTTCCATTAGGTAGCACGGGTCGCAATCATTTTATTTTTCTTTGAGTTAGCTCATTTTTTACGTACCTTTTATTTTTATGGAATTTTTTTAAAATACATTATTGGTTTTGTTTGCATTTCGTTAACGAATTTCTTCATTCATAAGTAAACTCTAACGAAGACGTACTAGGACATCTTTACTGAGTTCAATGTTTTTAACGTCAATCAATGAAGACATAAAAAGTTGTTTTCCTTCTACAAGTCTCATACTACATGTTCAATGCAACACGACGCTGCTTTATTCGGAGGTCGAATTCGAATGGGGTCCGTGCCGAGGGGTTTGGCACTCGGCCAACTCTCCCACCCTCCCCCTCCTCACTCGGCCTTCTTCGTCTGAATGGCCTCCTCGTCGGCACTCCTGGCCGTCTTCACCCTGTCGATTGCCTCCGCATCGTTCACAATCCGCAGCGCCCGCTCGAACTCGCCGCCGTACAGCTCGCGGTAGAACTGCAGAAATGAGACATTAATATTGTCACTATTCAAGCAATTTCAGCGCAATTATCCCGTTTTATCTGTCATTCTAAAAATAGAAATCTGTTCTCTCAATCGACATTCTTCACCTGCTTCATGCGGAACGCATTGTCATCGAAGAAGAGTGCCTCCCAG
The DNA here is from genome assembly GCA_945643635.1 of Allodiplogaster sudhausi. Lineage (NCBI taxonomy): Eukaryota > Metazoa > Nematoda > Chromadorea > Rhabditida > Diplogasteridae > Allodiplogaster > Allodiplogaster sudhausi. Next base: position 193,488 of record CALZFC010000045.1, on the reverse strand, counting down.
AATGAGTTCGGCGCGGGCGGCTTCTCACTCTCAATGAGTGAGAGATTAGATATCTCTGGCACTTTCTCTCTCACCATAACCTTATCTCTTGCTTTCTCTCTTGATCTACCTTTCATCTCCTCTTTTTCTCCTCCTCTCCTCAATATTCGATCTCTCGCCCCCTTCCTTTCCTCTCTCATCTCCTACCTCGGGTCCATTGAACGGAGTCGTGCAGCCAATCATACTGAACGTCTCGAATTCGAGCCCTCGGTGGCCGCCAGAATAGACGACTCGTCGAAGATCATTGTCTGAGGAGAAGAGCAAGGGAAGTAGAGGCCAGGAGAGACGAAGATGGAGTGGACCAGAATTCAAGAAAGGAATGACGAATTATTACACTGCGGTTGAACTTGGGCGAGTGAACGCGAGTCCACTCCACGAGGAAGAAGAAGGCGGGCAGAGAGAAGAGACACAGCAGCATCTGAAAAAAAGGAAAATTGAATAGAGAGAAGCAGGCAGCAGATAAGATGGTATGTATGAAGGTATGAAATTGAGAACAACAATCATACTCTCATATTGTTGAATCCATGTTTTTCTTCTATTAAGGCCTTGTTTTTGCCTTTAGGGTTTCTTTTTGCCTGCCAATAGAGCCGTAGACCTGTAAGGCGGAAGAATTGACGTGGATGAGCTGCTGGAGAATGATGACTGTTTTTGCCTTTAGGGTTTCTTTTTGCCTGCCAATAGAGCCGTAGACCTGTAAGGCGGAAGAATTGACGTGGATGAGCTGCTGGAGAATGATGACTCCAAAGGCTAGCAAGCCGAAGGTCGCGGCGGAAATGACAAGCGAATCTGGATTTGCATGCCTTGTATTATGTTGTTTGGATAATGGCAATCAATAGAAAATTTGACAGTGAAATTTATTCAGTAAATGTTTCTAATTTTCATTTTTATGCTTTGCCGTTGAATTTTCCACGATCGTCAACTTGTTTTCAATTAATAATTAACAATATTTCCATAGTCACGTAGACAACGACCATTTGCAATGGAGTCGTTTGAGACCACCGCCATCGATTCGCTGCTGCTCATTAAGAAGCTGACCAGTCTGAAAAGAGAGAGAGATGAAAAGAGATGAGCGTGAGCTAAGGAGGTTGCATCATTTTCCGAAAGTTCTAATGGCCACTCATCAAGAACAGCCAAAGCAATCTGATGAATGGTGAAGAGACTGACGAGTCATCAGTTGGAGTCGCGCTTTGCGGCGACTGCGAACTCCTTGTCTTGGACGAGCGCGTCGTTGAAACGACCGAAGAGGACATCATCTGGAAGTCGTTACATTTAGCCTTGTATTTGTTTGTATCTAACATACATAAAAAAATTTTGTACAAATATGTCTTCTAATAGCTCGAACAGTTTTAGTTTATGGCTTCCTTTTTTTTCCTAGTGCGGAGGGAGGGTGCAGGACGCGTAATGTGAGATGCATTAAAAAAATAGAAGTAGAGATTATTTAAGAGGGACAAAAGGAAGAAGGTGAAAGTGTGGAAGAGAGGAAAATGAGATCTGGAGGTGGAAGAGAGAAAGCAAAAAACTCGCCCGACCCGACCCCCAAAGTAGAGTGGAATGAACACTTCCCTGCGATTCAACTTCTTTTATACAGGTACTCTTGCACTTTTCGTGCTGGAGTTCCTTAAGTGCAAGGGTCACACTAAGCCCTCGCGAAATGCAAGGCCGGCACATTCTCGAATTTCCGTTAGAAACTCATTAATATTTGGGCTTGAACGATGTATCCAAAATTATTCAAATACGTACATATGCAGAAAAAATAACACATCTTTTCTCATTCTTACTTCCCTTCGTTGACCCGAACGGTCGATGTTGATTTGCCTCTCCGCTAGACTTTTTCCCTCTACTCTCCTAGTGCTTTCTCGTACTCTTCTGCCGTCGCCTTCCGTAGTTGTGATGTCAACTGTCTTCTGCTACACTGTGACATCGTCGTGACGTCTGATGCCTATACGATGCGTCGTGGATGTTTACCGTGCCGATGCCCATTTCCTCTTTAAACAAGGGAGATTAAGCCGATTCCAACATGAAGAGAAGTAAAAGCAAAGAGAAGAAAATTGAAAAAGAAAAGCATCTCAAGGGAGATTAAGCCGATTCCAACATGAAGAGAAGTAAAAGCAAAGAGAAGAAAATTGAAAAAGAAAAGCATCTATCTTATTTCTCTTATGTAAATTCTTGCTGAGAGATGAATCGGGTGGAGGAAGGGGAAGAAGACAAAGAATACTGTTGCGAAATGCGTATTAAGTTCGTTCCGAGTACTGCAGATTTTCTGATGTGTATTGAAGTGCACTCGTACTTAGTTTTTTTTTCGGAGGATGAAATATGCATACGGCACTTTGTTGAATAGAATTCAGTATCAATTTTTTCATGAAGACATTCGTCATCGATGTAGAACAATTTATTATTGTTCGAATTCCAATGCTGATGTGAGTAAGAGTGTAAGCAAGTGCACGACTATTTCTCATCCGAGTTAATAGTATCGAAAGGCTGTTAGAGTAAATGTTAGAGCTCCACCCTTAATTCTAGTCTGAAAGACAAGCAATCGAACAAGAATTGAGTCTCATAGTGTGTTTCTGATTACTTCCAGTATTCGCCTGTTTTGTGTCCCGATCAATTGAATAAACCTTGTTGACTTTATCCTTCTTCCTAATTGAAAACCTTGCCTGTAGAAAAAGAGAGCAAATATGTATGTATAGTGAACATTCATTTTCTTCTTTTAATAATTCCTGCTATACTCTTCACCACGTGCTGACTTATTCATGCCGTAAATAAAGTTAAGTTAACGCACCGCAACAAATTCGGTGAATTGTTTGGTGTACGGAAAGATTTACATTCAAATTTTGCTTTATAATTCTTCGGCATTAGGTGCCGACAAGCTCTCTACGATTCAGTGCGTCAGACGCTTTATTTGATTTATTCATATACCGGTTTTTTAACGTAATTTCTTGTTCTCTAGCTACAGCAGAACGCAATAAAAGGAGAAAAAATGGAATGCGCTTTCACCTTCTATGTATCATTATTCAAGGGAGCTGTACATGTGTGGGGGAGTAATTGAGAGCAATCTTGTGGATATCGATGCGTCTGGCAACTTTCGAGATTCTAGACTGAACCAAGTGGGAATCAGAGTTGTTGTTGCATCTTGGCGTGGGACTTTTGTCCTGTCTCGCTTTTTTGTTGTGTAAGAGGTCAGAATACGGAAATGAATAAGAATATGTGTCTATGTACTTCGGCGTCTGATGTATGGATCACATGCCATTTTTTAAGCATGGATCACTTCGTCTCGTCGTAAAACATAGATCCAGAAAATTGAACGAATTTTATTTATCATTTAGAATTATAGTCATTTGATATCTCACGGGTACTGCTGAATATTTTAGTCCCCTCCTATTTTGCAAAATTCTCTAGGTTTTCTCGGGTCTAGAACAGGCGAGATTGTAGAGTAGCGCTACAGAATATAATTATTCCCAGGATGACTCCTTAAAGAATTTTCTTTAGCACAATGTTAAAATTGATCCCTATTGTGTAGCTCCCGTTCCCACGACACTTCAGCGAATTGTTCGATGTGACTAATCAAATAAAAAGTAAAATTATGGTGAAATTTAAGACGCGTTTTGTTATAGTCTATTTGAATATTTCTAGGAGCAAAATATTAAGTTCATTGTTGGTAGGCGTAGTCTTGATAAAGTTCTAAAGTTCAAGTTAGTGAGTCCAGTTTGTTATACAAACTTCTCCCTGTTAAGGCATGAAAAAGTAAGGTAAAAGTTTAACTTTCTTTAAAATCAATTTTTTCCAAACAATTTAGTGATTGAATTATGAGCAAGTGTCCTTCAGATGTACATACTTGAATGTAATATTTTATGTTCTCACCGAAAATTTAATGGGATATTTGAATCTGACGGTTAACAACCATGCACACATTTAATATTGGGTTACATACTCGAAAGGGAACTCGCGCAGAACAGGAAACAGTGGCTGATACCGCATGTCCTCAAGATTAATGTTGGTTCCGGAAAAGTGCCCTAAGGTAAGGAGGCTTTGAAAAATTCAATGTTTGTTGGGCCACTTCCGCAGTCGTTATTTCTCGCAGATTGCACTTATTACTACATACCTGCTGCACTAGACTATATTCTGCTCTATAAAGATAACGTGTACTTATCAGAGCCGGTAAATGACCCAAATATTTTGGGCCGGCCCGGCCCGTCGGGCCCAAGGTCTGGGCCGGCCCGGCCTGAACCATTTCCGGGCCATAGAATTTTGGGCCCGGCCCGGCCCGTGGGCCCGTTTGAGCCCGATTTTCAAAAAATTCTGGGAAAAAAGTCCGAAGAGCTAAAACTTTTTTTGAAATTCAAAAATTTTCATGCTCATGCTATGAATATTCATTTTAATGTGTAGTAGAAAAAGTTTTATTGGGGAATACGAACAAATGAAGACAGTTTTGCACTTAAAAGTGCCATCAGTCGTCTTGACTGGACGACATCGTGTGCTTATCGGGCCCAAACGGGCCTGCGGGCCGGCCCAACTTTTTTGGGCCCGGCCCGGCCCGGCCCGGGGCCCTGGGAAATTGGGACGGCCCGGCCCGCGGGCCGTGCCGGGCCGGGCCGTTACCGGCTCTGGTACTTATCCGTTGCAGTTACTCTCTTTTCTTTATCCATTACGTTTATATTCATTAATTTTATTCTCCATTCGCCTCATATCTCTACCAGCTTGTCACATCTTATTCGATGTAAATAAATACATATGTACATAAATTAATTAATAAATTTGAGGTTTCGGACAAATTTATTAATAGGTAAACTCGTCGTTGTGATTTACTAACCTCGCGAATGTTATTATAAACACAGGTAAAGTTGCCACGATATGATATTCGTTTATTTTCAACAGCCTCGCTTCCACGACGACACTTTGCTTTACTAGATCAGCTTATCAGATATGGACTTTCACATATTATTTATTTCCGTCTTTGACAACGTCCTTTTCTGTCAGTTGAACGGAAATTATAAGTGAAGATTTGAAAAAAATATATGTATACATATATATTAGGTATGTTTACATATTTTTAAAAATTAAAATGTTTAAATGTAATATATATTTAATAACTTTGCATATTTGTGTTTCTTTCAGCAATCTCAGCGGCCGCAAATATTGGGTTGATCCTGCTAATTGTGTATCGATCGAATGCGCGCTTAGGCAAGTACAAATATCTTCTCCTCTTCTTCTCCATTCACGATCTCTTCTTCGCCACGCTTCACGTACTTTTACTACCGGTATGTCATAATTTCTAGGACGCATACAAGTTTAACCTTGATGATTGGCAAAGTGAACACATAAAAAGTTGCGGGAGTAAATTACGGTCTGTTACAGAAATGCTTGACCCGCGGCCACGTCTTTGTCATGGCAACGACGGGAATAGCACGGAATGTTGTATGTGTAGACCATCGTTGAGCTATTATTACTATTCAGGCGCACACTTTTGTCACTCAGACGTAATTTGAGTGTTACCTACAGAAATATTCTTCTTTCTTTTTGTTTCAGGCCTCGTCGACCTTTTACGGTGCATCGTTTTCTGGAACGTTCTCATTACTCGCATGTCAATTTATATATCGTTTATTCGCTTTGAAAAGGTCTCTTGGCTTTTATTATCTAAAAATCTAGCTAAAAAGAATAAATCATAGTTTGGCATAACATAAAAAAAATTGGGAGAAATAAAAGAATATTCTCACAATATGCAGTCCTCGTCACATCAACCTCATTGGGCGCAAATGGTTCATTACTGCTTTGATGCTGCTCTATTTGGCAGAGGTGATCATTTTGTGAAAATATAAAATTTCATCGAATTTCAATAACTTAGTAACTTCGCATTTGCATTTTTTTTCAAAGGTATGCTTTACCTTCCTTGTTTTATTCTGCAAAGGTACTGATATGGTTTGCTGTCAACTGCTTCCTTCCGAAGACCGATGCTACTGGGTTGGAGGCCATAGAAGCGGCCTTTCTTCAGAAGTACGGCATTCCATTTGGCGACGCTGGTATCATGGCAGCTGTCTACTTTGTCAGTGCAGTGATTTTACGGCAAAAACACAATCTCTTATTCGATTCGTTCGATTTTTCAGATCTCTTTGAAACAAAATTGGTGAAAAATTGAAAATTTCTCACAAAATGTAAGACTACTTTGTTTACGCTCGCATGGGAGTCTGGTAAACAAGACGGCAAATTGAAAGCGCTTTCCGATTGACCTACTTATTAAAAAAATTTTAGGCTTCCTACTATTATAGTAAAACAGCATATTATGTTTTTATTTAAATCACAAACGGTAGATTTTTGCATTTTGCCCTTTCAGGACGCGGCGGGGAAGTTGAATGAGCAGCATATCCTATGGTTTTGCTTATGCTCGTTTCTGACGATGGTCTTCTTCGCAGTGATCATTGTCTGCTTCGTCCTCATTGTCCACGCGTTCAAGCACGCCACCATTTCCGCCAAGACGCGATTGCTGCAACGACAGCTTTTCGTCTCACTTTGTATTCAAGTATGTAGAAGTAGAGAAGATTTCACGCGAAGATGTTGCTCGGTTGGAGACTTCACGCTCCCAAAGTGGATGTGCAGAACAACGCATAGAACAACGGGTGGGAATGAGGAAAGCAAACTCCATCGCCTTGAGCATGCCCAGATGAATCATGGGGGAGTAGCCGAGGTGGCCTCTTTTCAATGGTGGTGGGGACAGGAGCGAGCGGGACGCAGGGCTACTAAACGTGTAGGGGACAGGGCCAGTTGTGGGAAGAAAGAATCCCTTCTGCTCCTCCGGAAAGCAGGGTAATCAAGTGGTTCTCTGCTTTATTTGACAAGAAAAATTTCAATATAAAAATTCTTACTATCGTAATTAATGCAAATTAGTACTGCAAATAGGTAGTAGCATGTGCTCAACACTATGCTCAACGGAAACGGCAAATCTAACTTGTGATATTTCGAAACTAATTAGGAATGAGGCGAGCGGTGGGCGAGATAGCCTGCCATGAACCAAACATACCCTAGGAACGGCTGACTGCAAGAAATCGAGAATTAATGAAAAAGTAACCAAGATAAGAGAGAGTGCCAAACCTGAAAAGGCGGTCTTATGGGGGCCAGTGTCTTCCTTCCTGCTCATCGTCCACTTCGTTACGAATGAAATGATCGTCCTCGGCCAAAAATTGCTGGGGTCAATATATGTACATACATAGAGAAATAAAAACGCACATAGAGCTATGGAACGCAACCAAAGGTCACAGAATAAAATAATTACGGCAACTTGTGGGAAGACATTATAGTAAACCGGGAAAATTGATTCTTGAGTACTCAAGCCGACACCCAAATGCCCCCCCCCCCGTCACGTCACTGACGCCAATTATAAATTTGGACCAATGATCATAAAAAATCATTGGGATAAAAATCCGAACACTTTTATCAGATCAAATTACGACTGTTTCAGTAATAAATGACTTTTCGCAATTTAATCAATATAACAAAAAAAACTAAAGCGATTAACTTCTGTGTCCATTGAGACGCTCGTTCCGTTTGTATTTCTCACCGTGCCTTGCCTGCTAACACTCGCTGCGCCTATCGCCGCACTCGACATTGGCTACTTTACAGACTACGCTGTCACGCTCACACAGGTATTTTTATTTATTTAATCATATTCATGACAAAATATCCTGCTATATAAAATATATATACAAAATATCCACATACATATATAAGTGTAAAGAAATAAGACACTTATCCATTTTTTTAATTATTACTTCCTAAAGCAGTAAGTGGATCATTCTCATAGATGTATTAAATTTTCGTTGCTTCGCAGCTTTACCCCGCCATCGACGCCTTTGTCCTTCTGTTCATGATCAAAGACTACCGATGCGCGCTCTTCTCACTTTTTGGAATGTGGCGTCTGATACCGTAAGCTCTAAGCAAGCTTTAAATGTATTTTTTTAAGTTAAAAAATATTCATATCTTTATTTATACTTTTTTTCTGGAAATCATTAACATTTGGCAGGCAGCAATCATTCTCGGATTTTCGACATTCGAACGACAAAAGAGGCAAAGACGTGCAGCAGCGCGCCATTTGCGTACCTCCACGACTTTAATTGCAGAAGTTTCTATGTTATTGTTGAAAATTTTTTTTAATACAAACAATCAGAATTGAGGAGATGTGCTCCTCATTGTCAGATCATGCATGATAGAACAAAAGTAAAATGAGTCCGAAAGGCTTTTGTGTGAATTTAGTGAAGCGCTTAAATGAGAAAAAATGTTCAATTAAAGGACCGCTCCGGCGAATGTGCGTGCAGAACAGAAGAAATTCTTCTTTGTGTTTACTCCCTCTTTAAATGCTGCAAAGACGTTTTCCGTCCGTCAAAAAGTCGAGCTGATGTATTACGTTCGCGCAACGCTCACAAGGGAAGTCTTTATGGGGGGTGGGGGGGGGGGGGCCCGGCAAACCTCAACATGTTATACATCATTCGAAAGCTCTCAACGAGCTGGTAACGTTTTTGATGATTATCCGCTAGGAACACCGCAGCGCAGACGCGCTGGGGCCTGGAAAGGGCCTTATTTGGTCAAGGCCTATTCCAGACCAGGCACTTGCAGCCGCAAAAGTAAAGAATTCGAACAGGGATTTTATGTAACTGAGTTGCTCTTGTATATAAATAAGATGCAGGTAAAAATAATGCATTAGCAGCTGATAAAGGAAGCAACAGGCACTTTTTTGGAAATAGGTGAACTTTTTGAGAAAATGAAATTTTTAATGCGAAATATAATATCTACTGTCACGTATAAATCAATTTTAAAGTCGATAAAGATAGCATATATAGTGAAAATGTTTATTTTAGAGGCAAAGGAAAGTTGGGCAAATTCAGGAGCTCTCTTCGGCAGATAAAAACATCAAAAACGTTACCAGCTCGCTGAGAGCTTTCGAATGATATATAACATGTTGAGGTTTGCCGGACCCCGCCGAAAGACTTCCCTTGTCAGCCATTCTTCTGGTGAATTCCTAATTCGTGCACTTTCACCAGCGACTCGACGGCGTCGTCGACTTCCTTGAGAGGATTTTAGCTTTTTCCAGGCACAGACCACATTGCCTCACGGTGTATGTAATCACGAATAGTGACCCGTTTAGAGACTCTCTTATGTTTTCCAATCAGGATGCGTCCTTCAAGATTATAAGAGCGAGCGAATTCTGCTGTGCAGGATTCGTCAGGTCACCTGCACACGTCGCCATGAAGTTGACATGACCCTGCAAATCTCAGTGACATCCGCTTGGCGTCATCAGGGGACGCGCCGTCTTTGTCGTCCAAATTGTCGTTCTCTATCGTGTTGTCTTCCAGTTAATTCCTTCGCACAGAACGTAGTGGGTTCTGATAGCAATCTTCCCACTGATGAGCAACTACATATTAATTTTCATGAGGCTTTAGAGTTGCGTTAACAACTAAAGAATGCAACTGCAGCAGCCGAAATTAATTGCATGACGGATGAAAGACGAGAGAAAGGATAGCCTACTTTTTAAAGTAAAAAGGCGAGAAGTTATTCTGACAAAGATAAGGCCATTCTTTGAGTGCAGCTTCTGCTAACTCTTCAGTTCCTTCTCACAAGTCTATGCAGTTTAAAAGACAAGCAGTAAAACTAGAAGTGTGTTTCAAAGTTTGTCTCTTACTCCTTCGCCTCTCAATACTCGCCGATCAATTGGATAAACATTGCTGAATTTCTGAATTCCTTACAAATAAGAGTTTCTACAGGTGGAAAAGGCGGAACAAAGTAACGAAACAAAAGCGTTGAATCGTTTATGGACGAAAGGCCAATGCCTTTCGTCCATAAACGATTAAACGTTGCTCTTGACAAAACAATTCAAATCTTCATGCATCTTCCGAGATTCTCTCGTTTTTTCAGATTGAACCTCGTGGGAATTAGATTTGTTGTTGCTTGTTGGAGTGGTATTCTTCTCTTGTCTAGTTCTGTTTTATTGTGCAATATAGCCAATATAGTACCCCTCCCTCTAGTAGAACCCCTCCCTCTAATAGTGCTCCCTTCTCGCAAGGGAATTGAAAAATAGAACCCCCGGGAGTAATACGTTATATGTGCATGTATAAATATATAGTTATTCGGGTGCTTGGACTTTAAACTGCAAAAACTTATGATTTACTCACTTTCCGAATATTGTTAGCAAAAGATAAAATAGCTACTATAAGATATTAATTTATTTTTACCAGGCTCACTTCTTCGACGACGCTTTTTGATTACCTCAATTCATCAGATATGGAATTTCACATTGTTTTTCTTGCCGTCTTCGATATCATCGTTTTCTGTCAGTTGAACGAAAATCACACGTAAAATATGAATATGACTTTGGCATTATTATTATATATACAATATATGTACATATATGTGTGCATTTATGAAAATTTAAATATTTTTACTATTTTCAGCCATCTCAGCGGCTGCTAATATCGTATTGATCCTACTAATTGTGAACCGATCGAACCCGCGTTTCGGCAAGTACAAAAATCTACTTCTCCTCTTCTCCATTCACGATCTCTTCTTTGCCACGCTTCACGCTTGCAGTAGGTATGACGTCATTTATAGGATATAGAGAAGTTTGAAATTAATGGTTCACAAACTTTACATATTTATTTTATTATTCAAAGGTTCTGATATGGTTTGGCGCCTGCTACTTCTTTCTGAAGACCGATGCTACTGGATTGGAGAGCATGGAAGCGGCCTTCCTTCAGAAGTACGGCATTCCATTTGGCGACGCTGGTGTCATTGCAGCCGTCTACGTGGTCAGTGCAGTTATATCGTTGCAAAACATTATGTTATTTTAATCGTGCGATGTTTCTGACTTTTTGAAAACAAAATAGGTGAATAATTCTAAATTGCTCACAAATATACAAAAACTCTACGCTGCAGATGAGAATTTAACAAATGCACCCTGCGCTTTTTGCTAGCATGGCAGTCTGATAAACAAGACTGTTTTCCTGTTTACCTGAAGATTAAAGTAAAATTTAAACTTTGTTGCAATTACACTAAAAATAGCCAATTTTTAAAACCCCAAACGGTAGATATTTTGCATTTTTGCCCTTTCAGGACGCGACGGGAAAGTTGAACGTGCAGCATTTCCTTATGCTGATCGCGTGCTCATTGTTGACGATGGTCAACTTCGCCGTGATCATCGCGTGCTGTGGGCTCATTCTCCACGAGTTCAGGCATGCCACAATCTCCGCCAGGACGCGATTCCTGCAACGACAGCTTTTCGTCACACTTTGCATTCAGGTAGACTGAAAGAGTGAGTGAGAGAGAGGAAGAGGCATAAAAAGTGGAGGGAGCGAGAGAAAAGAAATAGAGTGGAAATAATGAGAGACAGGGAATTAGCATTTTTCCGGTTTTGGTCGATAAAAATTAGCACTATGCAAATTTGCTCAACACTATGCAACGTCCACGGCATGTTTAAAGGAGGTATCCGGAGAATAATTAACCAAAGTTTTTTTTCTATTTGGATAAGTTCTTCTTGGCGTAAAACATATGTCCAGAAACTTCGAACGATTTTCTTCTATTACATTCTGAGTAATAGTAACGTGAAAAATGGCGGGTAGAGAATTAGCTACGGTGGGTCATAGCTGCCCTCCTATTTCACATGCTCTCTCGACATAGCGACAGGCAACTTTATGAGCGCGCGCATTCAAACTGGTTCTCTAGTGCTACTGTAAAATTATTCGCCGGATACTTCCTTTAACCTGTAATAGCATTACACAAAAATGTTAACAATTCAAGGGTTCTGTATCTCGGCCACCAGGGGTCGTTGATACATAATTTTTTTATTTACGTATGTAGCTCGTGCGACAATTTAGAGCAATAATAAGCAACTTACAATAAGGAATCACGGAACATAACGTTACTGCACCCTGGGGGATTTCTAAATAGGACCAGTGATCATTGGAACAAAAATCACGGTACCGTGACTTTTCGGAATCTAATCCACTTAAAACGTTTGAAACTGTGTCCCTTGAGACGCTCGTTCCGTTTGTCTTCCTCGCCGTGCCTTGCCAGTCAGCAATGGTCTCAACCCTCACCGCACTCGATATTGGCGACTTTGAAGACTATGTTATCACGCTTATTCTGGTTTTTTTTTTCATTTCGTCAGGATTATTACCAAAAATTTACTATACCATCCATATATGAATGTAAATACATATGTTTGTGTAAATCAATGTATGAAAAGCACTTCTCTTTAAAACGGTCGACGAATACACATATCAAATCCACTTTTTATTATTAATTCCTAGAGAAGTAAGTCGACACAGATTTTATACATTTTCATCGACTCTCAGCTTTTTCCTGCAATCGACGCCTTTGTCCTTCTGCTCGTGATTAAAGACTACCGACACGCGCTATTCTCACTTTTTGGCTTCTGGCGTTTGATACCTTAGGTTCTTTGAAATCTTTAAATGTATTTTTTTTTATACCAATTTTCTAAATAAAAATATTAATTAATTCGTAATATATTATTTATTATTAATTAAATTAAATTAATGTATGCTCGTTAATGTCTATAAATCACATAGACATTTTGGCAGGAAGCAACCTTTCTCGTTTTTTTCGATAATCCAACGACAAAAGAGACAAAGAAACACCACACCGCGGTTGCAATTATTTTTAGCCGTATCCCTTGGTGCAAGTGTCCTGCTATTCTGCTGCATTGTAAAGCGTTTAAATTCATTGATCAGAAAATACAAATGTCTGATATCGTTAGTTCGCAATCATTAATATATTTCTTGATAATCTAAATGAGATTAATACAAATAATTCTGTGTCCCCTTTGTGTCTCCCTTTCGCTGTCCAAACCTCGATACAGATTCCTGCATCCGCATCTTTTATTCATAAACGTGAAATGCATCGTTTCCATTTATCGCAAGTATTATATTCCATGTTATACAATCCAGAGCCATTCAACAAGCAGTTTCACGTAAAAAACGCAACCAAGAATTTTTTGAATCCTTCATTATTCTGCTATTTACAATCGAAATAATACTATATTAGACTCTATGTATAAGGATGACTTTACTGTAAACAAATCAAATGTCATAGCTACTCTGTTTCCATATAAATTGTACGAATAAATGCTTAAAACTCTACAGAAATGACTGGAATAGATGGTAAGTGATAGGCATTTAACACAGTGTACGGGTGGCACAAAAAGTTGGAGAGAGCGGATTGAGGATTGAATCTCTCGGAATTTGGCGAAGTATTCGCTAAGAAGACATAAAGCGACCAAGGTAAAGAGCGAGCGACACGGAGAAGAAGAAGGATAAAGTTGTAATTAAGGGGAGGGGGACAAAGAAAAGTAGTTCTATAGATAAACTTGTTAAAGAAAAGAAGTAAAATTAATTGCACTGAATATCCACAACACCCCAGGGTACATTTCCAATCCATTCAATATGCTTACTAATGTTAGAACACAAAAACTATAAACTATGATTCATCACAATTCAAAAAGAAGTGTTTAGATGCATTGGAGGAAAAAAAAGAAATCACAGGTCCTTAGCGACCCATAATGGTAGGAAGGTTTACCGCAGAAAGTAAGTGATATTAATGTATACATATTCGATATAAGCCCTACTATATATGATGCTCGACTCTTGGTGATTGTACTTCGTTACGCCGCTTTAAAAGCGTGCAACAAAAAAGAAAAAGAGAAGAATTGGAATGAGATGCTGAGTGTGTATAATCCGCCTAGTAAACACAGGAAGAAACAAGCTCAGAATTACAATCAATAAAATAATCATATCAATCGATGGTCTTTCTCTCTTTTCCTCGTCTACTTCCTCATGACATGCCACTCCTTGCGCGGGATCTTCTGGATGAACTTAATCTTGGCGAAGAGCAGCTTGAACCAGATGATTCCAACCACCGTGCACAGGCCAACTCCGATGTAGTAGCCGTCAATGTACGCCTAGAATCAATTATTTCAGTTTTTTTATTGATCAAATTAATTTACTTGGTCGAATAAGATGCACAATTCAAACGCATTAAAATAGCCAAATGACAATCAAGGAAAGGTTGGCAAAAGTAAATAATTGGTTTAAGAATGTTAAATATAAGATAAATAATAAAAATAATAAACAATAATAATAATAATCCTAATAATGATAATAAAATTTTTTTGAAAGCATACCGAACAAGTGTCGCCAGCATCAGTGCACTGGTCGCTCTTGGCCTTCGAGTCGCAAGCAAAGAGCACCCTGAAGATTCCTTTTTTATATACTTATTTCTACTTATCAGGAAATCAGCCCCTCCATCCCGCGAAAATGGACTTCATTAGTCAGAACGCACAACACTTTAACGAGAGATTTGCATCATGGAAATATTTTACCCCAAAACAAAAGTGTCTAAAAATATATAAGAGAAAGAATTCCTTAAAGGATACAATATCATACACGAACTTATTTCTTATTAAAAATAACTTAGACTTATTATGATTAATGTACTAAATGAATAAATGTGGAAAGCTAACGTGGATGTCCCCTTGGCCAGGCAGTTCTTCCATGTCACCATATCAACAATGGCGAGCACGAGCGTTGTCGGCCAATTACCTTTAGGTTTCATATAATTATTATATGTATTCATATCCCAAATGTTGTAAAATATGCTGTTTTGTGTGTAACGTTCTGGAACTACTAAGCCGACATCATAAATAAACGATTACATCTTTTCTGATGGATATTTCTACTAATGTATGGAATGATGGTTAAACATAGACATTGATAACAGGCAAATGTACTGTAAATGTACATAATATAAAAATAATATAAAAATACTACCTCCAAGATTGTTGAGAGTGTTAAGAAGTGTCATATAAGTGCCGCCGATTCGTGGGTCGGAGACTTGCGCGTTGAAAGCCATCGTAGACACGAACATGCAGTTCACGGCCACCTGCACATCGTTTTTATTTACACAATTCAATTTTTTTTTAGTACACGAATCATTCACTTTCTAGGTTCTTTTCATTGTAACCCTGAAAGTTTTCATAACACATGATGATAAAAAATAGCAGTGATTTATAAAAATCAAAAAAAAACTTTCAAAATAAACCTGGTGCAGAACAAAGGCGCCAATCCAGATGACATAGAACATGAAGTGGAAGTCGCCCTTCGTGCTAGGAATTTTGAGACCGGGAGTGAAGAAGACCAGCGAAGCATAGAGCACGCCGATTACGAGCCTGAAGTAAACAACAAAAATACGACTACTTTTCTCGTGGCTAATTATGAACAGAAAATCAAAAGAAATTGATGATCAAGAGAGAAAAGATATTAAACTTAATGCAAAAGTATGTACAAGATGAAGAAGAAGTGGAAGAAAAGAAGTAAATTAGTACTGCCACGAGCAGGAATCGAACCTATAAGGATACGCCAGGAGGAAGACGTTGAGCGGCCGCTGTCCCGCAGTCCACTTTCCGATTATCCATGGAAGCATCACCTAAATCGCTTGCAATCATAGTCAAAAAAGAACTTAATCCATCTTTCTATCTTTTCAGTGGAAATTATAGAAGAAACCAAATAAAATGAGAGGTATAATTTATTTTCAATAATTAAATAGGTAGGAAAATGTTGATAAAAGAAGACTAAGCATACATTGATGGGAGTGAGGAAGAGGCCAAAGCTGGCCAGCGTGCTCTTATCCATGCCCATCGCGATTAGCTTCAACCCAGTAATTCCATCCGTGGCAGCGAAAGCAAACTGTAAACATTCTTGTACAATCATTCCATCAATTTCATTATCATCTTATTATTATTATTTTGTATTAAATTTCCTTGTGCAATCTACCTTTAATCTTCATTATGAATTTTTAATCGCGATTCGTCGTTTTGTATTACACATCCAATAGAAAAAAGGCGATTAAACTAATTAATTTAATAAATTCGCTAAAATATTGCACTTTTCTACAAGTTTTAAAATGATACATAAAAATATTTATTTCTTTTTAAAGACAACTGCCCTACCTTTCCGGTGAGAAGAATGAGTAGCATCCACACCATCGGCTTCAGTCTCATAATCTTCCAGAGAACTGTGTACGTCTCGACGATTCCGAGCTCCAGTTCGCCATCCGGACTTTCGCGCTCACTGCAATGACAGTTTATAGAATTGCATTCCTTTTCTTCAAATATTTAATTGAATAATCCTCAATCTATTATAAATATATACAAAGTAATACCATAAAATCTTGAAATAAAAATAAAACCAAAAGACTGAGATTCCAGTACTAACGCCGGACTCTGGGAGTTGTCAACTTCCTTCTTGAATATCCAGACGAGTGTTGTTGAGACGATAAAGACACAGCCCCAGAAGAATACGAAACCTGTAAATATTATTTGTTTTCATTATTTTGAATTAATAAATTAACCCCCTAAATAATGTTAATCTCTTCCATCAATTTATTGCCGCAATAAGCGGACAACTTCGTTTACTGTATCCCCTGTTGATGACAAAGCTTCATTCCCGCTTCATGAGATCTTTCTTATCCACTACGTCATTCCAGAAAATCTTTTCTACTTCCTCCGAAAATAGGTCACATGGAATACTGAGATTATTCACAGAGAGAGAGAGAGAGAGAGAGAGAGAGAGAGAGGAATGAGGAAGCTTTAGAGGAATCTCGCCTTTTCCCCTTTGCCATCACTCATGGTCAGTTATAAACATAGCAGCCTAAGTCGGCGGCCCTTTAACTGAATCGTTTACATTTGGAATGAACTTAGGCTACAGAGAGAGAGAGAGAGAAAGAGGGAGAGAGAGACTAAGAAAAAGAGAAACAGAGAGAGAGAGACTAAGAGAAAGAGAAACAGAGAGAGAGAGAGAGAGAGAGAGAGAGACCGACAGAGAGAGAGAGAGAGAGAGAGAGAGAGAGAGAGAGCGAAAGATAGAGAGAGAGAGAAAGAGAGAAATAGAGAGAGAGAGAGAGAGAGAGAGAAAGAGAAGGAGACTCTTCCTCTTCCTTGTCTTGTCTTAGCTGCTGCTGCAACATTTGGCACCTGCTCCCATGGGACGTGACCCGTTCTCTGCCTTCTCCTCCACCCCCTCTTCCTCCTACTCAAGGCTGTGCTTCTAATCTCTCAACTCATGGGAGAGAGAGAGAGAAAGGGATGACGAATAAATCAGGCCGGGTTCTCATCGACAGAGCATACTCATTCCACAGAGCGGCCGCGTTTTGGGGAGGGAGGGGGCGGAGCCACGGAACCGAGAGCAATACTGAAATGGCAGTGGAAGAGGGACAGGGAGACGAGGACCGGGCCGGCCGTTGAGCGCGCAAGTTATAGCCTGAGGCATAGAGGAATCGGAGCAGGAGAGTATAAAGAAAGAGCGAGAAGAGTTAGAGAGAGACAGAGAGTGAGAGAGTGAGAGAGAGAGAGAGTGAGAGAGAGAGACGAGACCCAGGCCCAAACCCAGTGAGTCTCTGCGTGAAAGAAGGGTTCGGGGAGGTGGCCGGAGGGAGGGAGACGGAGACAGAGCTCGTCATCCTCGAACTCGGTCAGTTCCCATTTACTCAACCGTCTATCATCATGGTTAGCCCAACGCCACCCTCACTTTTCCTAAAGCACACCACTCTGACCCCTTTTACTAAAACACACCATAGTGCGACGACTTGGCACTATGATGTACCATTGGGGATGGCAAGAAGACATTGCCCAACAAGTTAAAAGAATGAGACCATGTCTCGTGCTGCTCTTTGAGATGCTCCAATCGCATTACTCCCTACTGTTTGTTCACACTAATGCATCAGCAAACTCGAAGGAAACGAAAAGATGACATTTTTGGACGGTGGGGGGGGGCCTTTCTTTGGGTTCGCGCGTTCGCTAGCGGCGGCGAGCCATGGGAACGTTCTAGTGTGAATACGTCAGCGTAGGCGTTTTCTGTTTTCAAAGACTACCTTTTATAAACACCCTTTTCAGTCCTCTCTATGGCCACGTCAAGACTCTTTGATGTGCCTTCTGCGCTCAGAATCGTCATCGTCCTTCTTGCGGCCTTTTGTCTTTCAGCTATCGCCATGCGCTCAGCGTGTCAGTCATTTTCTGTGACTAATCATATCTTTTCCAGTACGCTAAACAGACTACCGTACACTTTCAGTCATAGATGACAATTGCAAGTCAACAAAGCTACGAGAACTCGTTCTTGAGACTGTCGGAATGTACCCTCATCAGTACAGCTATCAAGCAAAGTGAGCATAATTTACGTTTCGAGTTTTCTCTCATTCTCCTTCTCGTTTATAGGATATGCAAAACAATTTTATTAAAATTAAAAATAATTAACAATAATTCAGGTATCTAAAGCAGCAAGCGGAGGAGCGCTTCGGCAATTGGTGGAGTGCGGTGATCGTGAGCGACAGGGGAGGCTACGGTATGAGCGCCGTCTATGACGAGCACAAAAACACCAGGCAAGTTGTTAGACCCAATTATCCACAAAATCCCCAAATTCGTCTTCTGTCTAGCTTTGGCCGTGGTGTAGCCTTCTTCTCTGACGCATTTGTTATCGCCACTAACAAGGGGGGGGGGGGGGGTCCATGAGGAACGCTTTCCATTGCAATGCAACCAACGTGCGCGTGCTCTGTTTATAGTGGCACACACACACCAAATTGTCCTCCTTTCTTCCCCAAGACTGTTCGCCAGCACCCAAACTCAATCAAAACAATCACGGCAGAGAGAGAGAGAGAGAGAGAGATCGTTGGGTAATCAGAGACGCAGAGAAAGAAATAAAAGTTAAATTTGCACCATTAGCCGCATACCCCAACGAGGTGCGCAAAGTAGTACAGTGGAAACTGTGTAAAAATTGGTCTCCAGCGAATTCCTAATTTAATTAAAAATTAGGGAAATAACTCATTGTCAGGTTAGAATAAGCCGACTCGTATGATCGCGCTAGTCTAATTATAAGGGAGTTTGAAAATACTGGGGCTAAAGCGGAGGAAAGAGTGTCCTATTTAAATTAAATATTGAACAACTGTTGGAGCTGGTTGAACGATTTTTCTAAAGTATACTTGTATATTAATAATTCTTTTCAACTTTTCAGCTGCGAAATGATGCTCTTCGACACATTCTACTGGATCGGTCGAACTTGCTAGTTCTTTGTCAACTGGTTTCCTCTGCTTTCTATCCTTCTTTCTACGCTGACATCATTTAACACGCTTTCACGGACTCTCTCGTGAGGCATGGGGCTTAATGACGATATCTGCCGATTCCACCCTCTTTTCCTTCTCTTTACTGAATGGAGAATAACACCACCACTAACTGCCACAGACCCGACACAGAGATTCAAGTCTCTCTTCGTTCCTTCAATCATACTCACCCTCCCTCCTTCCCGACCACCAATCATTACTAGGACATCCCAATCTTCTTCCTTTGCTGGCCGCCAGAACAGAGTGCCATTTTAGTAGCCATTTAATGGCGAAGGCAGACTCTCAATTTCCTCGCCGACAGACTTATTGCTGTCATTTCGAGAAGAGAGTAGTGCGAACGCTTGAGAAGCTCTTCTCAATCTATCGTCTTCTTCCTTTTATAGAGATAGGCGTGGAAGCCACAGCGCAAGGAAGGAAAAAAAGGAAGAAAGAAAGAAATAAAAAGAACAACGGCTGAAAAGACAGTAATCTCTCTCTCTTTATTTCTCTCTCTCTCTCTCTTTCTCTCTCTCTCTCTCTTTCTCTCTCTCCCCATCCATCTATCATGGTAACAACGCGCAAATTATGTTTATAGAATACACAATTACGTCTGCCAATGTGGTAAAACGGCAAATCACTTCCAGCATCTATTGTTCGCTATTGTTTCTTTTCTGTATTAAACCATTTTGTTCTTGTAAATGATAGAATAACTCATATGATTGGATCTCTACGCCATGGTTGTGAAAAGTAAACATGCCTTAGTTCGTCATTTACATGCTAATCGTATTCAACACTCTGTCTAGTTTCTATCTCTTTCACAGGCAAGCGTTCTCTCTTTCTTTCTCTGAACGCTTCATAGCTACTCTTTCATTCTCTTCCCTATGTCTCCCTCTCTCTTGCTCTTTCTCTCTCTCTCTCTATCAAATTCTCTCCCTTTCCATAACCCTCTCAATATCATCTCTAGCACGCTAACTCTTGCCACCCATTTATGGCCCTTCTTTCACTGCTTCTCATCATATATTGTACCAAGAATGACGAGTAAAGCTTCTAGGCTGTGAACTACCAAGATTTCCTTTCCTTTCACACAAGCTCTAGCAGCAATACATTCTAAAATAAATGAAGGCGGGGGCCTTGCTACTTAGCTTAAGATTATATAAATATAAATTAGCACTCAAAAAATACCGATGGAAAGCAACAGAGAGAGAGAGAGAGAGAGAGAGAGAGAGAGAGGGAGAGAGAGAGAGATAAAGAGAAGCAGAGGAAGTTTAGGGAGAAGAAAAAGCCATCACTTTTCTAAAGCTTGTTCTGAAAAGATAAACATCCACTCAGGCACTCATTTATAGCTCTTTTTTCGATTTTAGTTTTCTTTACAACCCCACAAGAAAGAATTATTTTGTTTATGAAAAAAGAATGAACAAACCCGCAAGGTCCACGAAGCCGTAATCTTTGGGCTCGCTTCGGAAATGATTCGCGAACTCCTGGAAGAAATATCGTCTTAACATTAACCTCATTTTTCGACTGTCGCTAAAATAATGAATGGGTTGCTAATCAACTTCATTTTCACAAATGCTGAGAGTAAAATAAAATATTTCTTAATAAAAATGTTTTTTTTTTACGATCGAAAATAAGATTTTCTCTCGGAAGAATATTAATAATTATAAGAATAAGCTATCAATTGTGTAACCTTTGACTCGAGAGCAAGGAAAACAATGTTTCCGAGGAAGACTCCGGCCGTCTGGCCGACGGCATTACACGTCGATGCGTAGCCAACATTCTTTCTGAGAAGAAACAAAAATTCTGTTCCCTATTATAATTATGGGAGGAAACTTTTCTATATTATTGTGGAAAGGGAAACTTTAAAGAACCTTACTTTATATTACTGTAGAATGAAGGAAATTTTAAAAAGACAATTGAAGCCTTTTATCTAGCAGTTTAAAGGATTTCTAAAAAAATATTTATTTTGTAAGGGGGTGGGGGGGTGTGGAGGAGACAATAAATGTATAATGTCTACCTCGACAATATGGTGAGCGCCCATCCATCAACAGCAATGTCCTGGGTGGCGGCGAGGAAGTTGAGGGGCAAGAAGATGAACATCAGGAACACCACGTTCGGGCTGACATCCGGTTCATCTTCAGAGTATCTTCATCTTCATCTTCATTTTATCCTCCTATTTTCTACAGCTAAACTTTAACGCAACTTTAATCTACCATCGCACATATTATTTTCCAATATAAAATATAAAACAAACTTTTTAAAAATTAAATTAAATAGCCACTTTCCGATACTCCCTGAGAATGAGACTAACTGGGATCTCCAAGGATGGCCGAGACACGGAAGCTGAGGACCAGCATGAAAATGCCGATTAGGTACTGACAAGGCACCATCCATGACTTCCTCCTTCCCATCCACCTCCAGTACACCGAGTCCACGACGGGCGCCCAGAGAAGCTTCAAGCTGAAAGCGCAACGTTTCATCCGAAATACAGTAGAATTGTGGTATGGGAGTACGGTAGTAGTCAACGTTAAAAAAAACTGATTAGGCGCAAAGTAATCACTATTAAATATAAAATTATACCACAACTCCGTGGTATTTATTTCATTAGCAGTTTCTTTTAGTTTCAATTGTCTACTGTTTGACCTCCTCGCTCCAAAGTCAAACCTGAATGGCCAGTATGCAAATGAGAAGATTGCTTGCTGTGAGTAGGTCACGTTGCGATCTTGAAGCAACAACGGGATCGCTGCTATCAACCCGAGCGGTATGCCCTAAAAGGAAGGGATATTTTCTTTTCATCTTTTATTTTTCTATCTTCAAATATAAGACGAAATATTTTGCGAAATGCCCAAACCAAATTTCAGCTAACATTTATAGCTACTTTTGAATAAATGAAGATACAACGGGAGATTTTTTTTTCCTATTCTCCATTATGAAGCAGCCATCTTATCGACATTTATCCTTATCTTTTCTCATTCATCTTTTTAATAATTCAAGCTCACCACTCATACTGATTCAATCATGTCGTAAAAAATAAAGCTTTAAAAACCTGTAGAGTGTAGAGGAAGAGGAGAAGCAGAATGGAAGAGACATCTCCACGGACGGATTCTCGTGTACGCTGAAACCAGCTCAGCGATGGATCCACCGGCTGAAATTAAGCTACTTTTAATATCGTAGAAAGATTAAAAGCAAGCTAATTGTAAGATATACCAAAATATAATAATAATATTATTATTATTAACCTTTAGCCCAATTGCAAAATCATCTTTTTTTATTCATAAGACTGTAACTATTTACTTTACACTTATCTAACCTCACCAATGAATGCGTAATTTCTGCACTAGGCGATACTCCACTCATTTCCAATTTACAGTCACTGACTGTCCGCCCAAACCATTGCAAGCGCGAATGGTAAAATGAAAAGGCAAAATATGTATATTCTCAGTCAAAACTCTAGCAACGGTCATGTATCCAGAAGTGATTATTAATTTTTGCATGAATGCCATGGAAAGGAGATAGATAGAAAGAGAGAGAAATAAAGAAGGAGAAAGAGAGAAAGAAAGAGAGAGAGAGAGAGAGAGAGAATACATTAAAAAGTAAGAACATTCCTGGAACTATAGCAAGTGGAGCGGGCGAAAACCATGAGAACAATGCAATAAAAGTGTATGCCCACAATAACAGTGAAGCAATACCATCAATAAGTGCGGAGATTCATGGATTGTACGATCCGAAATTTTTTTTTAACGAAAATGACATTCAATTGTTACATTTGTGCCGTGTTTCGAACTTCGAAGCATCTCTGCTCCTGGCAAGAAGCCAATTCATGTACTTCTTATTTCTTTTTTTATTTATTTATCAAGCGTGTGCACATCAAAAATCACAATAGCATAAAACGGGGTTGACATTTTCATTTTTTTTCTACTTAACGGCCAAATATGTATTATGTAAAATTCCTAATTTACGGTCGAGGCAAACCTGGACTATTTTCAATTCCTACTTTACGGCCGAGGCAAACCTGGACTATTTTCAATTCCTACTTTACGGGCCGGGGCAAACCTCTTTAACATAGTAGTCTTGGTCCTCGTCGCCCTCGTCGCTGCTACTTGCGAGGAGTGCCTTGGCGTCTCCGTCTCCGCTATCCCTCCTCTTCCTTCTGCTTTCTGGCATGGGGCCAAGGAAGGAAGGGACGTGCATGCCAATGGAGGAGACGTCAAAGTCCGGCTCGCGAGCCATCACATCCTCGCCGACGTGGAGATCGTCGCGATTGCGACGGCGCACCGCGTTTGCCATTGCTGAGAGGGAAGAGAGAGAGAGAGAGAGAGAGAGAGAGAGGGAGAGAATTAGACAACGACAAGAAAAGCGAGATAGGGGGAGAAAATAGAGGCGTTGGAGAGAAAGAGAGGATTAGAGAACGGAAAGAGAAGCGAGAGATGGCGAGAAAACGGAGGCGTTGGAGAGAGAGAGAGAGAGAGATTAGAGAACGAAAAACAAAAGTACAGCGTGAGAGTAGGAGAAAACGGAGGCGATAGAGAGACAGAGAAAGCAAACAAAAGGGAGGCTGGAATTGAGAGGGGCAGAGAGAAGAGAGAAAGAGAGAGAGAGAGAGAGAGAGAGAGAGAGAGAGAAAGGAGAAAAGGAAACAGATCGCGAGGCGTGAAACAGGACCACCGTGCACAAGCCGCATTATTTGCAAGCGCAAGGAAGAAATAGAATGCGAATAACGGAATGGCAGAGATATATACGAAAAAAATATAAAGATAGGAGGAGAGGGTGCAGTCGCGAAAGGGAGAGAGGGAGAGAGAGAGAGGCGCCAACGATTGCATTCTACAGGGCTTCTTTTTTTCTCGTTTTGCAGTTTAGTGACAAACAGTAACGAAGAGACGAAAGGAGAGAGGAAAGAACATGAGAGTGGTAAGGAAACATCGCGTGAACAAGTACTTATGATTGTGAGAATGAAAAGAGGGGGTAAAGGTGAAGTGAAGAAGAACAAGAAGAAGCATGATCCAACCAGCATAGAAAATGGTGATGTACCAAAGGGCGCAATTTCCAACGCTTAAAAATTTTTTTTTTTAAATTAGCCGAAATAAAAAAATTCTTTAAAACGTCGAACATACAATTCACAATGTCTGCTGACAGATATATTAAAGGATGGCTGATGAAGGAAGCAAAAGCAAGAAAGAGGCGACGAATTTCGAGAATGGAAATCTATGTGCTGACGTGGCAAAAATTCGCTTGTTCCTCTGTGAAAACAAGAGAGCAGAGGAGAACACGTGTATGGGCAGAACGGGACAGAAATGGGCAATACTTGTTTTGGAAGCTAAATAAAATAGATAGATAAATGAGTCCAGAGAACTTGCTTGATTTAGGTTCTTTTTCTGAGTTGATAAAAACCCTGGCTTTCGCAAAAGGAAAATAATTAATTGCGATGTGACGAGAAGGGCACATCGAGAAAGACAGACAGAAATGTAAGATGAGAAGGGAGAGAAAGAGTGGGAGAGAAAGAGAGAGAGAGAGAGAGAGAGAGAGAGAGAGAGAGAAGGTACCAGAAAGCAGAGCATAGACTACAAACAAGAGGGAGTATTGTTTGAAGAGAAGCGAGACACGGAGTGATCGTGGGACGCTGGGTACGTTTCGAAAGAAAAGTGAGGAAGAAGAGAAAAGAAGAGAAAATGAGTAAACGAATAATAACCAGTAACATCGCACTAAAGGGTTCAAACGGCAGTTAAGGCAGAGTTATTTGGAAGAAAGGGCAATGTCTACGAGCTGTGCAAAAGCATCTAAAACTAAATTCGATAAAGTACGAATGGGTAGGAGAAAGAGAGAGAACAAAGGGCAAGATTGCTTAGCAATGATGAGAGATGTGGAGCGGAAGAGAAGAATTGCAGAAGACGCTAACCAGCAGCTGTGAGTTCGTCGTTCCCTTCGATCTCGATGACCCGATGGGTCGGTCGCCGTGAAGACGACGTCAAGGAAATTCTGGTGATAACAAAGAAATAAGAACCAAATACTATCTGATATCTATGAAAGAACCTAAGCATCATGATAATGAGAGAAGGAAAACAGCGATGTGAACAGGCTAAGGGGTACACTACGCTCTTACGCGCGGAAATCGATATGATCTGAGAAAGAGAGAGAGGAGAGATAAAGAGAGAACCCGATAGATAAAACAGTGACAAGAAGAAACAGGATAGCGACAGCACTTCACACAAATCAAATAAGAAAAGGGCAAGCATTCCAAACAGGGCTCGCTTTTTGAAAAGTGAACCATTAAAATAGTCCGTACAACGAACGCTTACGGACGAATATTCCGGTAAAAGAACAAGTTCGGAAGCAAATTGCTTTCGTACCCGAAATATTTGTTCACTAGGATTAATGGTATTGCTTTTTTTTTACTACCTTTCCTATTGGATTTTCTCAATTCATTTCAAATTTCATGAAGCTAAATAAATTTTTTTCTTAGTTGTACCTATATTATAATTTTTTTTTATTTTGGATAAATTTTGTGTGCTCTACTTTCTAGTATTTGAAGGTGGAGTCTTCAACGGACGACCATTACTTCCTGTATATGAAAGCAGTTTCAATTTAGAGTGACTCTAATACGCAACCTTGTAGGGGAATTTAAAGACTACAAACGATGGGGAAGGCATAATGCAACTTAGTCATCTAAGCCTATCTGAAGTTTTCATCTACATGCTCGAGAAAGAGAGAGAGAGAGAGAGAGAGAGAGAGGATAAAGAAGGTGAGAGAAAGGACAGTGAGGGAAAGGAGAGAGAGAAACAGAGAACCAGAGAAACAGAGAGAGAGAGAGAGAGAGAGAGAGAGAGAGAGAGAGAGAGAAAGAGAGGCGGAGAATGATAGATAGAAATGGACGAGTTGAAACACAGAACTGCGCATTTTCAGCCCTCTCCCAATAAAAAGAAATATTCGGTCGGTAGAGTTCATGCTGACAATAGTTCTACAAGTATATATAATGCAACAAGTTTGACGGAAATAAGCTGCTCTGTGCTCGATAAGAAGGGGATCAGCAGAATTCAGTGAAGCGTAAAATTGCCTAACTGTTGCTACTGGGATAACAAAAAAATGCTAGCAAAAAGAAAAGAGAGTCAGAGCGAGAGAGAGCGAGAGCGGGCGAGACAGAGAGACAGCGAGCGAGAGAGAGAGACAGAGAGAGAGAGCGAGAGAGAGAGAGAGAGAGAGAGAGAGAGAGAGAGAGAGAGAGAGAATTAGAGCTATTCTTAACATGTAGGATACGGATACGCAGATCACATGGGCGTATTCGCTCAATGTGATTTCAATTGCGCATGCCGGTCTTTGTATTTTCAAGAATTAAAAGATCACTTCAAGAGAGCTGCTAGCAATTTGGAATTTAAGAAAAAGAAGAGAGATGTAAGAATAAAAAAGAATGAAGCAAAACAAAAAAATACCTCCCACCTTCGTTTTACATTTTTTTTTACAGCAAATTCGTAGTTTTATTTTCTAAATAATGAAAATAAGTGAATGTTCTGTCTACTGTCGTTTGAAATGATGCACAGAAATGTCGAGCGAGAGAGTCGGGGGGAAGAAAGGAAGAAGGAGCAAGATCGAGAGAGGCGTAGAGAAAAAGAGAGAAAACTAGAGAGATTGAGAGAGACAGAGGGTAAGAGAGGGAGGCAGAATGGGCGCGATAGTAAATACGTATGACTAGCCTTGCTCTTTGGCTGAATGAGCGCGACGGAAGGACCGAGGGTCGTGCCGTTCGCGCCCGGCTGTTGAGCCTCAAGCTCGTCCAGCATCATTGTAGTCTCCATTCAGCTGATGACTATGCGATATAGCAAATCCGGCGATTCTCGGTTGCCAAGACTTCTTCAGACCGAGTCCTTAGACCATCTCGGGCCTTCCTTCTTCACGTGTTCTTTTACGCTTACAGGCTCACAGGACGAGGGAGGAGTCTCGAAACTTTGTCTCAATCACTCTCTTTCTGTGCTCAGCAGCACCAACAGACAGTGAAACGGCCACCCTTTTTGGGTGCGTTTCAAATGAGAGTGAGAGAGAGAGAGAATTACAAAGTAGAAGACCACGAAGATGAGATTTAGAGAGAGCAGGGAGCGAGAGAAAAAAATGAGAGCAGTTAGGCCTCACACGAAGAGCCGATCTCTCTCTCTCTCTCACGACAATTCGGCAATCTGTCGATGCCGATCTGAGTAGAGCAGAGCAGAGAGAGACTGTGTGTTATGGAGAGACGCAGACGATTAGAAGGGGAATGTTGATATTGGGGGGTAGAAGTGGTTGGATCAGGGTTTTGTTTGAGTCTGTCGACAGCTCTCGGTTGGGTCAGAAAGTGGGGGGGGGGGGGGGTGGTCTACCCTTTCCACTTCCTGCCTCTGCCACGCGAGTTAGACGAGAGAGTCGACGCGTGTCGCTCGTAATTAGCCCGGACGTGCTCGTCGCTACAAGAATGGTAGGCATGCTGGACGAGGAAGAAAAGTACGGTGCGAGAGAGAGAGAGAGAGAGAGAGAGAAAGAGAGAAGGAGAAGGAGAGGGCGAGAGTTAGTAAGATAAAGAAGATAACGGAGAGAGAGAGAGAGAGAGGTCGAAGAAGAGAGGGAGGGTTAATCAGAGAAAGATGCAAACAGAGAGTTATACTGTATGTATGAACGAGACAGCGAGAGAAGGAAAGCATGAATGCGAAGACATTAGACGCCATTTCAAAGTCGGTAATTTGCGTGTAATCGTGCTGAGGTAATAGAGAACTTGGTAGAGTGGGGGAGAGAGTGGAAGAGAGAAAAGGAGAGTACAAGAGAAATGCAAGATTACAATTCACTTGTGAGAATAATGGGAAAAAATGAAGACCGTGGAACATATCTTTCAGAGTGATCGCTTTAGCGTCAGCAGGTGACCATCGGAAGGCAGAGAGAGTGAGAAAGGGAGCAAATGAGAGAGAAAGCGAGAAAGAGAGAGAGAGAGAGAGAGATATAGAGAAAGAGAGAGAGAGAGAGAGAAAGAGAGAGAGAGAGAGAGAGAGAGAGATGAAGAAACAGGGTGAGAGAGAAAGGGGGAAAGAGAGAGATAGAGGTAGAGAGAAATAATCAAGTAGAGAGGAAAACAGGGAAGGAATGAAAATACGAAGTAGTATGTGTGTACATTACTGGCGAACAACACTGAAAACAAATGTCTTGACTCTGTCTCGGCTTGGGAGAGCGAAGCTCAGGTCAGCTGGGATTGTGAGAGAGTAGATAGAGAAATAGAGAAAAGAGAAGAGAGACAGAGATAGAGATAGTGAGAGAGAGAGAGATAGAGGGAGAGAGTAGAAAGAGATGGAGGAGAAATGAGAGGCGAATGAGTCTCGCAGAGTGAAAGCGGAGAAAGTGAGCCCGCACCAGCTACCCTCTTTGACTGCTTTCTACCTACGCCAGCTATTGATAAGGAGACTGTTGAAGGCTATCTGGTCCTCGCCCCGTCTTCTCTATGTCTCTGTGCTCTCCTTATCTTTGTCGCTCTCTCTCTCTCTCTTTCTCTCTTTATTTCTTCCGTTGAATTCAGCTCTCTACAGCGGCGGAGAACACGGCACAAAAGTCTAAAACAACAGCAACCCTCAGCATTTTGGTGTCAGTCAAAGTCTTGTGAGAGGCGATGAAGGAGATATTGTAAATTCCATTGCAAGATCATGGGACTCCTCTCTTCCGTCAAAAAGTGCAGAAAGTACCCGAGATAATCAGCATGGCTAAGCTGCTTCTTACTCTTCTTATCACACTTTCTGCCATTTGCAAAAGAAGACAAACCAGCAAGTGATCTGTCTTCAAAGATAAGATACTGAGGTAACGCAATGGGTCAAAGAAATAAAAACAGGACCAGGCGAGCAGACCTCAAATGAATAAAGAGGTAGTATTGAAGGAGCGAAAAATATTAAAGAGAAGGAACATTTTCTATACATATATAGCTCTTTTTTAAAGTTATTCTATCATAAAGCCAAAAACTATTATTTTTACCCGAAGTTTTATTTCTCAATTTTTTTAGCAGTTTATTTCTGTTTATTATCAACGCGTATAGTAAGAAGTTCTGTGCGTTGAATTATTTACCTCCATTTCGGCTTTGTACATATGTTTCAGTTCTCCATCATGCACTACTACTCGTAAGGGAATTTAAAAACATTGTTAAATTAGTAATTTTTTAAATTTTAATTTTCGTAATTAATTAAATAAAAATAATAATATTGACTTTTTGTGGCGACTTGGGTGCCGGGAGTGGCAGCGAGCAGCGACGGCCGCCACTCTCCGCGTCGTCAGAGTCAGAGAGGTCAACCTGCAACGGCAAATGGTCATGAGGTAAATGACATCCGGAGAGAGAGAAACAATGAGGGAGACAACGGAAGAAAAAGAGAGAAGAAGAGAGAAAGCGAGAGAAAAAGAGAGAGAAAGAGATAGGGGAGAAAGAGAGTGATGAAGGGAGAAAGCGAGAAGGGAGAAAGAGAGAGAGAGAGAGAGAGAGAGAGAAGGGAGAATGAAAGAGAGGGGAGAAAGAAAGGGATAAAGGGATTACGCGAAAGAGAAAGAGCGAGGGGAGAACGAGAGATAAGAAGGGAGAAAGCGAGAGAGAGGTAAGAGAAAGGGAGAAGTAAAAAAAGAGTATAAGAGAGAGATAAAGAAAGCGACAATGAGAGAGTGCACAGAAAGACAGAGAGTAAAAAAAACATACGTCATCAAAGAAGAGTCCAATAGTGATAATAGAAAAAAAATATATTTAAAAAAAACCTTGTCTGGCAGAGAGTCGTTGTGAATTTGATGCGGCGCCTCAGGCAGATTGGCATCGACGACCTTCGTCATGACACCTAAATTGAGGACAAATGTAAATTGTTGTTTATTTATTTTACACTTACTCCGAATGCGCATAAGAGTATAACTCAAGATACATAAATAAGTTCAAAAATTATGAAAAACAAATAAACAGGCAAACGAACGAAATCACCTTATTTATTTATTTATTTATCTTAAATTATTATTTCGGTATGACAGCACAAAATATAGTAAGGAGTGTTTGCTTAAAATATGTAAATCTGTAAAAAAAAAATTATAGATTGTGGTGAAGCTTGTTTCTGCCAGGAGGCTTGTTAGTGTGAGATGTACAGCAGCGGCTATGAATGGGAGAGGGAAGGGGCTGTGTGAGGGATTGTCAGAGTAAAGACCGCAAAAGCTTCGCGTCCATCCGCCGCGCATCCGAATCACACACAAAAACAATGACCGGTTGCACAAAAGGTAATCATTTTATTCATCGATGTCAAACAAGGTAGACGACTTTCTGTTGGACAGAGAAAGAGAGAAAGCGAGAGGGAGAGAGAGGGAGAGAGAGAGTGCGTGAGAGGAGAGAGGGGAGATTGAGAAGTAATCGGAGAGATATAAATAGAAAAGAGAGCATTAAATTCTTGCAAAATTGTCAGACGTAAAGAAACAATTATCAGCTTGACCGTTCTGGGTAATTCATTTGCATGTGCTGTGGCATAGACTATTAGAAATTAGAAATTATATACTCGAAAGCTTCGCTGCAAGCTTTAATTAGTTATGTAGTGAGTGAAAGCGATTTAGAACGGTAAAGGAGATAAAGAGCCAGAGAGAAGCTGACCGCTCGCGATTGGACCAGCTGATCGAAATCAGTTCGTTCTCTCTTCGAGTGGGAGAGAAAGTGCACCCGTCTCTTTCTCCTTCATCTCCTCCTCGTCTATTCTCTCCTTTCGCATATTCCAGGCTTGCCCTTTGTGTCTGATTATTGTACTAGTAAAAGTATAACTAGTAAAGGTTGTGTCATCTCGGCCATTCGTCTGACCTTTCACTTTTATTTCTTTTTCTTATGCGTAGGTACATTCCTCACAGCTTGTCCTTTCACTCTGAAGATCTCTGTGTCTTTCTCTCCCTCTTTTTCTCTCTTCCTACTCTCTGCTCCTGCAATCTCTCTCTAGTCTCTGTTCCTGCAGACTCTCTCTCTTTATCTCTCTCTCCCTCTCTCTCTCTCAGTCTCTCTCTCTCTCCCTACTCTCTGCTCCGTCTCTCTTTCTTCTCCTCTCTCTCTCTCTCCAACTCCAGTAATGGTGTGGTCGCGTGATCGAGCAGCGTGCATGCGCGTGTCCTGGTTCCAGGCGCCTGGCCGTCCTTCGTGCGCAGATGAGTTCAAGGTGTTTTGAGTGTCGGCTGGTGCAAGAGGAGCAAAAGGTGAGAGAGAGAGATGGAAGAAGGATTCTGGCGGTTCCATAAAAGATCGAGAATAATAAATAAACCCCAGAATATATTCACTCTTATGAAGTAACGAATGTAAGAGAAATAGTTTCTAATGATTTACCTAATTATTTTATCGCAAAACACCTTCATAATCTCATAATGAATATGCAGTTTTTCTTACACGTCTACAAATAAACAATGCAGTATTCTCTTGAACTCAATGAGTTTGATGGAGAAACAGTTAGGCAATGAAACATATTTAGAAATGAAAGGAGAACGATTATTTTTAAAGGAGAGGAGGAGAGATATTGTGTGGGTGAGGCAGAGTGAGAGAAGGAGACGGAGAGAAGGAGAGAGAGACAGAGAGAGGGAGAGAGAGAAGGAAGAGAGGGGGAAGAAAGAAAGGAAGAGGAAAAGGAAGTGAGTTTGATAGGGGGGAAATCGACCGCATCGCCTAACAAGCTCAATGAGTGGGAAGCATCAGCACCAACCAGACTTCATGCGGCTACCCAAGGAACTTGTCTACCTGTGCAGCAAAGGACGAGAGTGATACCCAGTAGTATAAGTACGATTGAAGAGGAGAGAGAGAGAGAGAGAGAATACAGAGAAGTGAGATTAGAAGAGAAAGAGAGAGGGAAACTTAGAGAGAGAGAGCGAAGGAAATAGGAAAGATAGAGAGAGAGAGAAAGAGAGAGAGAGAGAAAGAGAGAGAGAGAGAGAGAGAATACAGAGAAGTGAGATTAGAAGAGAAGGAGAGAGGGAAACTTAGAGAGAGAGAGCGAAGGAAATAGGAAAGATAGAGAGAGAGAGAAAGAGAGAGAGAGAGAAAGAGAGAGAGAGAGAGAGAGAGAGAAAGAGAGAGAGAGAGAGAGAGAGAGAGAGAGAGAGTCTGAAAACATCTGCAATGATATAAGGACATGTGATGAAAGGGTTGCAAAGTATGAACAGTAATTGAACGTCGACAGCAATGGCCATCATTTTTAACGAAAAAGCATCAAAACCAGCAACAATGAATTCATCTCAAGTTGATTCACCAATACAACGCAAATATTGTTTTTGTTTTACGTAAAATTATTTTTAAACTATTTTTTTAAGTTGTGCAAAATGAAACAAAATTTCTACTATTATATACCGAACGATTTGTGAACGATGACACTTTCAACTGCTCATCGACAATACCGTCCTTAACATCTTGTTTCCTCTCCATCTCCTGCTCTCGATCTGCCTCTCTCTCGTTCGGCACTCTCTCGATCTGCCTTCTCGCTCTGCCCTCTCTCCCGCACTATAAGCGCACTCTTATAGCCTCACATTCTTCTCCCACGGCTTATGGCCTGAGGGAAACTAAAAGCAAATGCGAACGCAAAACACAGAGAGAGAGTTGGCCACTGCTCTGGTCGTGGCTAAGACAAAAGGGGTGAACGAACCGTGGAGAAGCACTAAAGAATGCTGCTTGCGAGCTAGCGAGAGAGAGAGAGAGAGAGAGCGAGAGAGAGAGAGAATGAGAAAATAGAAAGAGAGTGAGTGAGGGTGGGAGAGTGAGGTGAGGTGAGAGACTATGAGAGAGAAAGAGAGAAGCAGAGTGATCGGAATATGGTGAAAAAGTCGCTAATGAAGCTATACGAAAAGGTGAAGATAGAGAGTGAGGGAGAGAAAGAGAGAGAGAGAGGGATGGAAAATGACCAATCTCTCTTATATCAGCTGGAGATAGCTAAGACGAGAAGCCAACATGGTAGAACGAATGATTAAGCATCTATGGCTACACTGCTCCTTGTATGTTCACTTGTCATTTATGTAGATTCTCTCTCTCTTCTTCGCTATCTCTTTTGCTCTCTCTCTCTCTCTCTCCCTGGCTTCTCTCTTCTTTTCCCATTCCGTTCATGGTTCGTTGCTATTGTTAAAATACAGATAAGTTTCTTATCGGGATCACTGTAACATACATATCTTGAAATATTTCGGCATAAGATACCTTTAAAAATGATCATGTAGGTATTGAGAATTGATTAGTTTCTTTGTGAAAGAGAAAGAAATCACTTGAAACAGGAACGATGTTGTTGATCACGAATACATAAAGCTGGGCCAGAATGACGTCTTCAGTCTGGGAACTCAGAGAGTGCGCGGACGCTACTGTTTCGAGTCAATGGTAAAAGTGGAGATGCTCTCATTTTGATCACTTTATCAAATTCTATGAGGGAAGAGGCATCTTCTTCTACTTTGTCATGATTAAACGATGCCAATTCTGCTCGCAAAATTGCTTCAGCTTTAGTGCAAAGTCTGTTTTGAGAAGTAACAAGTGAACTCTTATCTTAGTTTGCAAGAAAGTTATGAAGAGGAATACTTGTGAGTGCCACTACGCAGTTTGTTGTGGAGAAGCGAGTGTGAAAGAGTACTAACAAAGGAGAGCTGATGAGAGGAGCGTGCAGCAACTCGTCTTTCAGCACCAATTTGGGTCATGATCGGGGTCGAAGGAGTGAGGAAAGAAAGAAAGAAAGAAATGAAGAAGAGAAGAAGGGAGCAAGTGCAGAGGATAAATACATAAATATCCTGGCGCAAAAAGAGACAATTCTCATGCTCCAAACGCTCGTCATCGTTTTTTGTATATAAGTCATTAAATTTGTGAATTAGTTAAGATTTTACATCACAAAAATTGGCTTCAACTCTGGGATAATGAAGTAGAAATGATGGCAAAAGTGCACAAAAATTAAGTAATAGCAATTTTTCCAAAAAAAAAACAATCTCCGAGACAATCCCCGAGGCAGCTTGAAAAGTGGAGCTACCGTAGTATTTGCCTCTATCAGGCGGATTGGCAGATCCGCCAGTGAGAGTGGAGCGAGCTTGAGGGAAATGAGGTGGAGGCGTGCGCGGAATTAGTATAGTTAGGAGAGAGGAAATACAAGGAGGGAGAGAGAGACACACACAGACAGGGACAGGGGAGAGAAAGAAGTAGAGGGCGAGAGAGAAAGGGAGAGAGTGAGAGGGAGAGAGAGAGAGAGAGGGAGAGAGAGAGAGAGAGGGACAAAGAGGTAAAGCGAGAAGCGTTGGTCACAAAGCTAAAAGTGGACACAATGTGCTTGTTCTTTCTTCTCCCTCTTCTTCTCCTTCGAAGCATCACCGAAGGACGAAGGAATGGAAGACTCAGCTTCTGTTGACGATGCCTTAGTTGAACCAGTCTGAACTCTCTTCCTCCTCTCACTCTCACCCTATCTCCCTCTCTCTTTCACTCTCCCTCGCTCTCTCTCGCTCTCTCTCTCTCTCTCTGTCTCTCTCTCTCTCTCTCTCTTTCTCTTCTCTGCCTCTTTTCTTTCTCTTCTCTCTCTCTCTCTCGCTCTCCCTCTTTCACGCATTCGCTCTTTCACTCTTCCAGTCTATGTCTCTCCCTCTCTCTAACTCCCACCTGCCCATCTTCTGTCTTCCTGTTTTCTTTTCCCTCGGGCGCTTCCTGAATTTGCGCTTAAAATTGTTCGTCTTGGCAGAGAAGAAAGAAGAAGATGGCAAGTTGACGGTGACCAAGAAGACAATACATCGAGTGACTGTGGAAGATGGAGAGAGCAGGGAGAGAACTCGAGAGAGAGAGAGGGAGAGAGATGCGAGAGGGTCGAGAGAACGAGAGAGATTGGTCACCTGAAGACAAAGATTGTCACGGAAGTCATGAATGCCGGGCCAGCTCGCTTGCGTCATGGTCCAGTGACGTGTCGTCTAGGTATCTTTCTCTGTCTAAGCTATCTCTCGTTCTCTCTCTCTTTCTCCATTTCTCTCGCTCTCTCTCTCCCTCCCCTTCTCTTCCGCTCTCTCTCTCTCACTCTTTCTCTCCTGCTTTCAAAACGGTAAAAATGAAAAATATTTAAAAGTAAGCTTCATTATGTGATAAAAACCTGTCTGTTTTTAGTGCAAACGGTGGGATTAAAAGAGGCCTTATACAATGTATTTGGGAAATATATGATGTATACGTAGATTTGTTCATTCAAATTCTAAGTTCGACAAACATTCGATCTGTATGTGGGAGGCGGGGGAGGAGAGATCATGAGATCGATAGAGAAGGAGAGAAAAGGCACATATTTGCTTAGGGCAACTTGTGAAGTAAGCCGATACTACTGTGCATGTACTATGGTGTAGAAGACGTAACGTCTGATGGTATGGGCAGAGGGATTGTCCGGGAAGGAGGGCGAGTGAAGGAGAGAGATAGAGAGACGAAGAGGGAGCGAGAGAGATAGAGAGAGAGGGATAGAGATTGAGAAAGAGAGAGTGAGAGAGAGAGAGGATGCGTGAGAGCGGTGAGGAAGGAAGAAAGAGAAAGAGAAACAAAGACCTGAACACACCAAAAGGAAGCCGAAACAATTCAGAGGCAGCTGCTAAAAAAGAGGACCCATTGTATGGTCCCAGAAATGTTAAAACAACCGCATGCAAGAGAGGCGCAGGAAAGCAGGAAGTGACGTCGCTTACACGTGATATGTACGAGGCATGCACATTTATAACTAATGAGGGGGTCGTTCAGAAAATTAAAAACATAAATTTTTCTTAATTTTTTCGTCTTTATTGTTAATTTCATGAAATACTTAATATTTTATTTAAAACAAAAAATTATAATTTTTTGAGAAACAAGCTTGCTCCTATACATATGTATGTTACAGTAATATTCGACTTCATAATCATTCTTTATCTCGCATTTGGGAGACGACGTTGCTTTGTTCTTCTGTTTGATGATAGAATCAGCGGAGAATAGCGATGGGACGCTAGTCCAAGAACGCCAGCTAATCATTGCGATTTTCAGGGGATTTATCGAAGCAGGAAGCTGGAATGCCTAAGGAAAAGAGAAAGAGACGAGAGTCGGTGAGAATGAGTGAGAGAACGAGAAAAGTGAAGTTGAGGGAGAAAATGAAGAGAAAGCGAGAGAGAGAGAGAAAGAGAGAGAGAGAGAGAGAGAGAAAGCGAGAGAGAGAGAAAAAAAGAGAGAGATTTTGGAGCACAGCCGCGAGAAAATATGAACTTCACAGATTATAGCATGTGGAGAAGGGGCGTGACAGTACGACATCCCGAGCAAGAAAACAACATTCATTATTTTTCAAACCTTATTAGAGTGCTAAGTATAGAATTTCCAGGAGAAAAAAAAAACAAGAAAACGGCTTAAAAAACACAAAGTATTTCATCAAACTTGTTATCATCGTCATCTTATTCCTCTAATATAGATTCCTCTAATAGAAAGAAAAAAAAGAGATGAGTAGTTGTTGATTCTGCGACATTGAACGGGCCATTTGCACAGTCGAGAACGGGGCAGTTTATGGGCGTTGCCAATTGTTTGTTATTCAGCGCATGTTCTCTTCTCGCTCACGGTCAGCTGACTATTTACCTACATTCATATGCTGTGCTCTTTGCACGTTCTCTTTGCATAATATGGCCTGTGTCAACTGCTGATAATTACGAGATGCGAAGGAATTCCGTTGCATTTGCTGGTGAATTCCATTGTATTTGTGAATGGATTCTGTAGTATTATTTCATTATACTTTATACATGCATACATAGTGTTTTCAGATGTTCAGTTGTCATAGCATCTTTTCTTGTTTTGCATCATTTGCATCAATCAAAAAACCTAATTTCTGCAACATTTAAATGCTACAAAATTTCGTATACGCTTAAGAGGCAGATGAACAATCTTTATGTACATTTCAAATTAATAATATGCATATGCTCATTGAACTGAAGACCGAATTCATACCTATTTCTCTGAATTGCATGAAAAATTTCTTCAATTTTTTTAAGAAAGAGAAGGTTTTAAAGGAGGGCCTTCACCGAAGCAACAGTGCATAAGTTCAAATTAGCCTTTCGCAGTCTAATGGTAAGGCGCATGGTCAATTTTCACGCCATCGAGTATCTGCGACCTGTGAAATGCACGGGAAGATGCGGCAATTCGACATTATATTCTTTCTTTATCACGGCGATAGTCTCCCCTTTAAATTCGCTTTTAAAAGAGTGCTCAAAAAGACGCGAATTGCTGAGGTCATGTGAAATAATTTGGCAGAAACGGCAGAAAATGCACAAAGAAGCAAAGATATGAATGAAAAAAAAAACTTCCTCCAAGGAACAGAGAAGTCAGAAAAAAAGATGATGATCAAACATTGCCAAAATCAGTGCAATATCGAAATATTTTCGTTTCAATGCAAAATCGCATGCCTGCTAATGAAAATGTAACATGTTCTTGCAAACCCGAACAAACATCTAAAATTCTTGGAAGTATTGAAAGTGTCGAGAAAGTAATTAATAGAAACGTTTGGTGGTAATTATTTGAT
Source organism: Allodiplogaster sudhausi (assembly GCA_945643635.1). Taxonomy (NCBI): domain Eukaryota; kingdom Metazoa; phylum Nematoda; class Chromadorea; order Rhabditida; family Diplogasteridae; genus Allodiplogaster; species Allodiplogaster sudhausi. The sequence goes on along the minus strand of CALZFC010000045.1, from coordinate 155,863 downwards.
ATGGAAAATATGATACATTAATGCAAAAGCCTAAAATAAATCTGAATATATTGCAGTTATATATGTACATACATGCATACATATGTATTTTGTATTGTGTAAAAAAAAATGCATTTTGGGCGCTCTTTATTTCGTCCAATGAAGGCGGCAAGTTTCCTTTGCATTTCCGCGCGCGCATAAAAGACGGACGACTTGTGCTAGCAGTCACTCGCGGCCTGGCTCGCTAAAGGAGAAGAATGAAGTTACTGCTTTAATTGATTCATTAAAATCTTGAGTGAAAAACAACTTGTACATTTACCTAAAGAGTTTAACTAAAATTGCAATGGAAAATTTTTTTAAACAAAAACCCCAAAATATGAGAAAGTATAAAGTACTCACGCAGCAAAAAAGACGAGCGCGATGCGAGCGGCGACGTCGCCGGCGAGTTGGTGACGAAGTCGGCCGAGGCGATTGGCGAGGCGGCGGACGGGTCGGCGGAGTCTCGCGGCGGAGGCGGCGCAGCCGGCATGCACTCGTACAGCGCGTCCAGCAGCCGCCGATACGTACGCGCGCGGTCGCCGAAGCCACCCTGAGAGAAATCCTTTTTTTTCTTCTTCAAATATCACCAAAAAAATTTACAAAACGTTATTATCATTATTAATAGTATATTGTTTCCTCGACTTGTTGCCTGACACACAAGGACCAGCAGAGAGTTTGTGAATTAGAGAGAATTTGAGAGAAAGAGCAACTTGAGCGGGCGCACCTTGAGCCCGTTGCTCATGTACGCGAGGCTCACGCCATACGATAGGTCCATCCGGACATTCTGGCCACCGAAGCCGGCGTGCCCGAGCATAAGAATCTTACGCTAAAATTGTTTTTATTATAGTAATTATGGCTGTACAAAGTAAAAAAAGGACACACTCCATGTCTGTCGTCCATGTACTGATGAGTCATTCCGTACCCTCGTGCCTTAAACAGTATACAACTAATGTATGTATGTACATATGAGTATCGAAGAAATATATTTTAATATTTTTTTCGGTATTAATAATAATATTGCAAAATAAAATATACCTATAACACCAATAACCTGGAGAGCATTCGTCACAATGTCCTGCTGAGATTCGGGAATAATCGGCTCGCAGAGGCGCTCCAGCAATTTCTAAAATTTTAAATATAAATACATTAATAGATATTTGCAATGCATGGGACGCAGGAAATATTAGTTTTTAGCGAGAAAAAAATGAATAAAACACGCGTGCCTTGGAGATAATCTTGCCGTCTTGGACGAGCTGGAAGATGTGCGCGAGGTCGCGTGCCGTGCCGATGCCGAAGAGGGCGCACTGCTCCAGCGAGTACAGCTCGGGGTTGTTCAGCGGCATGTGCTGGAGAGAGAGAGAGGGAGAGAGAGAGGGAGAGGGAGAGAGAGTGAAATCATGGAAGGATGGAGAAAGAGCACAGGAAAATGGAAGAGACAGAGGGAGAGAGAGAGAGAGAGAGAGAGAAGAAGAAGACGAGCGAGAAGAGAGACTGACGAAGACAGTCTGAAGCCACGTCGGATTGGCGCCGACTTGCAAGAGAAGGCCGCGCGTCACGAACGTGTAGATAACGTGCATGTAGTCCACGTTCCTCGGGTCGGTCAAGAACTCGGAGATTCTTAAATTGGAGATTTAGTTTAGAAAATGTAATAATTGTTACTAAAAATTTTTTATAGAAAATTAGAAATTTTGCTTATGTAAAATAAATATTTTTTTATTACATTCAATAAAAAAATGTTTGAACTACAAATACCGATCGAGCGGTGTCGGATTCGTGAGGCGCGAGACGCGATGTGCCTCCGCAGGCTTCAGGCCAAAGTGGAAGTCGATGCCTGAAATTGGAAAAAATTTATATTTATACTAATTGTTTTACAATTAATTCCTATTATTTGTAAGTTTTCTATTGTTCTTGTTTCTTATGGTATATGTAAAGCAAAGAATCCGCTGCTACCGTGCGGCTCGGCGATCTCTTCGCGGAAGAAGGCGCCGATTCCGCGGTGCTTCGGATCGACGTGGCGGATGATCTGGTCGACGAGCCATCCGTACGTCAACGCGTGGTAGCCGACGCGAGTACCCGGCTCCCAGATCGGTCTCTGCAAGGGAATAAAAATAATTTTTTTTTTTAAATATTATTATCAATTAAACAAATAAATTAAATTTAATAAGTTGAAACATTTATGAACATTTCGCATGGAAAAAATATAAATAATTTCAAAGAATTTATCCTTATTTATTTTAAGAACCTCCTCCTCGAGAATCGCGGCCATTCTCACGTGGTCCATCGCGTCATCAAAGGTGATCTTTTGTGTCAGCAGCGGGAGGCCAGCCTCAAGCAGGCAACGGTTTTTTCACATTCTTTCAAATTTTAAAAGAAATGTTTAAACGAAGGCTAACTTAATATCAAGTTTTTCTAGAACTTTAAAAGAATTAAACAGCAGTCGGGGATACGGTAGCTTTGTGCACCAACCGTATGACTCATGACCATCTGCACGGTGATCTTGCCCTTTCCATTCGCAGCGAACTTGGGCCAGAAGGACGCGACGAGATCCTCGTACGCTACAAAGCCACGGTCCACTAACATCGCCACGCAGAGGGCGCCCACAGCCTGCGAGGGAGAGAAAGAGTGTGATGGAGAGGAGAGACGAAGAGAGAAGAGATAGAGAGAGAGAAGAGAGAGAGAGAGAGAGGCGAGAGAGCGAGAGAGCGAGAGAAAGAGAGAGAGAGCGAGAGCGAGAGACGGAGTGCACTGATAAATATTTAGGGAGAGAGTTAGAGGAACGGGGCAGAAGACTGGGAGCATCAAGGAATTGTTCCTTGCTGACGCGTCTCTGTGGACCTTGCTGGTGGAGAAGGCCACGTTGAGAGTGTTCCTTCGCCAGAGTCGCTCAGAGTCGCGATCAGCGAAACCGCCCCAGAGATCCACCACGAGGCGGCCGTTCTGAGCATTTATTTATTTGTTACCATTCACCTATTTACTAATTGTTAGCTGACAAAGTTTCAATCTAAAATTTCGATTTTTTTTTAAATAAAATTTTCTCATTTTCTCACATCGCATCAGCAAAAAATTGGTAGATCAAAGAATTCCCTCAGGGAGTTTTTGATCTACCAATAATTTTCCTGATTGACATGCCGCGCCCCTCGCGCTTGGAATTCCAGCTCAGGCAGCAATTCCAGCACAGCTTGTTTTCTCGAGTCAGAAGCGTAAGAGGTCTACCAGGAAGACAGCAAACGCGGCGCCGTCCCGCTCCCAGCCATCCGCGAGATTCTTCCTGTCAGATGGAGAACTCTGCTTAGTTAAATAATTAATAAATATTTTATTAATTTATTTATTAAATTAATTTTTAAAATTATTATAGCAGGCTTTTATTATGTAATCCTTTTAAGCAATCCTCCTTCTTTTGAGCTCCTCACGGTAATTCCACGTTGCTTCTTCTTGACAGATTGTTTCAAATAATTATGTTTTGCCTTTTTTTAAATCAAAACGTCGCTGACTTAAATGCCTTGAGCACTGGGTCGAACTGCTTCGAGCAGTGGCCCGCCACGTGGATCTTAGAGCGAGTCGGCTCGAGGAGCTGGAGTTGAGAGGATTAGAGAGAGAGAGGGAGAGAGGCAGGCAGAGGCAGAGAAACAGAGGCGGGGGAGCTAAAAATACGGAGGGAGAGAGAGCGCGAGGAGAGAGGGCGAGAGGGAGAGAGAAAGAAAGAGAGAGAGAGTGAGAGAGAGAGAGGGGGGACAAAGAGGGAAGCGACGAACTCGAGAGAGAGATAGAGAGGGGGGGGGGACAAAGAGGGAAGCGACGAACTCGAGAGAGAGAGATAGAGAGAGAGAGAGAGGGGGGGGGGACAAAGAGGGAAGCGACGAACTCGGTAGCCGTAGATGATGAGCATGACGACGCCGGCCAAGAAGACTGCGACCGTCGCGCCGGCAGTCAGAAGAAGCCGCTCCAAGAGTAGCAGCAGCATCCCGTGGCTGGAAAAGAGAGGGACAGTGAAGACAAGAAAGAAAGAGAGAGAGAGAGAGGGAGAAAGGGAGAGAGAGAGAGAAATAAAGAGGAGAGGGAGACTGGGTGGAAAGAGGGGGAGAGAAAGAGAGGGAAGAGAGAAAGAGATATGGTGAAAGATGAAGGTTGGGATATAGAGTGTCCAGTTCACCAGAGAGTGGAGAGCAAGCCAACCGTTTGGACAGGAGACTAGGAGTAGAAATGATGCAAGTTTGGAGATTCCAGGCTTTATAAAGAACTATGCAAATTTATTGGCAAATGTGCACTTTCAAAGTAAAGCCAGTCTGCTGAATCGAAAAGTCATAATTAAAAAGAGCCTCCTTGTGAGATTCAACGGGATCCCTTAATTCCTTCTTAGATACAAAATTTGAGAAATATAAGGGCAGGCAGGGAGAGACGAGAGAATGGAAGGACTGGAGGAGAAGGGAAAAAAAGTGAGAGGTCGGGAAGAAAATAGCTCAATATCTGTGTAAAGTAGATACTCGGTAGGAAAAGAAATGCACGATTCAGTCCAGAACTCATGTGATTCCATGTTCTTTGCGAAAACGGGATCGAAGACATAAATTTTTCACGAAATGAACACTTGACTTGTCATGAAGAAAACGGCTGTTTTTTCAGAGATAATCTTCCCCAATGTACAGCTCAATATGTCTCATGGCCGATTATTTGTTCAGACGGAGAGAGAAAAGCACGTGATGCTGCTGAATAAGCCGGATTGACTAAAGCGGATCGAGAAGCTAAAGCGGAAGGCTATCGTTGGATGACAAGGGCATAAACCTGCGGAACGGTGATAGAGCCTGATTAATTTACACCGAATACTTTAAAAAACAACAATACAATAAAAAGTAACAAGGATGAGTACGAATCGCGATTCGGAGCACAAACTCAAAAAAGAAGAAGGCGAGCTGAAGAAGCGACTGCCTTCGACAGGGACAAAGAGTAGAAATAAAGAGACTCTTTTGAAAAGTGTGAAATGAATGAATGCTAATTTCCATGCAAAAATAGGGGATTTGCATATGCATTAAGCATGTTTTCGCTGCATAACAAAGTGTATTCTTCACAATGACCGAAAGATTAGAAGTATTCAATTTCTTAAATCTGTCACTTTGCTCTAGATATGTATGATAATAACAAACAGATTACCGTATTTTATTTCAAAAAAAGGACCTGCTAAAATACATATTTTTGTACTTTTTTTCTTTCTAGGAAATTCTTCCAATGAACGATGAAAAACAAGGAAAAAGATAGAAAAGTCTCCAATGAACGATAAAAAACAAGGAAAAAGATTGTGAGAACAGATGGAAAATATTGATAAAAAAATGTAGGCCTAAACATAAGCCTATCTCTCTCCTTCTCTCTCTCTCTCACCGTCATTCTCTCTCTTACTCACTCTCTCCCTCCCTCTTCCTCTCTCTCTCACCGTCACTCTCTCTCTTACTCACTCTCTCCCTCCCTCTTCCTCTCTCTCTCACCGTCACTCTCTCTTACTCACTCTCTCCCTCCCTCTTCCTCTCACTCTCACCGTCACTCTCTCTCTTACTCACTCTCTCCCTCCCTCTTCCTCTCTCTCTCACCGTCAATCTCTCTCTCTTACTTACTCTCTCCCTCATTCTTCCTCTCTCTCTCACCGTCACTCTCTCTCTTACTCACTCTCTCCCTCCCTCTTCCTCTCTCTCTCACCATCACTCTCTTTCTTACTCACTCTCTCCCTCCCTCTTCCTCTCACTCTCACCGTCACTCTCTCTCTTACTCGCTCTCTCCCTCCCTCTTCCTCTCTCTCTCACCGTCACTCTCTCTCTTACTCACTCTCTCCCTCCCTCTTCCTCTCTCTCTCTTACTCACTCTCTCCCTTACTCACTCTCTCCCTCCCTCTTCCTCTCTCTCTCACCGTCACTCTCTCTTACTCACTCTCTCCCTCCCTCATCCTCTCTCTCTCACCGTCACTCTCTCTCTTACTCACTCTCTCCCTCCCTCTTCCTCTCTCTCTCACCGTCTCTCTCTCTCTCTTACTCACTCTCTCCCTCTTCCTCTCTCTCTCACCGTCACTCTCTCTCTTACTCACTCTCTCTTTCTTACCCTCTCTCTCTCTCTCTCTCTCGCTCTCTCTCTCTCTCACTATCAGTGCTCACTCCGTGGCAGAAAGCATGTGTGCTATGCTGCAAATATGTACCGGGGGAAATGTTGTACCCCGAAGTGGCATGGAGAAACAGATTGTTGTGCATTCTATGTATAAAGAGACCCTGGTCACTGAGATTTCATAACGCTGTCAAGGCAGGCTTGCATGTAAATTGTGGGCTTTTGTTGCTAAAAGTCAGAATCGCAGACTGCAAGAAGATATAAATTATTCGGTATGCACATACATATGCACATTAAATCTCGACTAGACAGGAACAAAAGCTATTATTAGTAACGGAAACTTCATAGTTTCGCATACATCATTTTATTGCACGGTCCAAAGCAGCAACATTGGAGCTTTATGGAAGACAAGAAATGGGACACGAGGTATGTACATGACATTTTCAAAAGTCACGGTAAAGATCACAAGAAAAAGTAGATTAAGAAATGAGAAGAGTTGTGCGATTTCGAGTAAAAATAGGAGGAAAACAGATTGCGAGGAAGAGAGAGCGAGGGAGAAAAAGAGAGAAAGAGAGAGAGAAAAAAAAGAGAGAGAGAGAGAGAGAGAGAGAGAGAGGACTGAGAGGTGTTGAGGAAGAAGAGTGTTCACTTGGCGGGACGCAGAAAGAACAATATCCTCTTCCAAGGGATTACTCTCTGTCTGTCAACTAGCTATAGAAGAGATCGAAAGAGAGAAAGAGAGAGAGAGAGAGAGACAGAGAGAGAGGGAGAGTTCGATTTGTTTGCATAGAAACAGAACGAGGTTGGCAGAGTAATACGAGGAGACAAAGGCGGGAAGAAGAGTGGAAAAGAAGCAGACGAATCGTTTCTCGGGTTAAAAAGGGAGGAAAAGCAGAAGGTAAACAGTCGACGGAAAATGTTGATAATATTTCTGCTGGTTTTAAGATAGGGTTATCTTCGAATAAGACAAGTATATAGAGCATGAACTTGGCAGTTTTGTCAATGGTGGAGATGTGTCAGAGGTTGTTTGAAAGGTAGAGAGACAGAAAAAGAGAGATGGAGAAGAGAGAGAGTGAGAGAGTGAGAGAGAGAGAGCGAGAGAGAGAGAGAACGAGAGGATGAGAGAGTGTGGGACAGGGAGAGAGTGAAAGTGAGAGGATTATGTACATATGCATAAATACCGGACAAGAGTGCGCGACGTTCCGTTTGAAGATGTGACTGACTGCTTGAGTCATCAGAGGGGCATGGAAGACAAGTAAACAGGAAATTGAAAGGAAATACAGGAGAGCGAGAGAAGTGAGAGAGCGAAAAAAAGAGAACGAGAGAGAGAGAGAGAGGTTGCGAAAGATAAACTACGAGAGATTAGAGTGACAGAGAGAGAAAGAGAAAGAGAGAAAGAGAGGGAGAAAGAGAAAGAGGGAAGGAGAAAGAAGTAGAGAATGCATTTTACTGGTCATGTGCTCGCTTGGCGAAAATGTTGAATCGGAAACGTGCAATCGGTCTCAAGAAGAATTGTGGCAACAAATAAGAAATGCACACTATAGAAGGCAGGTACGGCGAAGACGAATGTTCAGAGAATTTAGTCCTCCAGAATCTGGCGCCGTCACGGATTTCTAATGCAAGCGATGGATTCTTTTTCTTTCTTGTCTTTACTAGTCCACATTCCATCCCTCCCCCCATTTAATCATTCATAATTAATTAGCAATCTCACACGAACGCATATGGCTGAAATGTGTCTATTAAGACTCGCAAAAAACTCTCCCGTTCTCTCAATTTGTCTCTCGTTTCTCCAAATCTCTCTCCCTGGCAAAAATCTCAATCTTTCTTTCTCTCGCACTCTCTCACTCTCGCAGCATACGCTGGTACTTCCGAGAAGAAGTGATCTATGCAGGAGATACCCTGGCAAATCATATCCCCTTATCAGCTCTCCAGGGAAATACCCTCATAAGATTAGTAGCAAGCATGCGGAAGGGCAAACACATGCGCATGAATATATTTTGCTCTCCTTCACTATCTCAAAAACTCAGCCTCTCCTTGATTTTTTAACCTTATTCTCGAAATGGGCGTTAATATTTCAAACTTTTTGCTCTACCTTCTTATATCTCACACCCCCTCTCTCTTTCCCACGCTCTCTCGCTCTCGATGTCCCTGTAAAGAGTATGATTTTAATGCAAATCTGTAAGTGATGGCTAATACGTTTCTATTCCGCTTCTCTTCCGGCGATACATTCACACTTCAGTGAGCATATGTGCATAACAATCATCATTGTCAACAATGAACAAAGTAGAAAAGGGACAGGTAGGCAGATAATAAAAGGAATGCAGATATTCATTCAGACAGAAAGACATGTGATGATGGCATCTATACAAGCACAACAACAAAATATGGGAAAAGTATATAAAATTAATAGTAAAAATAATAAGCATTTAAAGGAGGACGATCACCGAAAAATAATGAAGCATGCTCGAATTGCCGCGCGTACTCCCTTGGAGTAGACACTCACTCATTCTCGCGTGCTATTTCGCTAATCGACAAATCCGGAGCGTGAAAATAGAAGTCCCTTATAAGAGAGTTGTCGTTGTCTGCTAAAGGTGACGGTGAGTCATACCACCCAGTCGCACTGTAAACATCTCACCGCTCACAATCAGTTGCCTGCCAAGACATCCTCTGGCAGCCAACTGATTGTGAGCGGTGAGACCATAGGGGGTGCGAGCTGAGATTTTTATACTGTGGCGGTTGACTCACTGCCCCATTGAGCAGACCACGATAGTGCGTAGAGCGGCGGCAAATTCAAATCTCACGGAATCTTTTTTTTTGGTGATCGCCCTCTTTTAAGCCTCGCCGATCATCTTTCTTTTATAGCGTGGAATATTAAGAAATATGTCTATTTAAAAAAAAATTGAACTTTGAAGTATCTAAAGTAGGAAACATTTCGGATTTGCCAGAATCTTTTCGCCTCTAGGCTCTGCAGGCAAGACGCTAGAAACTGTAAATCTATTTCTAAAGCTGGCCATAAAAATAGAAAGCCAGGAAGGAAGAGGAGAAGCAGCGGTTGCTCGACTACGCGAAGGGCAGCCTGTCCAATCTTGTTTGCTCAACGCTAATTTCAAATTATTTACATATTTTCTTTTTGACGTCACCTGGCACGGAGATGGTAATAAACTAAAAAAAAAAAAGACAGACAAACTTTAAAAGAGGAAGTATAAAAGTATAGTGCGAGGGAGCATCGGAAAACGAGTTGAGAGTGCGAGATAGAGAGAGAGAGAGAGAGAGAGAGAGAGAGAGAAAGAGAAAGAGAAACAGAGAAAGAGAAAGAGAGACAGAGAAAGGGAAAGAGAGGAGAGAGAGAAAGAGGGCGAGAGACATAGAGACAGAGAGAGAAGGAGAAAGAGAGAAAGGGAGACGGCGGGAGAGAGAGAGAAGAGAGAGAGACTTCCGGATGTCGTGAGATTTGCTACCTCGCGCGTACCGCCTGTTAAGACAGCCTATCTGTAAGGGTCGATCTGCCCTCTGCAATGGGAAATTTTTGATTTTTAAAATTGATGAAAATTTGATCATTTGTACTATTCGACATGCTCTTTAAAATGGTGAAATCGTGATTTCGAAAAAAAATTTTCTTTCGAGATAATAGCGATTTACGCTTAAAATTCACATGCCCATATCTCAGTTATTTCTTAAGATTTTTGAAATCTCTTTTTTGTGTTTTATTGATCTTTGTATTCTCTTTAAAAAAGGTCGCGGTGACGTTTCGTGAAAACAACTTTTAAGCAGCAAAAATCGTATAAATAGATTTAAAAATATGGTTTTTCTTGTTTTTCAGACCAAGTAACCCCCGCGGGGAGGATAAGCTGTTCATAGAAAGAAAGCCCGTGAAATTTGCTACAATGCGATGTATCTTTAAAAGAATTCTAGGAGGACATATTTTTGGAATATGCACTTAAGCAAATATACTCAACTTTAAAAGTACCTTGCAAGAGGTCCGGGTTCGAAGCCCGCTCGGGGCAAAGTTTTTGCAATGTTTTGTAAACTGCCAAAAAACATATTATCGATCTAAAATTGATGTCTATTCGTCTCATAGCTCCATAAATTTGCATATGCTTTCCGTTTTCATTCTGATTTCACCAACTGAAAATTTCTTCAACATGTTTTTATTCCAACAAAGGTGCACAATTATAGAATCATTTTAGCTTCGTGATTCGAAAGTGCAAAGCATTTCTCAAGTCTCTTGAGGGGCTCATCAATGAACAAATATGTAGGGATTATCATGACTAATGGTCAGAATAGTTCATCGTGGACGCGTCTGGGTGCTGTCTGGGCAGACCCGCTCATGTCTACAGGCTCAAATACGTCTTCATTCGAGAGCTCCTCAGGTGATTCCGTTTGCGTGGCTGTGGGATTTCTTTTTGGATCTGCCTTCTCAGATGGGTACTCAACGTCATTCTCTATCAGTTGTCTAAATTCGTCGAAGTCAGTCCCAAAAAGCGGTTCCGATTGAGCCTCCTCAATGATATCACCTTCCGTATCGAACAGTTCATCAAGCTCGTCTAAGACGTTCACAGATGTTGGTTGCGGTGTCGTTGTAGTTGTTGATTGATCCAAGTCGGGCACATTTGCATGTCTCTTCTTCGAGGCAAGATTTCCGAAAATGCTTGCTATCTGCTGGTAATTGAGAAGTTCTGGCGGTGAGAAGAGTAATTTTCCAGCTGCGTCGATTTCCTTGCGCATTTTCTTCTCCAGCTGTCGAGGATCATGTTTAGTGCCCGTACGAAGGCCATCATTAAACGCTTCGATCACATACGTCTTAGACCTGGGTGGAAGTCGAGTGCCCTTCTTATGCTCGCGAAGTGCCCAGCCTTGTGGCAAACGAAGCCCGTTATCTGTCACTTCTGCTAGCGACTCGATTGCCTCGTCGACTTCGGAATATGCCTGCTCAATCTTTTCTCCTTCGAGACACATGCCGTACCGCTTCAGAACATAATCCCGAAGAGTCAGCCTCTCGGAAATTGCCCTATGTTTGCCAAAAAGGAGATGTCTCTCGAGATTGTGGGCTTGCAAGAATTCAGCTCCACAGGTTTCTTCTGGGCATCTGTAAAGATACCCATATTCAGGGCAACTTCCCGTGAGAGTGTATTCGGCATCTTCAGGAGCGCGGCAGGCCTCATCATCTATTTCTTCATTACGATCACGGCCATGGTCCGGCGTGACCTCGCCTCGGATTGGTTGGCCTTCTCTCCCCAACCAGCATAGTTCAGATGTCGTGTCCAGGCAACCTCCAGATGAATCGGTTTTCCTGTAGTGATATTTTCGGGGCAATCATTGAGAGTACGTAAAGTTTTTCAGTCCGAGTTGTTGTGGCATGATATTGCTCCACGATGCTTTGCAATAATGACTCGTATTTGTCGCTCCGCCTTCTTTCATAAAGACCTTCGTTGCTTGACGATTTCACCATTTCCTTGAGCTTATGGAGCTATGAGACGAATAGACATCAATTTTAGATCGAAAATATGTTTTTTGGCAGTTTACAAAACATTGCAAAAACTTTGCCCCGAGCGGGCTTCGAACCCGGACCTCTTGCACGGTACTTTTAAAGTTGAGTATATTTGCTTAAGTGCATATTCCAAAAATATGTCCTCCTAGAATTCTTTTAAAGATACATCGCATTGTAGCAAATTTCACGGGCTTTCTTTCTATGAACAGCTTATCCTCCCCGCGGGGGTTACTTGGTCTGAAAAACAAGAAAAACCATATTTTTAAATCTATTTATACGATTTTTGCTGCTTAAAAGTTGTTTTCACGAAACGTCACCGCGACCTTTTTTAAAGAGAATACAAAGATCAATAAAACACAAAAAAGAGATTTCAAAAATCTTAAGAAATAACTGAGATATGGGCATGTGAATTTTAAGCGTAAATCGCTATTATCTCGAAAGAAAATTTTTTTTCGAAATCACGATTTCACCATTTTAAAGAGCATGTCGAATAGTACAAATGATCAAATTTTCATCAATTTTAAAAATCAAAAATTTCCCATTGCAGCCCTGTATTGCGCCCCGCTCGACCCTTACAGATAGGCTGTCTTAAGGGAGCAAGCGGAGTCAGGCACGGATGACGACAGCAGATACATTCACACGCTCTGTGTCTCATGGGTTGACTTGTGAAGAGAGAGAGAGAGAGAGAGAGAGAGAGAGAGAGAGAGAGAGAGAGAGCAAGAGAGAGTGAGAGCGAGAGAGAGAGAGTGAGAGAGAGAGAGAGAGCAAGAGAGAGTGAGAGAGAAAGGAGAGGGAGAGAGAAGCAGAGAAATGCAGGCAGAACGATGACCTGTCGTCGGCATATTGAAAGGAGTGTTAGCCAAAGGGCTAGGGGCGATAAGGCAGGAATGAAAAAGCGAAGAAGCATAAAACGAAATGAGAAAGCAGTGGGTAGATAGTGAGAGGGTCAGAGTTAAAGAGAGAGGGGCGGAGAGAGAGAGACAGAGAGAGAGAGGCAGGAAGAGAGAAAGACAAAGAGAGGCAAGAGAGAGAGAGAGATAGAGAGCGCGTGAGAGAGAAACACAGAATTTCAAGATGAGGAACGAAGCATAAAATGGGTCCCGCAACATGTGGCTGGAAGAGCACACTGGTATACAAACGGTTAGGTTGGCAGGGGAGAAATGAAGAGAAGAAGAGCCTGGGAGAAACAGAGAGAGATAGAGAGAGTGAGAAATAGAGGGACAGAGAGAGAGAAAGAGAGAGAGAGAGAGAGAAGAGAGAGAGAGAGATAGACCCATGAAGTGAATTCACAATTCCTAAACCAACCCAACTTTCGTCTGTGTTCTGAGTGAATGTAAACTTGAAGTGTAATTGTTACTTCGCGCGTCGGTATGAATATTGTCGCTTGCATTTAAACAATTTCGATTCTTGCATCAATTCATTTCTCAAACAGACATCGGAATACAGTATATGAAAGATATCGAGTCATATCGATATTCCCTATAAATAGAGTTCCCTAAAGTAACTCTCGCATGCTAACTCGTATAGGAAGTGCCTAGTCGGAAAACAAACAAAAACAATGCGTGACCATCACTCGGGTCTCAATTCTCAATTTAGTAAAATCAATATTCTGAACCATCGACTGACCTATCCTATTTCCTAGTCATCTTAGGAAATGTAACAAAAGAAACGAGTCGTGCAAGAGAAAATAGTAATCTCATTTAATAATAAAACGGAAAAAGGGAGATGAAAACCAGAATGAGCTGAAACAATAATGGAAGATCAGGTAGATCCAAGATAGAGTTGGCTAACAGAAACCGGTAGAAAGCTCCCTTAATCCCGCTTCCCCTTCTTCTTGTCTTCGTCTTCGTATGTCGTCCCGAAGATTGTTACACCGGCAACGAGTGCTGTTACCGTGAAGAACTGCGCCATGATACGGTATCTTAAATTATATTATTATTATTTGACACGGGATCTTAAAAAACTATAATTATTATTATTACTGTTATTATTATTATTAATATTACAACTAATAATAATAATTATTATGGTTATAACAATAATTATTATTATAGATTCTTTGAACTCCGAAAGAATAAAAATATTGTAAGCGTACGAGAGCGAGAGAGATAGAGAAAGAGGAGAAAGAAAGAGGGGGAGCGAGGGAGAAAGAAAAGAGACAGAGAGAGAGAAAGAGGGAGAGAAAAAAGAGAAAGAGAGAGAGAGAGAGGAGAAAGAGCGAGGGAGAGAGAGAGGAAAGAGCGAGGGAGAGAGAGGAAAGAGACAGAGAAAGATAGAGAGAGAGGAGAAAGAGAGCGAGGGAGAGAGAGAGAGAGAAATAGACTAACTGCATGTATTTCTGCGCGCCAATCTTGTCTCCGATGAAGGACGAACGGAACATGCCCAGAAGCGCCAACGTCGTCAGGCCCATTCCGATGATCACCTGGGGCGAAAAGATAAGTTATTCATTCATACCTCAATCAGACATTTACTAATATTAATATTAACAAAATTCTTATATGTAGCAATGCGCATAACTAGCCATCTAGTTGTCAAGCAACAGGAGAAAACTATTACAACATTTAGCAACATTTTAAATTTAAACTTTTAATGAGCACCTTTAATGAACAAAAAGAAAAAAATTATGTTAAAAACAACTTAATTACTCACATATTAAATGAGCAAAAAAAGTAAATAAATTACAGAAGGAAAAAGCGTGGAATAGAAAAGGAGTTAAAAATGCCGCTGACTCCAGGATTGCTGGCCGCATTGGACCAGACTCCGCTTTCCTTCTTGCCGCTGATATCCTTGCCTCCCTTGTAGCCAATGTCCACGGGGATGGCGGGGATCTAGAACAGCGGATATGTTTTATACGCCTAGTTTCTCTCCTTAAAAAATTATTTTTCTATCTCTCTCTCAAAATAGAAATAACAAAATAGAAATAAATATGTTGTTATCACAATTTGTACTCAATAAAAGAAAAAAAACACACACAGTCTAAACTACCGTACCCCGCTGTTCTTGCTATGATGGTCGTGCACGCCAACTGCGTTCATGAATGCGCGGCGGAAGGGAAGCATCTTGGAGAGGAGTTGAAAAGGGTACTGTAGATGGAAGGAATGGATTACCGTGAGGGGAGAACTCGCGAAATTAAATTAAATGCACGTTTAGTGAAGCAAGCGAAATAAAGCGGAGCAAACATCATTTTGAAAATCAAGAACAAGATAGGGAGTGAGGGGTGCGAAGGTGTAAGGAGAAAGAAACAGAGAAAGAAAGTAGTGGGAGAGACAGAAAACAGAAAGAAAAGTGAGAGAGCGAGAGAGAGACAGAGAGAGAGAGAGAGAGAGAGAGAGAGAGAGAGAGAGAAATCTAAAATCTCGAAGGGAGGCTCGGAATCCCGAGTAGCCGTAGTGAGCGGATCTCGATTTCAAAAAGCCAAAAAATATATATTTTACAGTTCTTTATCAGCACATTGTTCAGCGCATAAGTACAATACCCGGGCATAAAAAAGAGTACTCCAAATTTCGGAGACTGATGCTACCCTTCATAACTGCTAATATACACTGCTCGGGTTGCTTACTACTTCGAGGTTCACAGGCAAAAAAGCCTTTAATATTGGCGAAATCATTCAAGCTTCTGTTTGCAATACTCTACATCGAGTAACTATTCGAGATAAAACTGGCTACCAACATGGATTACGGTAGACACCGTAATTGGTATAGAACAGCAAGAATCTGCTTTGAACTCGCCTCCTCACATCTTGGTGCTTACCTTTCCAGCGGCTCTGGAAACAAAGTATAGATTTTCACTGCTGCAAATTATCTTGATATTTTCAAGGATGATGTATACATATTCCCAGTGAGAATACAAACTATGCCTACTAGCACGTTCGTTCTAATTAGTTTATATTTTTTTGTAGATCAAAATACGGTTGCTGGTTTTGATGTTATCGCAGTCTACTACCTAGTCCAAAGGTTTTTACTCTTTCCCTCTCTCCATCTTTTTTTTTATCTCTCAATCCCTACCATCTATCTTTCTCTCTCTCCTAATCTATCTACCCCTACCCTCTCTCTCTCTCTCTCTCTCAATGTCTCGATCTTAACCAGTCTTTCTCTTTCTCTCCAAACTTGTCTCGATCGATGCGTGCGACGTTGAATCGTTCGGCGCCGTAGAAGATGGAGAAGAAGCCGAGGACGCCGACCAGGATGAACACGACTCGCAGACGGTCGTGCATCCGACTCATCGTGCCATGTCTGCAAAGAATACAATTTAAAATTTTTATAATTCATAGCGATGTATAAAA
>CALZFC010000045.1:75000-135000 GCA_945643635.1 Allodiplogaster sudhausi | reverse complement strand
TGGTCGAAATGTCAACAAATGATTTGCGGGCAATCAAGTGAGCAACATCTGTGACATGGTCAGCAAAAACATTGACAACAAAACAAATGACAATCAATGTCAATGCCACATAGGACATGGATGCTATGTAAGGAGTAAGTTGCAATAGCCATTACAATTTTGTCACTAAAGCAACGGAGATTACAGAGCGCAGAAGCAACGGAAAAGTTGTGCAGACAACTCGCGCCCTTCCATGACACATTCTTCGGCGGATTCTACGTCTTCAACAACAGGGCGCAAGCGCAACCCGAGGTTAGCAAGGGCCGGTCATCATTCGCTTCGAAAGGATGCACCGATAAATTAGACGCGATTTTGCTGCGAACAGAATATTGATTTGGGAAAATCGAAATAATTCTCATTCTTTCTTTATTCCTATCTCGTTCTCTCTCTCTTTCCCTCGTTCTCTTTCTCTCTCTCTCTCTCGCTCTCTTTCTCTTTCTCTCTCTCTCTTTCCCTCTCCCTCTCCCTATCTCTCTCTCTCTCTCTCTCTTTTCCTCTTCCTCTCCCTATTTCTCTCTCTCTCTCTCTCTCTTTCTCTTTCTCTCTCTCTCTCACCCTTTTTCTCAGTACCACGCCGACACGGCTTACACGAATGAAGCGATCGGCCCGCATACGGATGGCACATACTTTCCGCAGACGCCAGGAATTCAGGTTTAGACTCTTGTCCATCAATGATACTAGATAAATGGCCACCTCTGCGTCTCTCATCTTTCGCCTCTCTCTCTCTCTCTTCCTCCTTCTCTCACCCTCTATCCCCCTCTCTCTCTCTCACTCTCTCACCCTCTGTCTCCCTCTCTCACGCGACTTACCCTCTCCCTCCCGTCTGGTCCACTCTGCCTCATATGTATGTCTGCTATTACATTCTGACATCGTTCTCGTGTAGCCTGTGCCTTCATCGTTCTTTACTTGCCCTAGAACCTTCTCTTGCTCTCTCTCTCTCTCTTGGTATTCTACCGGTTTCCCTCACTCTCTACGCATCGTCTTGTCTCTCTCTCTCAATCCCGATTCACTCCTCTCCATCTCTCTCTCTCTCTCTCTCTCGTCTAGGTGTTTCACTGTCTGCGACCAGCTGAGAAGGGTGGCGAGACATTGCTCGTGGATGCCTTCGCAGCAGCGGAAAGGCTCAAAGTGGAAGCGCCCGAGGCATTTCGAGTTCTTTCGAACACTCCAATCGATCACCACTATGTGGAGATGGATGGTTAGAGAGAGAGATAGAGAGCGACAGAGAAATAGAGCGAGAGAAAGAGGAAAAGAGATATAGGGAGGAAGGAAGAGAGGGATAGGGAACAACCTCAAAATTATCTATTACCGAAAAGGACGAGAAAAGCCAAAGAAGCAAAAGCATACAAATAAACACTTGCTGAAGAATTTAGAACTCGCCTAGTTAAAGTGGCCAAATACTCGCGCTTGAATTCGCGGCTTATTGTCTGACACAAGGAAGCGACTACAATAAGCAGGAAAATTGGAGTATCTTACAGTTGAGTTTCGTGCTCGTTGACAGGAGAAGACGCAATCCTGTCGTGGGCTCCCGAGAGAAGCGTCATCGAACTAGACAACAACGGGCAGATACGACAGATACGGTGAGATGGTTCAAAGAGTACTGTAACTTTGGGTAACTGAACAAATAACAACAACAACAATTATGTAATGCAGAATGAACAATAAGCGCGTCAGATAGTATAGCAATGAGAAAAGCGCCAAGCACGGCCATCTCCTCTCCCTCTAGTGCATGGCAATCGACTAAATGAACTTGAGCTAGAGGGACACACGCTTTTGAGAACTTTTCTCCGGAAATGCTACGTGCGTTTACGGAAGGTAATCCACATAACAACGACAGTTGACCCGCCTTCTGACAAGAAAATAGTTCAAAAACGCACGTAGCCTTTGTAGACTGTGAACGTCAGCAGGCTAGCGAGACGAATGTTCTCTCATCGTTTGTCTCATTTCCTCTTTCTTTCACTCGCACTCTCGCTCTCTCTCTTCTCTTTCTCTCTCTACCCTCTCCATTGTCCATGTACTCTCTCGCCAATGTCGTGAGTGTGAATTCTCTAGCACTTGATCGATGGCACTCTTCTTCATCTCTTTCTCTGATTGTCTGCGCTCTCTCGTCCCGGGAGCTCTCTCACTCTTCTTCTTCGCAGTTTGTGATTTGTCAGTCTGGGCGTTCTCTGCACTCGGCATGATGAGAAAAAGAGAAATGCTATTTGTCATCCTCTACTTTGTGCTGCCGCAGGGCCAAATTTCGCCGAAGGCGCTAATATTAGTGCCATATGTATGCACATACATAAATATATTTTTATGTACGTACATATATAGACAGGGATTATAAACTAAAATTAAATTATGAATATAGTATGTATGATCAAGGAATGTAATTTCCAAACTAAAGCTAACTCAAAACTCCAAAAGCCCTATGATAAAAGTAGCATGTTGATTCTGATAGCAGTAAAAAGCGAGAGGATAAAATAACAGCTTGAAAATACCATAAAGAATATAAGAATACTAATAATATAAGGAGAACTATTGAAAACAAAAAATAAATTTATATTCCAGATTTAATCCGTATGATCGTGCTCCGTTTTCGGCCTTCACTCTGAGGAAGGAAGAGGAGAGCAGCAACGAGGAGTTTCCCAGCGACACCGAACATGTTGCCACCTTTTATTCAGGCAAGAAGATTTCTTTTTTGTTTTTATTGTGAATTTATTTTAAAGATAATTTCAAATATGTTTTTAAAAAAATCTCCGACTCGTTGTAGTCTCGTGAAGCTATGCAATTCCGTTTCAATCTTACTGTGTCCGGCTGATCATATACTATCCATTTGGCTAGCCTAAACTTCATTATCCCATCTTATTTAGCAAAAATGATCACAGTTTTCATGTGCATCCGCTTCCAAAAATACAGAGCTCTCTAATGTCGCACATAAATTTTTCATGTGTACTGAAACATTTTTTTGCTTAAAAAGTAATAAGTAAATGATGAAAGTTGAGCATATGAAAAGTTCTCTCGCATCTGCCACGACTCATCTTCCGCTCTCTCCATTTCCCTCCAGCCGGGCACAGTCATCCTCATCGACAATTTCCGCGTTCTGCATGCACGCTCCGCTTTTACGGTTTGAGCTGACCTTTTTCTACGGATTTTATTTTAAAGTATATATTTTACCATTAAGTCGAATAAATTAGCAATGTATTTATTTATTTTCAATTTTTTTTCAAGAATACAAACAAAAAGAACCCTTGAAAGATTGTGTGAACTTCTCTTAACGTTTTTATTGAAAAAAATTTTGCTGACTAATATTTGTAATTACAATGTGAAGCAAAATCCCATTTTTGATATAATATTCTAAATACTACTGTATACTGTAATGTATGTATGTATGTAGTAGGCCACGTTATCCTCCTTTTGCAGGGTTTCCGTGAGATGTGTGGTTGCTACCTATCACGCGACAACTTTCTGGCAAAGTCTCGCCCTCTTCTAAGCCAACGGATTCGCTACGATATATGAACAGTAGATCATTTCTGTATTCCGTTCTCTCTATGCCTCTTCCTTGGTCTGCCACCATTTTGCTTTAATCATACTCTCAGTAATTGAATAAACTTCTTTTACGACAGATGTTCAAAATGTTATTTATATTAAGAATTTTTCATAAAATTTTCAATGTCTCATAATCTCTGGAGAATCGGGATTAAATGACACAAAAAGGCCTGTTCAAAGGAGAATCTTCACCGCATAACGGTTGAAAGTAGTGTTCTTCTAAGATTATTTCCTTCGCTCCCTCGTTCTCTCTTCTCTCCCTCCCCTCTCTCTCTCTCTCTCTCTCTCTCTCTCTCTTTCTCTCTCTCTTTCTCTCGCTCTCTCTATCTTTCTCTTTCTCTACCTCGCTCTCTCTCACTCTCTCTCTCTTTCTTTCTTTTTCTCTCTCTCACTCTCTCTGTATCTCTTTCCCTCTCTCTCTCTCGCTCTCTCTCTCTTTCTCTCTATTTTGTTATTCTGCAAGCGGATATTAGAAGTGTTTGTTTCGAAGTATCTCTCATCGCATTACTGAATGGTTAAAATAAGAAATGTGAGTGCTCAAGCGAGAAAAAAGGAAAGTTTTTAGCTCAATTTCGTGTGTCGACCCCTGACCAAGAAGGAGTGCGCCAGATCTGACCATTCTCGTTAAAATTAATGCGATCGCAAAATATGGGGAGAACCATCGAAGAAAGGCCGAAACCACCTTCATTTAGAGAAAACTGCAGTTTTTTTCAACAGCATTTGCAAGTATACACATAAAATATCCTCTTCTTATAACATTTGCATGTGATCATAAGATCAGGTGAGTAAAATGTTTGCGATAATCAATCTTCGCACATTTAGTATTCTACATCAAAGCACTTTTAATCTTGGAAGAAAACTCAAAACAGAGCTGATGGTGAGTTAAATATGAACGAGCATAAATTGAAACTTCGTGCTAATCTATGGGAGATTTCGATTCACTATATATTTTAATCTAGTTTTGCTTGCTGTTCAGTTTTACCGCATTTTTTGCTCAGTTTTTGGTTTAAAAGAATGTCGACTTGTTATTGTCTTAAGTGACTAATTCGTGAAAAGGACGGCGGTGTTTGAAGTTTTAAATACAAAGAAGAACAAACTTTTCCGTTCATCCGCTGCCCCCATTTCAATTTCAACGTTGACGGAAACGCTTGTCCTTGTTTAGACCGTTCGATGCTTGGTGGGAATGGATCAGGTTTTTTCTTCTTTTCATTGACGCATGACGCTTCTCTTTTCTGCTGTTCACTCTCCTTTTTGCCTTCTATTAAATAATGACTTAGACAGTGTAATAATTGCCTCACTCTTTGCTTTGCGAAGCATTATATCAGGCTAAAAAACTAGTAACCTAAAAGGATTTCCTTAACTTAAAAAGACTTGTTGGTAGAGAGAAGATGATAATGAGAAACTATAGAAGTGTGCAGCTTCGAAATGATTTTGGCAAAATTGCGTTGGAATTGTATTTTGCTCTGGTTTAGCGACAGTTCAAGATCTTCCGAATTCCTGAAGTGAATAGCGAATTCTTAAAGTTGCTAGATAGTATGAAATTAAATGAGTAAAGAAACGATCTGCTGAACTGGTATTCTATCTCAATAAGACGGGATCAGTCACCATATTGGTTTTACTTCTTTCGTGTCAGACTATTGGAAACCCCTTCTTCCGTCCTTTTCTTTTCTCTTTCGCTTTCGTTTTCTCATGATCACTTATTGTGCTTTTTTTTTGTCATTTCTCTTGCTTCCCTGTCCCTAATTTGTCTTTCTCTCTCTCTCCGTTTGGTTTCCCTCTCTATCTTAATCTCTCTCTTGTTCTCTCTCTTTCTCTCTCACACACGCACTCTCTCTCCCTCTGCTTCTGCCTCTCCTCCCTATCTCTCTCTCTCTGACTCTTTCTCACTGACTCTTTCTCTCTTTTCTCTCTCTCTCTTTTCTCTCTCTCGTTCTCTCGGTCAAGTCTACACCGAATTGTACTATGTATGTAAGTCTAGCCATCACTGGGAGCAACAGAAATAGGCGGTGTTGAAGCCCTCACCCTTCATCAATTTGTGCCATATTTCAGCTGTAATACGATCTGGGATAATGATAAATCCGATGTCTTGTGTTGGAATTAGGACTTCATAAACATCCTTGTTGCTGCTTTGTTTTTACCTTTATTATGCCTAATATCCAGCTTTATGACACATGCATGTCTTCATGTTTACTTTATACATTCATACATATATGTACATATGTATGTACATACATATGTCGTAATTTTTTTTATAAATAAAATCTTATTCTAAACATGCTTTCATGTATGTATGTATTAAGTCACCCTAACCGAGCAAGACAAAGAAGAATGCTCTCTCGGGTCTCACGGCGACTTTCGACAATTTCGTCCGCTCACCTGAAGCAATCACCGGGAGGCGAGCCTCTCGTCTCTCTCCACGTGGCGCATGGTTTCCTTTCATTTTTTCTTCCAATGATATATTAACAAAATACTAATGATACTCATTTTAAACTGAACAAATTTAAAAAAAAAACAATAATAAAAGTTCAATTTTGTTGTCCAGAAGGCCGAAATGGCCGCCTCGTCTTGCCTCTCTGCTGGCTACGCGACCATTGCCGCTCCGAAGAAAGCTACAATCACAGCACCAACCAGAGACGCACGAATGGCACTGAACTCAAGAGCAAAGCGCGCATTGCCAGTGCGTAAGTATTTGTTATCCTTTTTCAATATTTTAATATTTTAAATGCCTTAAATATTTTCAGTAATCATGTTAAAGGCTATGATCCACTTGACTTTCTATGTTTAGCGACGCCGTCAGCCTGGACCAGGCTTCACAAAAGCTCAAGATTGCGTGGGCCGACGGTCATCAGAGCATTTTTGAGACGAAGCAGTTGATCAACTCAGCCATCAAGAAAGAGCCGGTGAGTGTAAGAGAGAGAGAAAGGAAGAGAGAGAGAGAAAGCGAGCGAGAGAAAAAGAGGGAGAGATAGAGAGAGAAGAGAGAGCTGCCTTGTAAGAGAGGAAAATAAGGCATCTGAATGATTCCTTAATTAGTCTAATTGATTATTATTAAAAAAAAAAACAGGCAGCATTGAATGAAGTGCGCACTCTCTGGACAGCGCAGACCTTCTCCGCGGCAAAACGAGAAATCCCGACAGTGCCACTGTCAGTTTGCAGTTTACAATTGAGAAAGAAAGTTCAATTCAAGCCCAAGTAAAGAAGATACATAAATAGAGGTAGTTAGGAATCACGGTTGAGTTCTATGTCAAGCAATGGAAGAAAAAGGAAAAAGAGGAAGGTTAGAAAAATACTTAGAGAGACGAGGAGAGAGAGAGTGAGAGAAAGTTAGAGAGAGCATGAGAGAGATATAGAGAACGAGAGAGACATAGTAGAGAAAAGGTTATCAGAAATAGAGGGAGAAAATATTGACTATCACATATTTATAGATGCAACTACCAATCTGCTTTAGTGCAAATCTCAACTTTGCCGTGTTGGCCGAACGCTTTATCCGCTACGGCTTTGTCTGCATCGACGGTGTCGAGGAGGTGCGAGCGTGCCTTGGTGCAATAAGAAAATAATGAGAAATATATTTATTTCAAAAAAGATTAGTTAAAGGAGTACGAAACTCAACCGAAATCTATTCGAATTTTTCTGAACATTGTTGTCGCGTCTGGCTAAAAGACATGCTCTCTCTCTCTCTTTCTCTCTCTTTTTCTCTCTCTTTCTCTTTCTCTGTCTCTTTGTCCCTCTGTTTCTCTCTCTCTTTCTCTCGCTTGTGTATAGCAAAAGGCGCGAATTCAAAGACGGATTTTTGTATCCTCATTCAGAAAGACAAAGAAATAAAAGTACGCCATTTATATCTGTCAAAACTTCACGGAACTTTCCTGATGTTGGTTCCGTAGGTGGTGAGCCAATAGCAAGAATAGCAGTAATTGGGTAATGTGTGTAGAGAATGAACGACGACCTCATTTGCTTCCTTGCTTCCTAGCAATCTCCCTTTTCAATGACATCCATTCCAATGGAATGAACGTTCAGAGAAGAAGGGAGCTTTCTCTTGCCTTGAACAGGTTTATCACCACGTTGGACGATACGGAGCAGTTTGATGTATGGTGAACAAAACTTTTTAGTACTTCACTTCATTGAAATTAATGTTTTTTTTGCTCTAAGAGCGTCGAAGCGTCGGTGAAGCTCTGCAAGGAGATCTCGCCCTATAAAAACTCCTTCTACAGCAACTCCTTCGTGCTCACTAACACCGTCGAAACAACGCCAGGGGCATGCGGCCACATATTTATTCTTCTTCTTTGTAATTTATTTATACACTTTAATGCTGTTATGATTGCGATTCTGTGTTGAAAATCTTTCAATGTAGGTACATCCATTTAAAAGAAAGCAAAAATGTTAGCTTCACATAAGAACCAGAGATATTGTCAGGAGAGACCAGACAATGTCTACACCAATCAGGAGGTCGGCCCGCATATGGACGGAACCTACTTCCAGCAAGTTCTCTTTTGTCAGTATCCCTCTTCTCTTCGCCATAGCTCTAACTCTCTCTCACATTCTCGTAATCTCTCATGTAACATCTATGTTTTCTGTATTCCCTTTTGCGTGGTATTTCTGTTCTATCTCTGTATCTGCTCTCTCTCTCTCTCTGGTCTCTCTCTGTGGTCTCTCTCTGGTCTCTCTCTCTCTCTCTCTGTTCTCTCTCTCCCTCTATAATCTCAATTCTTGTTCTCCCAGGTGCTTCACTGCCTCAAGCAAGAGAAAAAGGCGGTGACTCCCTCCTTGTGGATTCTTTCGCGGCCGCTGAAAGGCTAAGGGCGGAATCGCCAGAGGCATTTCGAGTTCTAACCGAAACGCCAGTGACTCATCAGTACGCTCTAGGCAAAGGTGAAGGGGAAGAGATGCTCAGGCAACGGAAACATAATGGGTATAATGGAGGGACAAGGCTATTAATAAAATAAAACTTCAAAAAATATATTAAACACGATATGGAGAAAGAATAAATGTGAACACAGGTGAGAACGCGCTGATCTCCTTGGCGCCGGAGAGAAGGATAATCGAGTTGGACGACTCTGGTCGCATTCGACAGATTCGGCAAGTTCACTACTCTGTCGTTTTGCATCTAATCGGCTTATGGTAATTCGTAAGGGGGCTAAAGGAGCGTCAAAACTCGGTTTTTCCTATTGCCGCTTTTCGGCCTGAATTTTGGGCGAGAGATTATGCACTTTTGAGTCAAGAGAGTTTAGAGAAATTCAAATAGATTACGGTAACTTTTTTTGTTCCTTTAAATGTCTGTAAATTCTAACTTGTACAATACTAGCTTCAATCCGTACGACCGCGCCGACCTCCCCGCCTTCCGACTGGCGGAAGAAGGCGACGAAGTGCCGAGAGAGACCGAGCAGGTCGCTGCCTTCTATGTCGGTTAGTTCAGAGGGCTCCAAAACAACAACTTTGAATTCGCCTGAGTTGGGAGCGATACTCGCCCTTTCCGGTTTTTTACTTACTCATTATTGTTAATTATGTACGTACATAGTTGAATAATACATATATACATTGAATAATACAAACATATATGTATGTAGATATGTTTCTAAGAATAATCATGATTATAGCCTATGAAAAGTTCTCTCTGATCTGCCACGACCCTTCGATGATGCTGAAGTTTTCTCTGCAGCCCGGCACTCTCATCCTCATCGACAACCACCGCGTGCTTCATGGCCGCACTGAAATTTTGGTTTGTATTAATTTTAAATTAACTTATTTAAATTACTTTTTCACATTATTTTAATCAGTCATTTTATATTGAATAACTCTGAATGAAATTTTAAATAGAATTTTATTTGGAATTTTCATTTGTATGATATTCTTTGATTTTTTTTTTAAATATTTATTTTAAGCACGGCGATCGGGCTCTCTGGGGCACTTTCCTATCTCGAGACGACTTCCTCGCAAAGGCTCGGCCACTCCTCAGCGAGCGAATTCACTTTGATGTCTGACACCTTTGTCTCGCTTTCTCGCTTCTTTGTTTATCTCTCTTCTTTCTCTCTCTCTCTTTCTCGGTGTCTCTCTCGCTTTCGCTCTTTTTCCATTCTGTCGTTCACCTTTCATAATTGTGTTTCTCATCTTATGAATAATATTAATTTCCTTTTCTATTTGTTCATGCCATTATCACAAAGGGATAGCACTCCACTGATGTATTTTTTTTAAAACCAAGAAAGCAAAGTCATAAATTATTTCCTTTCTTGTTCTTGATAGCATTCTTTTCTATTATGTTGTTATATGTAATTTTATATGGTGGTTCTCGATCTATCGAATGACAGTTATGGGCACAATCAAATTCATGAACTAATTCGATTCAACAATACTTTATTCCACGCCGTGAGCCGAGACATCGGAAACAAATATGTTTGGACACCTTATGGTTAGGCTGATAAAATCAGAGAATCTCGCATAGTCGAGCGGAAAAAAGAACTCTGTTCAACTGTACATACACTTGCATTGGGTAAACAAGCTGGAGAAGGTCTGGCGAAAGAATACTTGAATTTTTTTTAAACAAAAATTACAAGATTTATATATTAATCCTATTCACGAGAAGACTAGTAATTTAATGATGAAGTTAAAAAAAATAAAACAAAAAAAGAACACAAAGAAAACCGGATTCCCTTTGGCCTTCATTCAATCGCAAAGTAGGTCAAGTTGTGAAGGTTCGGAGAGAAAATAATTGTAAATGTAAACAGAGACAGATTGGAACATATTCGCTGTGCAATGAACTGAGAGAGAAATGAAATGCGTCAAGAGAAGGCGACGACAAATCTCTCCAAGTCTCACTGGGTTCTCGAATTTGAAAGCTCGCACAGCGCACCATAATGGAGTTTTCAGACTCCCGGACAGATTCCATTAGTTTCACCGTATTAAAAGTATCAATAAACTGCTTATGAGCAAAACCTAATTTTGCCGGGTCCCCGGCCATTTTGATGATCTCGCAGATCTCGTCATATGTACCAAATGATATGTACGTTGCTCTCCTTTCGCAGGTTTCCGTGAGATGTTCCGGTGCTATGTACCTGTCATGTGACAACTTTCTGACCAAGGCTCGCCCTCTTCCTCTTCTCAGCGAACGGATTCGATTCGATAATATGAACAATAAATCATTTCTCTCTCTTATTCTTTCTCTCGTCCTATTTCTCAGAATTTTTTTTCTTTCTGCACTTCTTCGCCACGATTTTGCCTTAATCTGTGGCTCTGTAATTGAATAAACTTCTTATACAAGAAAAGGAAATTTGTTATTGTATTAAGAATAATTTTTCCTTCAATTTCTTGCAATTCCTTACTGTCGTTATTACGTTTGAATGTGTAGAATCGGACAAAAACACACACACCACAAAAAACCTGTTCAATGATACATCTTCATTCAATTTTATCGAAGATCGACGAACGTTCCGCGAAGAAAGGTTGAACAACATAATGTAAGAACATTTATTTAATGATTATTATACACGGGGTCTGTCGAACAAAATTTAGCGTCCGACAACAAAGTAGCTTAGTAAAGTGTTGAGCGCAGCGATTGGGAAGATTTCTGCCTTTGCCTGTCTTATTATTTCTCTTTCTCTCTCTCTCTCTCTCTCTCTCTCTCTCTCTTGTTATGCCTCTTAACTTTCATTGATATTAGAAGAAGTGATTGTTTCGAACTATATGTCTCTTCTCGCCGCTGAATGGTTAAAACTAGGCATGAACTTCGTCTCGATGAGGTTCGTGGAAGGTTCAACGAGCTCAGAGTTCGGACATGTTCGTCGACCTCCTCAATGCTACTTCGACCAAGATGGAATACGCGGAAGGTCTGCCCTCGCCAAATGTTTGCGAGATTGCCGAAGAAGGATGGAGTGTGACTGAAGAAATGCAGAAACTGCCACAAGTTTGTGACAAGTGTTGCTTTTTTTTAAACAAAAATTGTGTGATTATTTATCATATTTTTTGTCACCTTTCTCGCTCCCTCAGTCTCTATTTGTTTTTCTCGCTCTATCTCAATAAGACAGGGATCATGGCAATCACCATTTTCATTTTTCTTCTTTTGTGTCAATTGTTCTGGTCACAATCACACTGTTGGAAATCTCTCTTTTCTTCCTCGTCATCTCCCTATTACTTTGATAACTTTTTTTTGGTACTTTTCTCTCTCCCACTGTTTCCACTTTGTCTTTCTCTCTCTCTCTCTCTCCTTCCCTGCCTCTACTTCCCTTTTCCTTCCCCATCATTTGCATTATCTTACTCTCTCTCTCACACACTCTCTCTCTCTTTCACTCTCTCTACCTCTCTCTCTCTCTCTCTCTCTCTCTTTCACTCTCTCTACCTCTCTCTCTCTCTCTCTCTCTCTCTCTTTCACTCTCTCTCTTATTATCTCGGTTAAAGCAAGACCACATTGTATGAAATCTGGCCATCATTGGGAGCAAGAAAAAGAGGCGGTAGTGAAGCCAAAACTCGCCTTCAATTTGTGCCATATTTAAGCTGTAAGAAAATCTAGGAGAATGAAAAATTCAGTTTCTTGTATTGGAGGACGTTTTTGCTTTGCTGTTGGCTTGGTTAAGCCTAATATCATCTTTAGGACATATGTATGTACGTACATACATGCAGATCCTCTATATTTTTAAATAAATAGAATAACACTATAAGCATATTTAGATTTATCTAATTTCATTGAAAACAATCTGCAATTTTCTTGAAATGCCTAAAATATTATTTTATGCATAAATATTTATAGTAACTATGTATATTTGAGACGGACAAGTAAGAATGATCTCGCGTTCGCTCTACCGTATCTCTCGGCGTCTTTCCACAATTTCCGCCGCTCATTTGAAACGGTCCCCGGCCGGCGAGCCCCTCGTCTCACTCCACGTGGCGCATGGTTTCTTTTCTTTTTTTTCTCCCAATGATATATTCACAAAATACTAATTATAACAAAGAACTGAAATTAAAATGTATTTGCGTTATCCAGAGGGTCGCAATGGCCGCCTCGTCTTGCCTCTCTGCTGGCTGCGTGACCATTGCCGCTCGGAAGAAAGCTACAATCACAGCACCAATCAGAGACGCACGAATGGCACTGAACTCAAGAGCAAAGCGAGCATCGCAAATGAGTCAGTATTAAAAAAAATTTTTTTTTTCAATATTTTAATATTTAAATTACCTTCTCTAGTTACAGCAATCATGTTAAAGGCTATGAATCTATTTGATCTACTAGCAATCTACCAGCAATCTATTCGACTCTCTATATTTAGAAGCGCCATCAGCCTGGATCCAGATTCGCAAAAGCTGAACATTGCGTGGGCTGACGGCCATACCAGCATCTTTGAGACGAAGCAGCTGATCAACTCTGCCATCAAGAAAGAGCCGGTGAGTGAGAGAGCGATAGGAGTAAGAGGGAGAGAGAGACAGAGAGAGAGAGAAAAAGAGAGAGAAAAACAGAGAGAGAGGGAGGGAGGTAGAGAGAGAGGGAGGTAGAGAGAAAGAGAGAGAGAGAGAGAGAGAAAGACAGAGAGCTGTTTTGTAATAGAAGTAAAGAAAGCGTCTGGATGATTCCTTAATTAGTCCAATTGATAATCATTTAAAAAAAAGCCAGGCGGCATTGAATGAAGTGCGCACTCTCTGGACAGCTCAGAACTTCTCCGCGACAAAACGAGAAATCCCGACAGTGCCAGTGTCAGCTTGCACGATATTTCAGTTTCTAATTGAGACAGAAAGTTAGAGTGATAAAGAGAGAAATGCGAAAGATATATATATGTATATAGACAGAGAGAGAAAGAGAGGGGGTAGAGAAAATATATCAAAAATAGAGGAAGAGAGATCGGCTATCACATATTTATAGAAGTAACTTCCAATTTGCTTTAGCGCCAATCTCAACTTTGCCGTGCTGGCCGAACACTTTGCTCGCTTCGGCTTCGTGTGTATCGACGGTGTCGAGCAGGTGTGAATCATTAGGTTTTCAAAAAAAGTAGGCAACTCATCACAATCTTCATTAAATTCACTTACGTAAATTCTTGCTGTAGCAAGGATAGCAATTATTGCGTAGTGTGTATAGAGGATGTTCGACCTCATTTGCTTCATATCCATCTCCTTTTTCGATCACATCACCTTCGAATGGAATGACGTTCAGAAAAGAATTGAGCCATTTTTCTAGCCTTTTCTCTAGCTTTGAACAGGTTTTGCACCATAACAATAATTGTGTAGTGTGTAAATATAGAGGATGATCGACCTCATTTGCTTCATATCTCTTCTTTCGATGACATCCAATTGGAATGAAAATTTGGGAAAGAATGGAGCTTTCTCTAGTCTTGAACAGGTTTAGCACCACGTGGGATGATACGGAACACTAACAAGCAAGCAGAGAGGATTCCCACCCCTCTCCGCCTAAAATACGGCCTCGATGATGTGTCATAGTCCTTGGCACCGCCTGGACCAAGGCAAAACTCATCGCAATGGTTTTTCGAGTAGAACAGGTTTACATTATGATGGGGGGGGGGGGTTAAGCTTTGTGGTCAAACGCAGCCAGTCGTGTAATGGAAAGAAAGCGAGGCGGCAATGATGTAATAATAGGATGACATTGGATACATAGATGTAAGTGGTCTTTTAAATACCAAGTAACACATGTAATAATATCGTGATAATTATGCATTCGATGAATGGAGAACAAAATTGTATAAAACTTAATTGACATTAATACTCTTTTTGGATTAAGAGTATCGAAGCATCGGAGAAGCTCTGCAAAGAGATCTCGCCCTTCCACGACTCCTTCTACGGCAATTCCATGGTGCTCACCAACACCGTCGAACCGCCAGGGGCAAGCGATAATTATTATTACTTTGTCATTTAAAGAAGCACGAAAGTCAATCTTAAATTCGCGCCTTTTTGCCTGACCGAAGGAGGATGTGATTTACAGAGACGTGACTACCGCAGTCAGGAAATTTCAACTAGATTACCGTTTGAGTGTCGTGCTCCTTTAATTCAATTTTTATACGCATTTATGCATATTCACGGTGCTATCTTTTTCAAGGTAAATAAAAATAAAAGGGAAGAAAAATGCTGGCTTCCCATGTAAATGAAAGATCATTGTCAGGAGAGACCAGATAATGCCTACACCAATCAGGAGGTCGGCCCGCACATGGACGGAACCTACTTCCATCAAGTTCTAGGCATTGTGGTCGGCCTTCCTTTTTCCTCGCCGTATCTCTAACGCTCTCTCACTTTCTCATTTTTAGTAACTCATTTCCGTATATAGATATGTATCTCTGTCTTTCCGTTGGTATCTCTTCATCATCTCTATTCTCTCTCTCCCTCTCTTTCTTTCTCTCTTGCTATCTTCTCAATTTTCGTTTCCTCATGGTCAGGTGTTTCACTGCCTCAAACAAGCTGAAAAGGGTGGTGACACCCTCCTCGTGGATGCTTTCGCGGCCGCTGAAAGGCTAAGGGCGGAGTCACCCGAGGCATTTCGAGCACTCACCGAAACCCCAGTGAATCATCACTATGCTCTGGGCAAAGGTGAGGGGGAAGACTAACGAAGAAAGAAATTCTGAGGCAACGGAAACAATCAATCAATCAATCAATCAACGCTTTATGTTCGCAGGCAACGGAAAGATAATGGAGAAATTGAGAAAAAAATAAATAAGAACACAGGTGAGAACGCGCTGATCTCCTTGGCGCCGGAGAGAAGGATAATCGAGTTGGACGACTCTGGTCGCATTCGACAGATTCGGCAAGTCCACTACTTTATCGTTTTGCATCTAATCGGCTTACAATATCAATAAATCTTAATATGAATGGCTGTTTTTCATGAGTCTATAATAAATTCCTGCAAGTCTATCATTTGCCGTTCCAGCTTCAATCCGTACGACCGCGCCGACTTCCCCGCCTTCCGACTGGCGGAAGAAGGCGACGAAGTACCGAGAGAGACCGAGCAGGTCACCGCGTTCTATGCTGGTTAGTTCAGCGGGGCTCCAATATACAACTTTAAATTCGAGCCATTTTGTCTGAATATACATTTTCGTGTCTTGGCACATGCATATTTAATGTCGCAGAAAAGAGCCTTTTCCGGGTAAGAAACTGGCATCAATGAAGATGTGAGACGACGATGGATTAATCAATTTTATCTGTGAAAGATGGGAAAATGAAATGTGCTTCAACACATAAACTCTGAAGCTACTCAATCTGGATTTATTATTCTTAGGAGAAGAATAGGTGAGAAAGAAGTCAAAAAATGAGACGCAATAGAGATAGAGAGATTGACAAAGAAAGGAGGGAACAAACAAGAATTAAATGTAATGGTTAGAATAAAGACTGAAATAAACGGAGATAGGAAACGAAGCATGGCAGGAATACAATTGGCCTGATAGAGAGAGAGAGAGAGAGAGAGAGAGAGAGAGAGAGAGATAGAGAGAGAGAGAGAAGCAGAAACACCCGCACCCGGACTCACAAGAAGCTAGGAATGAAAGGGGAGATAAGAGGAAACCCGAATGGCAGAGAATACGTGACAAAGAATGAAATTCAAAAAGCATCTAATTAAATAAGAAAAGACAAATGAAATTCTAGAAGAAATGGAAGAAATAAAAGATATGTCCAATGCAATTATATACTTTTGATGAATGCATAAAAAATTATAATAAATAAATTGAAATAGTTATGGTTGATCTACCCTTACACATGGAAGCATTTCATAATTCTCATGTAGAAATTAGTGAATTAATTATTTGATTAATTATGTGCTTACATAGAATTATAAAAAATAATAAATATGTTTCGAAGAATAATGTTTTAACAGCCTACGAGAAGTTCTCTCTGATCTGCCACGACCCTTCGATGATGCTGAGGTTTTCTCTGCAGCCCGGCACTCTCATTCTTATCGATAACCACCGCGTGCTTCATGGCCGCACTGAAATTTTGGTTAGTCTTCTTAAATTAACTAATTTAAATTCTTTTCCTACCATATTTTAATCAATTATTTTTACTGTAATTAATATGAAATGGATTGATTATAACATTTTTTTCTGTGATTTTCAGCAGGGCGATCGGGCGCTCTGGGGCACTTTCCTCTCGCGAGACGACTTCCTCGCAAAGGCTCGGCCACTCCTCAGCGAACGCATTCACTTTGATGTCTGATTCCTTTGTCTCTTTCCCTCTCGCTTTCTCTCCTCTATGTTTGTCTCTCCTCCTTCTCGCTCTGGCCTCTCTCTCTCTCTGTCTCTCTCGCTTTCGCTCTCTTTCCCTTCTGTCATTCACTTTTCATAATTGTTTTCTGATCTTATGAATAGTATCCATTTCACTTTCTATTTGTTCATGAAAATATTGAGTGGGAAAACACTCAATATTTTCACTAATGTAATTTTTAAAGCACGACCAAGAAAAGAGGGCCATAAATTATTTCCTTTCTTGTTGCTTTTCTATTATGTTGTTTGGCTGAACTGCACACCTCATTTTGAAATATGTAATTTTATGCGGTGGTTCTCGATATATCGAAAGAAAGGTAAGGACACAGTCAAATTCATGAACTAATACGGTTCAAGGATACTTTATTCCACGCCGTGAGCAGAGATGAAGAAATCGGAAACAAATATGCTTGGACACCTTATGGTTAGGCTGATAAAATCACAGCTTCTTATGAAAAAATTCTTATGAAAAAAAGAATTATTTTTAAATTACAAGATTTATATATTAATCTTATTATCGAGAAGACTAGTAATTTAATGATGATGCAAAAATAAGTGAAACTTAAAAAAAAACCAAGAAAACCGGATTCCCTTTGGCCTTCACTCAATCGCAAAGGAGATCAAGTTTTGAACGTTCGGAGAGAAAGTAGTATTAAATGTCAACAGAGATATGTAGATTGGATCATATTCGATGTGCAGTGAGTTAGGAACGATCCTATAGTCACCTA
Organism: Allodiplogaster sudhausi; assembly: GCA_945643635.1. Taxonomy (NCBI): domain Eukaryota; kingdom Metazoa; phylum Nematoda; class Chromadorea; order Rhabditida; family Diplogasteridae; genus Allodiplogaster; species Allodiplogaster sudhausi. Next base: position 117,539 of record CALZFC010000045.1, on the reverse strand, counting down.
AGGGTACAACAATGAACCCAAAACAGCAAAATGATGTATGAAATAATTAAGAGTTCCTAAGTTTTTTATCGTCTTGTGCAACGGTACAGATTATTATTAGGTGATTGAGAGAGAGAGAGAGATCACAAAGATCTTCGTTCATGGCGAAAATCACATGCAGCAAAAATTTGGAAGAATATAAAAAAATGAAACGACATAAGGCTGTGGCAAGATTAAAGTGTTAAAGGAATTCATGTTAATCCGCGTAGAGAATGTCCGCGATTCGAGTCGTTGCCTCGGCGACGTTGACTGATGGCCCAGGAACGCCAAAGCCGAACCTCGCATGAACAGCTGCGAGGTTCGGAATATACAAAATATTTTTACATTAAATATCGCAGCATGTCGAGGACTCTGTGCTAAAAAGAGTATATTTTGTCGCAAAGAGCAGTGTATTCTGTTGACATTTTTTTCACATTTTTTCACTTAAAAAGTAAATAAGATACGAATTATAATACAATAATAATAATGATACTTAATTTATTTTACAAAAAGAAAAGCTTAAGAAGTATAACAAAACTGATCGATGAACAGAGAAGACTCACCCGATTCGGTTAATCATACACCCGTAAAGCTCTGGTCGAGCCGTGCGCACGCGCCAACAAGAAGGCCGCCTTTGGAGCCGCCGTGAATGGCAAGTCTGGGAGAGAGAGAGAGAGAGAGAGAGAGAGAGAGAGAGACGGGAAGAGGGAATATAGAGCATTAGACAAACATTGGGAATGAGAGTGAGTGAGTGAGAAAGAGTGAGAGAGAGAGAGAGAGAGAGAGAATGAGAATGAGAGAAAGCGGAAAGGCAGGAAGGGGAAGGGGAAGAGGGGAAACAGAGAAAGATTGGGGAAGAGTATGACAGAGAGAGTGATAGAGATACAGAGCTTCCAGAAGGAATCTGTCGAAGGTAAGCATACCTGGACGTGGATGTCGACCTTCTGTTCGGAGACCTTGCAATCGTGATCCACAAGTTTGTAGGCGCGACTCGTCGAAGCTCCCTAAAATTCAAATATAATTATCAGAGGACAGCAAATTAGATTTTTTTTTCGCACTCGCTGAATAGCAAACAAGATACATTTTACACGCCAACAGGAGATAAAAAGTAGTTTTCTTCAGCATGGAAACAACAGGCAACAATTAATTTAATAATTTTTTCAAAGATATCTTCTATTGTACAACAATATACTAATTAGCGAAGTTTCAAGTATAGTACACGAACAAGTCGGAGAGCCAAAAATTGCGCAGCATTTGAATTACTGTGGAGACAATCATTAGTGCCACGAAGAGAATTAAGAGAGAGAAGCCCATGCTTAACGGCTTTAGACCTCCTCATCTTTTTTACAACCCCTCTAACCGTAATTACAAAAAAGAACAACACTTTTCTCAATCACTTGTACCGTAATCCTACCGTACCATCCATCTTCCATATACTGTAGTCTGCCGTAGGCTCTTCGTTCCTATGGCGTTAGGAGGGAAGAGCGGAGGCCAAAATCGGAGCGGCAGCTATCGAAAAGCTATAAAAATAAAATAAAAAATAGTTCTGGATAGCCGGTTCGAAATGAATATAATTACTGGAGCTCATTGTCAGATAGATTGGTCCACTGGTAGATCTCAAATTCAGAATTAAAAAGTTAAAACTCGGTCTCCTTATCATCATGGTACGCTCCCTTACCGTATACCCGTCCCTAGCACTAGAGTACTCCTTCTAGTCTCGCCCCACCGTACTCGTCCAGTCTTGACACTCTGCGTGAGCTGTCTTGTGTCTCCGCCCGCGGTAAGTACGGATGACTTGACGGTTTCCGGAAACTGTCGACGTCTTAGACGTACCCAGTTCCTCCAAATATATATTTTATTGTTATTAAATATATTTATTTATTTAATTCATTTATTATATATTTTCACACTTTTCACGTGAGAAACCATGAAACCTTAGCGAATCAGCGGCGAAAATTAATCGTTAAAAACTCGTTTATATTGAAACAAGTGTCAGAATAAGAGTTAAAATTCGTTTTTCTTGTTTAAGGAATAAAATCCAAAAAGTGTAAAAATAACAAAACCAACTGTACAGCCTTGGCATCGATGCAGTTCGGGTTGAGTTCTTCAGCGATGAGGAATACCTACAGTCGTGACCACCTTAAAATTGATTAATTTTATTTATTTATTTTGATTACATATATCTGCTTACAAAGCCTTCTGTAATGGCAACTCTACAAAATACAACAAAAACCGGGACAGTCTGCGAGATCACCTCTGCGACAATGCACATTGGAGTGCGGAGTTGGTTGAAGAGAGTCAGACGACGAAAGCGATTTTGGGGGGTCAGCACATTTGACGGGTCGAACATGAAGGTGCCGAAGGCTGAGAAGGAAACCTGGAATCGGACGGTATAAGGAAATCACTTCCAAATAACTCATCATTTGGAGAAAAATGCCTCCAAAATATCTTTTCGATAATTCTTTTCTCTCCATTCTCTGTCTCTCTCTTCTTTCCTTATCTCTGTAAACCTCTCTCTCTTTCTTCTTACCAAGAAGGGCGAGGCCGAGTTGAGCATGTCTGGGAATGTCCAGAGTACGGCGGCCTTCCTAATCAGTGGGAGTTCCTTGTTTCTCAGATCGGGAATCAATCTTTCCATCGGCGGTTCCAGCCCGTACAGCTTGATCACCTAGAATATATTACTACTTTATTATAATTACTTCAAGAATTTGTTGTCATAGGCTTAAAAGAGCAAATTTCTTAAGAATCATTTATACACAATGTTAATCTTCAAAAGCTGATTACTCTGAAACAATATGGTAACTATAAAAGCAAGAAGAAAATGATTAGGCGGTTTCATTTCCCGACAAAAAGCACTAAATCTGAGAAACATCCAGAATCGCCTGAACACTCCACTGCCATACAAAGCTTAATTTTATTGTGCTTCGTTCGCTCGTCCTTCAAGCGAAGTTGCTTAAAGCAGGCTTTAATTACTAATACTCTTACTTCCAATGCTTTTTAATAACCATATCGTCTTTAAATCTGTTTGAATATTTTTGCTCTAGTTTTGTAATATAACTCCCGCACAAACCTGATACTATCGAATGGCCATTGAGATGAGGAAGTTGCACGGGAAGAGCAGAATCATGATGGCTACTCCATTCAGCACCGAAACTCCGACCTCCTCCCAGAGGAAGAAGAGTAATAGGTCTATCTGTAAAGAGAAGAGTGAAGTGGAAACTGTAGATACCCAATATACCTAATCTATACTTTTCTCATCAATCATTCAGCAAAGAAACCAATGTTGGAGCCAGTAAAACATATGAACATTTCAATCCGTTTGCATAAAATATACTTATACTTACAACGAGCATAATTTCATTTTATTTTTCATATTATACCCCGAAGAGACCCCTGAACTCCCCGCAGAGTAGACCTCTGAACTCCCAGCCGACCTGCAGCGGGTTGGTCCAGTACCGCATTGTCTGCGGTGCGATCTGCTGGAAGCGGTCGATGTCGATTGCCATGAGCTTCACCGTCTCGCCTACCGTCTTCTCAGTTCAGAATGCCTTCGAGAGATGAAGCGCCTACGAGGAGTTGGATCTCTTTAAATTATTTTTTAAGTTAGTTAAATCATAATTTTTTGATCGTCGATCATTGCTTAAAGACAAAACTGGCGCAGTGTTAACAACTTCTGATTGATTTCATATTGACTTCAGTGCGTCGCTCAAAATCCGGTCGCCAATACGAACTTAATGCTTTAAGCGCAAATTCTTCTTCAATACTATTGAACATCGATTTCTTTTCCATCCTCTGAACTCTCCGCCAATCAGCAATGAAAATGTTACATAAAAGGAGCCCGTTTAATCAATACTTAACTTAAAGAAGCCAAGAACTCATTCTTGAAATCGCGCTGGCGCTATCCTAGATGGGGTGGGGACCAAAATTTTTTTTTTCAATCGACCCCAAATCGTGCACGTGGGGGTTTTAGGCCATGCAAAACACCAATATAGTATTCATTTTGTATTATTTTAACATTTAACAAAGGCTACAGTACTTTGACTCGACATCTTGTTTATGCAAATTTTCAGCAAGAATCCTGCACTGAGGGGTTGTTAGTGCTGGCCGCTAGACTAGTATGATCATCCTCTTTCTCGCTGCAGCAAGGAAGCTCTCTCTTCTCTCTTCCATTCCAACGCTACTTCCCGCTTGCTCCCCGCTTATGACCCCTTGAATATTTCCGCACCCACTCCAAACAGTCTTCCACATAGGCCGCTGCAGAAAGGCCGGTAACAACTCTCGTGGCTATTTCCAATACCTGGACCATCTAGACAGCAGTCCATAAGATGATACGGAAAGAACGCTATATTTTTTTATAGCTCTGAAAACCCCTTGGTGCAGGAGGGCGATAATAAATTTGTGAAACTTCAAATTGTCGCGCGGCCATTCTCATTCAAGGTGTTAATGTTCACGCAGCGAGTACCTGTGAGCTCGTGCATAGAATGCGAAAATGAGATAGAAAGACGACCGAACCACGCTTAAAAATAATAGAATTAGTTGCATAATGCAAATGACCCATCACAAAAAGTACACAGCGGTCGTACACACAGAATCTATAGCTCATTCAACTCAACTCGACACCCCACGAGCTTGGAGTTCTAGAAAGCAACTTCGGAACCACGGAGCAAAACATGACAAGAAAAATGAAAGAACAAACTTCTAGATCAAATCAAAATTTAATAATAATAGTGCACGTTTAGCCTACTGTAAAGAAGAATAATGTAATTCTCGAACAGTGTAATCCTCTTTTTGCACTTGGCAAATTTTTTTCTCTGCACACTTTTCATCGTCGAATTGTATTTTTGTAGTTATAACTTTGATATATCTGATGTAAGGCGAATTTCTAAGTTTTTTTTTTTTTTTTTCGTTTCAAGCTTGTTGCACCCGCAAGTTTGCGAATATCAGAAATATCACCAGATGCATCGTTTGGAGTATTCAGGAAACAAAGCACACTGATACGGGCCATGCGAAGCTACTCGAAGCCCAACGACAGATGAACAAGATCTGGCGATGAAGATGGAACGAGTCGAAAAGGAGGAGTGAAATCGGTTGGCAAAGAGAGAGAGAGAGAGAGAGAGGGAGAGAGCGAGAAGAGAGAGAGAGAGAGAGAGAGAGAGAGAGAGAGAGAGAGCGGAACAATGAGGGTGAGAGGAGAGAGAAAGATAGTGTGAGATAGAGTCATTTTAAATTTCTGACATATCTAAAACTCTGCACTTTCGGCTTCATGGTTCTGCTGACTCAGCACTAATTTTCTCACTTCTTGTAGATCTTAAAATAAGAGTGAAATAAAAAAAACAATGAATGTAAATGTCTGTCAAATACACAACTTTTTAGTACGCGAAGACAGCTGCTACTGCACTGAACGAAACTTGCTCTGGAGTCTTTCGGACAGTGCGAGGAAAGAAACATCAGGCAGCACCAGATACACGGGCCCAATCTTGACGACTTCAATTTATTATATGTTTTATTAACCATACATATTGATCGAATCTCCATATTTGGTTCTAATATAAAGGGATACACAATGACTTGAAAAGAGAGCTTGTAAATGCATAGGTCGAACAGTTGCCTACAGTCTTCGTGAAAGTTTGAACTGAGGGAGAGAAGAGACGAATGCCTTACAAGTAGCCCCAAGGAAGTAGTAGTGCTTGAAATAAATACATATGTACATGTTACCGATTTAGGAGGAATCAACTTGCCTACTTTGCTTCTACTTTGGTCGCATTGTTCTCCTTCGGATAATGTTTCTTCTATACATACTTCCGCTCTACTTTTTGTAAAGGGGACTGTGTATAGCTTGTAGTCTCACTCTATTTATCTCTGTATGTATGCTCCTTCTTTTCCTTCTGTTCTCGCCCTTTCGCTGTCTCGATCTCTCTCGCTCTATGTAACTCCGCCCCCAGAGCTGTACTGTACTTAAGTCCCGATTATGACTTATCTGGAGCTTCTGCCCGGAGGCAACCGCCCTTAAGCTGGCTCGCCTCTTTCCTTCTTCTCCGCCAGTCCCGGCCCTCTCCTTGTTCCCCTCGACGACCACCACGCCTCGGGCCCGATGCCCTTCCCTGACTCCTGCGAGGACCCTTCTCCTCGCCTTTGTCGACTCTCTCGATCCTTGCAGATAAACTTGCCTGACTGCTAGTCTTGTCGCCTCTGAACGCAGCTAAGAGTGCGCGAGAAGAGACGTGTATTGACTGGTAGCCAGTGAGTGGTTACAACTCAAGCAGCGCGCCAACCGCGGTCAGTAAATCTTTTTTTTCCCACCTCTCCCCTTCTACACAATTATCGATTACAAAAAAGTCATTAGCACCCTGGCGGGAAGTAGGAAAGGCAGACAAGCTGCAGTCTTTGGAAGTTGTACCTGAAGGTAACTTGGCCAATTTTTCAAAATTGATTTTGTGTCGTTTTTCTATTTCTTTCAAAATCTGGGTAGTTAAAGGATCCTATAGTCACCTAAGGGTACAACAATGAGCCCGAAAAAGCAGAATGATGTATGCAACAATTTCTTTCCAGAAGAGTTCCCAAGTTTTTATCGTCTTGTGCAACGTTACAGATTATTATTAGGTGATTGAGAGAGAGAGATCACAAAGATCTTCGTTCATGGCGAAAATCACATGCAGCAAAAATTTGGAAGAACATAAAAAATGAAACGACATAACGCTGTGGCAAGATTAAAGTGTTAAAGGAATTCATGTTAATCCGCGTAGAGAATGTCCGCAATTCGAGTCGTTGATTCGGCGACGTTGACTGATGGCCCAGGAACGCCAAAGCCGAACATCGCATGAACAGCTGCGAGGGTCTCTGGCTTCAGCAGGCTCAGAACCTGATAAGACGTATTTTATTGAAAATTAATTCACAAGTTAAAATATCGTAAAGGGATTATATTCAAAGAATGGAGGACTTATTTGTTTCGCAAGAGAAAATTATTAGAATTCAAGATTCATGTGGAGTGCTATTTGGGTAGGAGAGGCTTCCTCTCTTTTCCCATCCACTGGCACTCCTTGCCTGATTTTGAGCACACACCGGGTGCAGCGAAAGAGGTGTTTACTACAGCATCGTAAAGAAGAGTGTAAATACATACATATATTGGAATATAAAAGAAAAGTATTCCTCCTCTAATATTTGAATTAATAGACTCAGCTTTACTTTATTCAAACTCCTAAATGTGGCAAAAATTTGCATAGAGAAAATGCAAACCTTGCTGAACGACATCCATGCTAGGAAGGGCACCGCGACGCGGACCATCTTCATTTGATCACGATCATGCTGGTCGTCCTTTAAGAAATTATTTATTAGTCAACTGATTATCACTATCACATAAATATTTTCATTTCCTTAGATATTTTATTTCCATTGTCTGTGAAACCATTTGTACAGAAAAAAAATTTCATCATATTTATAACTTTTAAACACTTGTATTAAATAATATTTAGTTTTGCGAAATTAAATAATAAAGCAATTATTTCTTAAGTGATTTACTCTCATTGAGACGAGAAGACGAGCCGACAATCGGCAGAACGCAGCGGAAGTGACTACGAACACATCGCTAAAATAATTTTTAAAAAAAATCGAAAAATAAATAAAAAAAACTATTACAAATTTTAGATCATTTCTTTTAAATGTATAGCTGATAAAACCTTCTAATTTTTATACAACGTCGATAAAAAGAAATGTACGACTTGAAAGGAGCCAATAAACTCATGCTTGAATTCGCACCTCTTTTCCTAACACAAGGGCGAGGGAGCATGTGATTTACAATAATTAGGATACTTTAAACAGATTAAGTTTGATTTCATGCTCCTTTGATGAAGATAGAAAATAACGGCTGACGGTAGCTGAAAGACGCGTTGCCATCTGGACGATGCAATGTCGAGTCGCCAGACGAATCGGCAGAGCTCTTCACCGCCGCGTGCACCAGCTAAGTCTCCTCCGATCACGAACAGCCACTTGTTGGCGACGATCACTGGAGAAGCGTTTACGCGCGCCGCAGGAAAGCCGTGGATCTACATTTAAAAAATCACTTTCATTAAAAGTTTTTCCGATTAATTAGTTCTCTATGAGCTATCTTTTATATACTGTGAAAAAGTATGAATTGCTGACCGGATCCGGAAGTGTCTGCCAACGTTTTTTTTTCGACATCAACCGTGAATATCTCACGGTTGATGTCGAAAATGTGAAGATTTTCGAAGGGCATGAAAATCTGTTTTAGGCCGTGCTTAAAAAGAGATATTAAGAAGTAAACTATATAAATACCATGATTTTGTGTAACACAAATTGTACAATTAACAAATATAATAAAGTAAAAAAGTTTAACCATATTATCCTCGTCATCTTCCATCATTAAATCGCCACCGCAGAAAATAAAAACGTCCTGAAAGCCAGCTGGCTTCTCCTGCAGATCACAAATATGAATATTTGCGCATGCTTATATATATTCAACTTTTTTATATAGTTTTTTTTTAAATTCCTAAAACATTTATTCAAAAAAAGAGCCAAAATTACCGTCCTCTGCATTTTGACTGACGCCAGTTCAGTTGACATAGCGAAGAATCCAGGCGGCAGGCCAAGTTCAGAGATTCTTAGATTGTAAACAGGAAAAGTGACTCATATTTCGAGTAGATAAAGAATATAGAAGAATAAAAAATTTCCGCATGATAATGTTTTATTTGAAATCTAATACATATGTACCCTGCTCGAAAGTTGGACTTGACTTTATGGAGCGTTTTACCCACGAAGTTGAGAAAGAAGAAGAAGTCGTCATGGTGCGTAGCTTTGAAAATGAATGCCCCCTGTAATTAATCAACGGCATTTTATATTTGTTATCTTATCTATGAATTTTTCTTTTCGCAGAGACATTTACAAAACTGAATCTGTGTGCTTTGCAAAAGGCTGTATTACGTGTCATATTATTTTTAGATAGCAATAATAAAAGAAGAAAAATAGTTGTCGTACTGCAAGTGTTGGAAGGAAATGGCGAGAATGATCATCAATGGGATCATCGGGCAAGCGACCATCGCCTTCAAATGAAGTCAAATACACCAAACAAACCAAAAGAGAGCAAGTTCGAGAAAGAAAGGAGAGAACAATTGAAATAGAGAAAAAAACGAAACTAAGAGAGAGACAGGAGAGAGAGAGTGAGTGAGTGAGAGTGAGTGAGTGAGAGTGAGATAGAGAAACTGAGTTAACGAAGATTACTCCAAAAATAAGTTCGATTTAGAAAAATTGTTTTGTTTATATTTCGCTTCAGTAAAATAATACAAAATTTAACTAATTAAAAATTAAGAATAATAGACCTAAAACGGCACGCTCGCATATGTAGTGGTTAATTAGAGCGACCTCCCTAATAGCCATGGCGTCAAAGTGGCTGAATTTGAAGTTCATCCGCCTGGGAAAAAATAATGAAAATAAACAAAAGAATCACTTTAACCCCCCCCCACCATATATGCAGTATAGTTCTTAACTAAATAAAAAATAATACAGACAAACCGAGCAGAGACGAGGTCGACAAACACCTGAGAACCCGAACAGTAGCTTAGCAAGGCGATGTTTCCGTAGACGAGGAACGAGTAAGGCAAGCCCAGCTCTTCGCAATTATATTTAGTTGAGAGATAGAGAGAGAGAGATAGAGAGAAACATTTTTCGACCCAACAAATAAGAGAAATAGAACGACAGACCAGCAACGATGCGCGTGATGGCTTGCGTTACGGGATCTGTGTGACAACGAGGCTCTGCCATCTGCAAACTTCAATCAGTTACAAAGGAAAGAGAGAGGGAAAGAGAAGAGAGAATACAGATAGAAGATATAGAGAGGGATCCTAGAGAGAAGAGAGAGAGAAGATAAAAAGTAGATAGAGAGAAGAAAGAGCGAAAATAAAGAGAAAGGAGAGAGAAGATATAGAAACGAGAAATATGGTGAGAGGATAAAGATAAAGGAAAGCGAAGATGAAGAGAGATAGGGAGAGAAAAGAGCGAGAGAGAGAGAGAAGGAAAGAGAGAACGAGAGAGAGAAGAAAGAGAATAGAGAGAGAAGATAAAGATATGAGAGAGCGAAGATAAAGAGTGATAGGGAGTGAAAAGACCGAGCGAGAGAAGTAAAGAGAGAGGGAGAGAGAGAGGACATTCCAACGAAGAATACATGAAATACAACGACTAAAGAGGTAGAGGAGGAGAAGGAGATTGAGGTGGAGATGAGGAGGGCGGTTGAGTTCAGAAGAGAATGCAGAGAGGCCATATTGAGACGAATCAACTCGATGCTAATGTGAAATGTTCTAACGCAGTGAGCATGGCTGGCTAAGTCGCAGTAAACAGATAATTAAATCCACCTGCTAACTGTTCAGTGACATTTGCTTAGTGCCTAACAATAAATAGGATGGACGTTTAGTACTTCATAATTGACGACTCTCTCTCTCTCTCTCTCTCTCTCTCTCTTTCTGTTGCAGAGGGTACCATTAGCTCTTGCCCGATACGCTTGCACACGCTTCTCGTGTAGTCTCTCTGGACATTCTGAATTGGACTACATAATCTTGGATCCGAAACCGTGGAACAATATTCAAGGATTTGGCAAACATACATAAGTAAGAAAAAGACCATTATAAAGTGAAACTTTTTTGGCTTAAATAATCTGAGTAAATACCCGCTTTTAGAGGACGCGCGTGCACAAAATGTTCTTACATGGTGTTCGAAATCGAGTTTGTAAGATACGCCTAAATTGCTGACAATTTTGGACTCTGGAAGAGTGCTCCCTCTTAGTTTGAAGAGGACTGGTGGGTGATGATTACCCAAACGAACAATCACAGTTTTTGAAGCCAAAATGGTCAAGCAATTGGCCGAGGCCAAGTCATGAAGTAAATCAATTGTTGTTTGAAGCAAAGGGGAATTGTTAATTGTTGATAGCTTAACGATAGTGTGCTTCTGGTCGAAGGCCTTGTGGTATTCGGTGACAGACGCGAGAGTTCGCAGGAATCGCGGGGTCAGAATCTGAATTGGGCTGGACTAAGAAGTTTATGTTCGTTTAGGTACTCCACTATGCGTGTGCATGTTATGTGTTCCATCACATTTGCCGTTGAGGGGATCAGACTGCAAGGTCGGTAGCTAGCGGGATTCGACTTACCATTAGCACCTTTTCGCTTATAAACGGGACGCACTATCGCTGTAAGCTAATGATTAGGGAATTTGCGTACCATGAAGAAGGAACTGATTGAACAAAATAGAAAGGGGGAGACAAAACAAGGAAGTGGTTTCTTTCAGATAACCTCAAATTAAAGATAACCATTTTCATTTTTCTCCTTTTGTGTCTAAGTCGTTCTTGTCACAATCACATTGTCCCTATTACCTTGATAATCTTCATCTCCCTGTTATTTTGATAACTTATTATGTATTTTTGTCACCTCTCTTGCTCCCATTGTCTTCATTTAGTCTTTCACTTTATCTCAATTAGAGAGCAATCACCGTTTTCATTTTTCTCCTTTTGTGTCTTAATTGTTCTAGTCAAAATCACACTGTTGGAAAACTAATAATATTGAATCCCATTAATTGTTAACATATCTCTACAATTTTCCTGAAATACATAAATATTATTGTAAACATAGCTGCAGTAACTCTATCCGAGACGGACAAGTAAGAATGCTTTCGCGTCAAATCCACCGTATCTCTCGGCGACTTTCGACAATTCTCTTTTCTTCTCTTTTCTTCAATTTAGCACCGCCATCAGCTTGGACCCGGCTTCGCAAAAGCTCAAGATTGCGTGGGCCGACGGCCATCAGAGTATCTTTGAGACGAAGCAGTTGATCAACTCTGCCATCCAGAGAGAGCCGGCGAGTTAGAGATAGAGAGAGAGAGAGAGAGAGAGAGAGAGACAGAGAGACAGAAAGAGGCTAAGAAAGTGAGAAAGGAGATATAAAGAGAGAGAGAGAGGAGATAGAAAGAGAGCTTTTTTGCAAGAGAAGAAAATTAAGCGTCTGGATGATTCCTTAATTAGTCAAATTAATAATCATGAAAAACCAGGTGGCATTGAATGAAGTGCGCACCCTCTGGACAGCTCAGAACTTCTCCTCGACAAAACGAGAAATACCGACAGTTCCAGTGCTAGTTTACAGGATTATGCAGTTTATAATTGAGACAGAAAGTTAGAGGGAGAGAGAGAGAGAAAAATCAAGAAAGAAAAAGATCGAGAAAGAGAGATAGTGATGGACATATCAGAAATAAAGGAAGAAAAGATGGATTATCACATATTTAGAGATGCAACTTCCAATTTGCTTTAGTACAAATCTCAACTTTGCCGTGTTGGCCGAACTCTTTAACCCGCTACGGCTTTGTCTGCATCGACGGTGTCGAGGAGGTGCGATTAAAAGAAAAGAATGAAAAACATATATGTCAAAAATTGTCATGTTCCCAATGGTTTCCTGAATGCATGATTGAATGTATGTATATGGGCAACTTTAAAATATAAAGTAAGAGATGCAATAATATCGTGATAATTATGTACTAGATGAACGGAGAACAAAATTGTTTAGTACTTATCGTTTTTCTCTGTTAGAATCCCTCCCTCTATTAGAACCCCCCCCCCCTTCCAATAGTGCCCCCCCTAACAGTCTAATATTAATATGTACCTCATGGTCAGCACGATATGTATGGTTCCTGCAGGCATGGGATGTATGCATTTCCCAATGAACTGAATGCAAATTCTTTCCAAGAATGAGTTAAAACGGATATTCCAGTAATGATTAAATTTAAAATCGAGCAATGACTCTTTTTTGAGAACAAAATTTTGTTACCAAGCTTTTAGTGTATCACATTGAAAAATAGTACCACTCCCTCTAATAGAACCCCTCCCTCGCCTGTATATGGAAAAATAGTAACCACGGGGGTACTAAATACGGTATTGGCATTAATATGTTTTGCTTTAAGTGCGACGAAGCATCGAAGAAGCTCTGCAAGGAGATCGCGCCCTTCCACGACTCCTTCTAAGGCCACTCCTTCGTGCTCACCAACGACCCCGAAAGGATGCCAGGAGCAAGCATCAATTATTACTAATTCGTAATTCAAACAAGCATGAAACTCAGTCTTAAATTCGCGCCTTTTTTCCTAACCGAAGGACGAAAGAGCATATGTGATTTACAGAGACGTGACTACAATAGTCAAGAAAATTCAATTAGATTACAGTTGATTTTCTTGCGCCTTAATTCAATTTTTAAATGCTTCTGTGTATCTTTATTTATGCACTTAAATGATCGACCTTCCTGTTCACTTTACCTCGGTTATTTATTATTGATGTGCTTTCAAATGCTAGCTTCCATGAAAACCAGAGATCATTGTCAGGACAGACCACACAATGCCTACACCAATCAGGAGGTCGGCCCGCACATGGACGGAACCTACTTCCTGCAAGTTCACGGCATTGCGGTAGGACTTCCTCTTCACTTTGCTATACCTCTAACGCTCTCTCACTTTCTTGTAGTCTCTCATCTTCATCTATATATCTCTGTCATCCCTTGTGCATGCTACTTCTCTTCCATCTCTGCTTTCTGCTCTCTCTCTCTCTCTCTCTCTGCTCTCCCTCTCTCATAATCTTCTCAATTCTTATTCTCTTAGGTGTTTCACTGCCTCAAGCAAGCTGAAAAGGGTGGTGACACCCTCCTCGTGGATGCTTTCGCGGCCGCTGAAAGGCTAAGGTCGGAGTCTCCCGAGGCATTTCGAGTTCTCACCGAAACGCCAGTGAATCATCACAACGGTCTTGGCAAAGGTGTGGGGCGAGCGAGCTATGAGGGTTGCTTTTCTGTGAATAATAATAAATATAATATATGCTTCGCCTAGCGTACGCTCACCCACTCTTCATGTCAATGCCAATTTCATTCGGTTTACACTGATATTATCTTGTAGTTGCCATCAGGATATGGACCATACAGGAACGCAAAGATATTAACTTGGATAGGCCGCAGAGCGATAAAGAGCAGTAAAGGATGAAAATAATTCTTTTCAAAAACAAGTCGGCGGAAGGAAGAAATATTATTGGCGCAGGTGAGAACGCGCTGATCTCCTTAGCGCCGGAGAGAAGGACAATCGAGTTGGATGACTTGGGCCGCATCCGATAAATTCGGCAAGTTCACTCCCCTATCGTTTCTTATCTAATCGACTTATCTTATCAATAAATCTTCATGGGAAAAACACTTTTTTTCTTATTCGCGCTTTTCTGATCAAAGTTTAGGCGAGAGAGAATTCACTTTTGAGAGGCAATAGAATTCAGGTAAATTCAAGCAGATTACGGTATCTTTTTTCTGTTCCTTTAAAAGCATACAAAATCGAACGCATTTGTCATATCAGCTTCAATCCGTACGACCGCGCCGACCTCCCCACCTTCCGACTGGCGGAAGAAGGCGACGAAGTGCCGAGAGAGACCGAGCAGGTCGCTGCCTTCTATGCTGGTTAGTTCAGTGGGGCGCCAAAATACAACTTTGAATTCGCGCCATTTTGCCTCAAAACAGACCGATCGAGCAGGGTATTTTGTTTGATTCGATCACAAAATTAATGAAAATCCCTCTCCATACCACTAAACTAAAATGTGCGCTATCTCTCACTCCCTCTCACTTTCTCACTTAAAAACAAAAATGGACATATATATTTCGAAGAATAATTATTTTTTCACAGCCTACGAGAAGTTCTCTCTGATCTGTCACGATCCTTCGACGATGCTGAGATTCTCTCTGCAGCCCGGCACTCTCATTCTTATCGACAACCACCGCGTGCTTCATGGACGCTCTGAAATTTTCGTTAGTATTTTTTTGTAATTTGCTTATTTAAATTCTTTTAAGCTCATTTTTATCCTTTATTTAGTGAGACAAATTGTCAATAACATTATAAAATTATAAATCTTTCAGTGCCATTCTTTTTTTATATTTTAAGCACGGTGATCGGGCTCTCTGGTCGACTTACCTGTCGAGAGATGACTTCCTCGCAAAGGCTCGGCCACTCCTCAGCGAACGCATCCACTTTGATATCTGATACCTTTGTCTCTCTCTCTCTCTCTCTTTCTCTCTTCTATGTCTGTCTCTCCTCTTTCTCGCTCTGCCTTTTCTCTCTCCCTCTCTCTCTCTCTTCCCCGTATGTCGTTTACTTTTCATATTTTGTTCCTTTCACATGGAAAATATTCATTTACCTTTCTCCTTGTTCATGTCAAAATCACGTGGGGGAAACGATTAAGAAGTTCAATTTTTTATTCACAAACAATAGCAAGTGGTACATTACATATTTCCTTTTTTCTTGCTGGTTGCATGCTTTTCTATTATGTTTATTGTTAATTTTATTTAATTAACAAATTTTCAGATATTTTTATGTGGTGCTCCTAGAGCTCTAGTGAAAGGTAGACTATCAAATCAGTTCATGGTTCAACGACACTTTATTCCACAGAGTGAGCAGAGACGGAGAAATCAGAGACAAATATGCCTGGACAGCTTAGGCTTTCAAATCACGGGATCGCGCAGAGCCGAAACAAAAGAAACTTTGTTCAACTGTACAACTTCAGGAGCGTCAGGCGAAAGAATTCTTATAGAAAAATTAAATTGTTAAAAGAATTTACAAGACTTCTGTATTAATGTCATTAAAATAAAAAGAGAGGGATTGTAAAAGCGTTGCTGACGAAAAGGCAATTAATTAAAAGATGAAGTAAAAAAGACCAAAAAAAACCGGATTCCCTATGGCCTTCACTCAACCGCAAAGGAGATCAAGTTTTAACGTTCGCGAAGAAGAAATAATCAATGACAAACCATATAGATTGGAGCATATTCAGTGGGCAATTAATTGTTTGAATGGACTGGTGAATGCAGTAGCGGAGAGTGATGGTGGCGCAAGCTGAGAGGAGAAGCGAGAAGGAGGAGGAGTCTGTACAGCAGAAAATGTGTACGGGTCATAGAAGAACTTCTAAATTCTCTCTCTCTGTCTATCCCTCCTTATCTCTCTCTCTCTCTCTCTATGTGTCTATCCCTCAGTATCTCTCTCCCTCTTTCTCTCTCTTTCTCTCGCTCTTCCCCTTCCCTCTCCAACCTCTCTGATAATAGGAGTGCTTGAGGGAAACGCGAAAGGTCGGAAGAAGGTGTCATCGTCATCGCTGTCGTCACGGTAAGGAGAAGGCGGACGGATAAAGGTCTCGGGAGATGGCGTGCGAGTGATAGAGAAGGGCTCCAGATGGGTAGGTCCGGTTGGGATTGGGAAGGAATCCAAATGGGTAGGTCCGGAGGTAGTTGGGATTGGGAAGAAACAAAACTGGGTGTGCCCGATGGTAGTCTTGATTGGGAAGGAATCTAATTGGGTAGGTCCGAACGAGGAAGGCGGAGTGAAAGAAAAATGTTGGAAGGACTCCATCGATGCAGCCAACTCTTGCTGCTGATGCTGAGAAGAAGAGGATATCATAAATTGTACCATGAATAATTCCCATTCTAATATGGCAACCTCGAATCAGCCCTCTCCATATATCAAAGCGAACCCAGAGCATGGAAACCAGAAGGAGGGACTGGCGCCGAGCTCTTCTGGCGCCGTGCCGAGAGATTCGGGAGGTTCGGCCGCCGCCGCGGACGAGTCGCCGCCCAGTTGTATCGACACGAATGACATCTGCAGTGATTACGTTATTAAAAAGAGTAATTAAATATCACCAAAAGGGAGCGAATTTCCTTGAAGAACACTTTAAAAGTTTTTTTGCCTTATTGACAATCTACAAGCTAAAAGTAAACAGTACAACAACCTTCACTATACTTTGAAGAGAAAAAAACGAGCACACACAGAAAAAATATTCGTAGTTTGTAGCGCGCGCCAAAAAGATTGAGGAAGAATTCGTGAAATGGGCGCCGAAATTTTTACGAAATCGATGTACAGTAAGAATTCGTAATCTGCGCGGCCGGCAGCGTGCCTTATCGCTCCTGCAGTTCCATACAATTGAGTATCCCACTCTCCACCTTCTGTCGTACTTTTGCAAATACTTTGTCTTATGCAAATACCGAGTGTTATATAAATTTATCAATAATCATCTACAGCCAGTAGCAAAATTTTACAGATTGCACACGAGTGAAAGCGGTCGTGGAAACAACTAACTGAAAGATTTTCCAGATTCATCTACAGTAACCCGTCAAATATTACAGACTGCACACAAGTAAACATGACCGTGGAACCAACTAATTACAAGAAAGTCCAGATAAAGAATCAAAAATGGTTATCGATGAAATTGAGCTCGGTAGACTACAGAAATTCACAGTAACGTAAGCAATTTTCAAAATTATAGCCCTAAGTGCACTCTGCATAATGGCGGGGAAAGTAATGGTTTTTTTTGGTTCTCTTCTCAGGTACTCAAAGAATCACAGGCGAGTTCAGAAACTTTCTTTTCAATTGAGTTCGCAACGACACGACCGACATTCGATTTGATCTCCCATGTTGGCAGCCCGAGTAACTGCAGCAGCACAAACCAGACATCAGTGACATCTGAGTCCCACTTCAAGTTGAAGACGTAGTGGGCAGCCAGCGCGACCATAAGTGCGTGAATGAGACCTTCATTGCACAGGATCTCGTGACCCTGAAAAGTGTAAGGTTTTACATAGATAAACCACCAATAGGCTAACCGATATGCTTGGTACGCATTAAATGATCTCATACCTGGTTGAAAACGCCAAACTGGCTGCTGTTTCCTCCGTATCTGACGACAAGCGGTTGAGTTTGCGCCTTCTTCCTTCGCTTCAGCCCGTTTTCTGTGTCAGCATGCATGGCAGATAGCGCGACTGCGACAGATTTTGCATCGGGCTCCTTCTGTAAAGAAACACAAGTGCATTAAAAGCATATAAAATGGAGCATATATGTATGGTTGGATAGTAAGTGGTAGGCAAAGTATTTCTGTTTCTGATATCTCAAACGGACCAGCATTTCCGTGTAAATCTTATCGAGCCGCATGATCTTCTTTCTCTTGTCTTCATTGCGCAAAACTAGCATAATCGCCAGCAGAGTGCGATGAGTTTCTCCATCTTAAATTTACATAGCTTCTTTACAGATAGCGCAGCTTTCCTCTTAAAAATGTTGTAGCCAACTCTCTCTATCTCTATAGAAAAAGGTATCGTTGGGCAGAGGAAAGCTGAGAGAAAAAAGATATATAGAGAGATAGGCAGTTTTATCAAGAGGGGCAGAGAAACAAATCAAAACAGTGCGAAAAACAGCAGCTGAACGGTGCACTTCCGGCCCAATTCGCTCATTTTACAAAATGTACCTCGGAGGGTACAGAATGCCCGCGCCGTTTTCACAAAATATTCTGCGTGTTCAGATTCTCATAATATATTTGTACCTCATTTTGTTAAATACAACCAAATTATTTTCTGTGTGTGGAGGAAAACGATTAAGAAGTTCAATTTTTAATTCACGAACAATATAAAGTGGTCATTACATATTTCCATCCTTGTCGCTTGTTGCTTGCTTTTCTATTATGTTTATTGAAAATTTTATTTAATTAACTAACTTTCAGATGTTTCTATGTGGTGCTTCTTCAGCTATCGTGAAAGATAGACTATAAAATGCGTCATGAACTAGAACGGTTCAACGACCCTTTATTCCGCAGAGTGAGCAGAAACGGAGAAATTAGAGACAAATATGCCAGGACACCTTAGGCTGTCAGAGAAAATCACAGAATCGCGCATAGGCGAAAGAAAAGAAAATTTGTTCAACTGTACAACTTCAGGAGCGTCAGGCGAAAGAATTCTTATAATTTTATTTTTATTTTTACAAGAATTTACAAGAGTGCTTTATTAAATGTTATTAAAATAAAAGGATAGGGACTGTAAAACCGTTGTTGACGAGAAGGAAATTAATTAAAAGATGAAGTAAAAAAAAAGACCAAAAAACCGGATTCCCTTTGGCCTTCACTCAACCGCAAAGGAGATCAAGTTTTGAACGTTCGCGAGGAAGAAATAATAAATGACAAACCATACAGATTGGAGCATATTCAGTGGGCAATGAATCCTTTAAATAGACTGAGAGAGAAATGATATGCGCCCTTTGGTTAAGAGAAGAAGAAAACGAAGAAGAAAACGAAGAAGAAAACGAAGACAAATATTATGCATCCCTCTTAAACTCTTAAATAATCCTCTTAATTCCTCACGAATATCCTCTTTGTTATCCCACGAGAGTAATCTACTTCTGTTTCCTAGCATTCAAATATGTGACACATGAATTCAAAAACAAGCAAAACACACACTTACCCGAACATATACAGTCTACTTCGTAATAGAAGAGCAAATAAAATGGCGCTTAGGAGAAAAGCTGCAGAGGACATTAGCGATGTCACAAATAAAAATGAAGGAAAAAGAAATATCAGAAATATAAATTGACTAGCTAATTATTATTAGCCTTGACATTCATTTTCACATTCGATATCGCCCACACTATTTACAAAAGCGGGTTATTAGCAAGTGAAAAAGCGCCTTGAATGGAGAAGAGTTGATAAATCCCAACAGATATCGGGAATAAAAATAGTGGAAGTACGTTCATCGCAATGGGAGGAACACTCTCACAATCAAAAGTAATGAAAAAAGTAGAGGAGGGAGAGAAAGAATTGCATTCACGGCGGAGTAATCTTGAGGCTTTTCAGTCATAAAAAAGGGGGGAGGGAAAGAATAAAACAAAATAAAAAGGGCAATCTTTACAAATGATGAGCTTCAAATGTTTATTTTTGCTAGTGCACTTTCATAGATGCCACCCGGATTGTGTAAGGGAAATGTTTGAGTTGTCTCCTGATTACCGAGATAGAGAGTCTTGTCATCTAGACTGCTTTCCTGAGCATTTGTCAACTTCTGGCAGAAAGCCAAAAATCAACTATTTTGGCGCCAAAAAGTTTTTTTTGGCTCTGAGCCAACTCTTTGCTCAAGTTGCTTCGAGAGCCGCGAGATGGTTGGCGTCTGTCTGGCGGGGCTTGGCACTTGTGCGTCGGAAGGAGTTGCGGATCGAATTGCGGAAGGAGGAGCGCACCGAAAGGGAGATCGAACCGTTCTTCACGTGGTTCGGCACTGCAGAGAGAGAGAGAGAGAGAGAGAGAAAGAGAGAAAGTGAGAGCGAGAGAAAGCGCAAGACTGATTGTGAGAGAGAGTCAGAGAGAGACAGAGAGAGAGATAAACTGAGAGCGAGAGAGATAGAAAGAGACAGTTGTTGAAACTGACGTGGTGCTTCGCCGTCGCCGTCCACCTCGTTCTCCACGGTGGTGATTCCTTCTTCAATCTCGAACTGACGATACTCGGGATTGCCCATGTACCAAGTCAGCAGCAGGTCATAGAGATACTTGTATTCATCCTGGAAAGGTGAGAGAGATAGAGAGAGAGATAGAGAGAGAGAAAGAGAGAGAGAGAGAGAGAGAGAGAGAGAGATGGAGAGAATGCTTGGAATGAAGGGTGATTCTCACGATTAAACCGAGAACGCAGAGAACGAAGCGAGATGGAGAAGTTTTCGATTTCGATACAGCGAATTGAACAGGGCTTCCAAAGGGGCAGAAAAAGAAGGAGACAAATAAATGAAATATAAAAATAATTTTAATTGATCAAGGGAGTCCTCTTTCATGGACCTCATAAGATCACCTTGATATCAATGAGCTGCGGTCGGTTGAGTCGCATCATCTTCACCGCGTGGAAGACGTCGACCTCGTGGTCAATGTCCATCTGATCGATGCAGACATTCGCGCCGATGAAGACGCCGGCGCGCGAGAAGCCGTTGCTTTAAATATTATTAATATTATTTTTATTTTATTATTATTTTTGTTTTCATTTTGAATTACAAAATTTTTTTTCGCTAAATCAACAAGCCTGTGTAATTCTTAATTTTTAAAAATAAATAATAATATATCTAAATTTTTTCCTTTAACTTAAAATTAAATAAAGTAATATTTATTAATGAAAAATATAAAAAAAATCGAGCATTGCCCGTACTGCGACATGACGATGGTGGGCTTGGTCTCGGGCCGATCGGGCGCTCGCTTCCTCCACGAACGAGCCATCTTGATCATGTCGATGAGCCCCGACGTCGACAGCGGCACCTTGTTCTCCAGGGGCCACATGCGCACCTGGAGGAAAGAAATAGCTAATCTGTCTGTATATGTATTAAAATAAATACATATAAATCTGATTGTTACAAAATATATTATAAGTACGAATTTACGCATAGGTTCGAGCTATTTTTAATAGGGAAGAATTCATTGAAACGTGCATTAAAAATTCAATCAAAGTACATGTAGAAAAATATAAACTATATTCTTTAAATGATATTGACTTAAAAATGAAAAGTTGGCTTGCCTGAATGACGCAACAAATGCGGACTTCTGCTTCGATTTGCTGCTGCGACGCACTGCTCGACATGATGTCAGAGATCATGAATGTCTGCAAAAAGGCACCACTCTCTGATCGGATAGATCATTTATCGATTGATTACGAAATCAGAGAAATCATATTAGAACCAAGGAGGAGAGAGATAGAGAGAGAAAGTAGCCAAAGCACAGCAGAGAGCATACGAGATGTTATGATGTTATGGACATAAACATGTGTGTTTTGTGAACATAGCATTTAGATGCCATTTACTAGTCTTCTTGCATTGCAAAACGAGCTGTTGGGCTAGCGAGAAAACCAATGTGAAATTTGTGCCTGTTTCAGCCGAAAGATGCTAACAGCTTGCTTTTCGTCGTTGTTAAAAGAGTTAATTGGTAGTTTAGAGCAACAAATCAGCTTTGTATTGGCACGTGTGCTTGGTGGTCTCAAGTGGATAATTTGGTTTACGGTGTCTTTTCTTCATTAAAGCTACTGTTGTATACATGTTTTGCCACAAATGCCAAGTCTCTTGCGGAGTGAGTGAGTTACATAGGAGGTTAGCTTCTTGAACCGGACGCGGACCTTCGACAAGTGGACAGTGATAGAGAGAGAGAGAGAGAAGTTAGGGGCCGTGTTTTGTGTCTTGCAGTAAATTAATGTGTCATCGAAGCAGAAGCAGAAGAAGGAAGCGAGGAGAGTCTCTGGTCGAGCGCCCATTTTTAGTGTGTTTGGTGTGAGTGGTTGGTGCGGTGAGTGAGCCTTCTTTCGCAAGCCACTAGACAGACCAGTCGCTGCACTTGCGTCGTCGCCTCGTTCGCGTCCGCCGGCTTGCGACGCACATTCAGCAGACGCTTCAGGTCATTTGCGCCTTTCTGTAATTTACCGGAGACGTGGACATGGACCATTTCACGGCCCTCCCCAATTGGACGCAGAATTTAAGGCCCTTCAAACGAGGACGTACAGTACCAGTTGCACAGAGACAGTTGATATTTTATTTTTTTTTACATAAAAAAGTATTTTTGATTTCCAGAAAGGTCTAAAAATTATTCCTCGATGCTATGAAGGAATATCTGCTATATATTGATAATTGAGACGAAAAAGCCTAAAATATGAATCATGTGTACCAAAGTAGTGTTTTTTTAATCGAATTCGACTTGATCGGAGATACAGAGGAGTGTCCAGCGGGAAAGAAGGTAAAAGAGTCGAGAATCACTGTCAGATGAGGATAGCCAGAGAATACCAAGTATTTTATCATTCTTTGTCTCTTATCATCTCTCTCCCTCTTCCTTTCTCTCTCTCTCTCTCTCTCTCTCTCTCTCTCTCTCTGTCTCTCCACTCTCCTCTCGCTCTCTCTCTCTCTCTCTCTCTGTCTCTCCACTCTCCTCTCGCTCTCTCTCTCTCTCTCTCTCTCTCTCTCCTCGTACTCTCTCTCCAACAGATCACTGCAGACCGAACGCCGGAGGAAAGAGGGCTTCTAATCAAAGCGAAAGCTGGCCAATCGGCAAAGAAGTTCGTCAAAGTAGGAAAGTAAGGATTTAAGTGTAACTACAGTATGCCGATTCGCCCGCGATGCACACCGAAATTCCTTGCGGTCGGCGCGAAAGGCAAGCAAAAGTTGAAAAAATAAATAAAAAAGAGAAAACGTGCGGTCAGTAGAGAGTTGCTATATTTAGCGATAGAAAAGAAAAGGTTGAGAAGAGACTGTTAATTGGTCTGCGCCGACCGCAAGTGGCTGGGGGCGGAGCTTAGCATGGTGAGCATTACGAAAAGTAATTCTTGGCGCCATGCCAACTCCGCCGCCAGCTTAGAGCAATAAGGTGGAAAGAGATAGACAGATAAGAGATAAGGTAAGCCTCACTAGCTTGCTGATCTTTTGGCCTTTCGCTGCGGCCGCTCTTAGAACAGGCGTCGGCTGCAGTGGCTGAAAGGAGAGAGAGAGGGAGAGAGAGAGAGGGAGGGAGAGAGAGGGAGAGAGAGGGAAGAGAGACAGAAGAACAGAGAGAGAGAGAGAGAACACAGTATGCAAAAGATTTGGTAACTCTGGCTACCATCGTTGGTAGGATCTGCCCCTGCTTTTATGCACCATCTTTCCAGAAGGAAGAGAACAGAGGAGACAGAGAGAGTAGGCGGAGAGAACACAGAGAAAGAGAGAAGTCGAAATATGAGCAGAAGGAAAGATGTCAGTCTGAAAGGAGATGTGTGAGTCGGAGACAGGAGATGACGTCAGAGGAGTGAAACGAGAAGGAGTCCGGAGGAGGAAGGAAGGCACACAACCGATCTCGAGCGAGTGAGAGAGATAGAATGGGCTTAGACCTCTTCGTAGGGATCCGGAGGTGGACGAGGCACGGGCGGCGGCATTGAACGCGTGACGCGCAAGCGTCGCGGTCGACGGCTTCCGGGATGCGCGTCGCGTTGCGGTCGCGTCGCGGTTCGATCAAATTCAAATGAGATGGCTCCATCGGAATACGCCTCTTCCTCATCGCCCTCCAAGATGTCCTCGTAGGAGTAGGAGCTGACACGTCCGCGGTACTCTTGCTTCAGTCGGAAGGACTGGCCGAGTGGAAGGTAGCGACGAGGAGCGCGAGGCCGATAGGCCGGATGGCCTTCCAGCGTAGGCACGCGCCGTGGCTCGGGCGCCTTCCGCCCGAGAAGCACCGCTATCGTGCGCACTGGCGACGAACCACGCGAGTTCACCGGTGAGTTCCCCGTCTGGACTCGATCTCTCTCTCTTTCTCTCTCTCTCTCTCGCTCTCTCTCTCTCTCTCTCTGCCTCTTCCACTTCCAAACCACACTTAAAATGTTCAACAATTGCAAAATTCTCTAAAATTTAATGACGACAATTCGCTTTGAAAACCTTTTCAACTTTTTGATTAAAGAAACAATATATTTAATAAATATATATTCTAAAAAATATATTGGATACATTTTATGAATGAACAATTTTTCATGTCGACAAGGACAATAGAGAAGAAAAGGAGCAAGTTAGAGAAGCATTAATTGTGTATGGAAGCCAGTTCTCCAAATACGGCTGGAATGAAATGATGAAGAGATGCAGAGATCAAGACGGTTTAGTGGAAGCGTAAGAGAGGCGGCAGAGAAGAAGAAGTGCAAGAGACGAAAAAGCAAGAAATAAACTGCTTCAACTTTGTTTTTTTTAAGTTTCAAAGGCATGCGTTCGATGTTGACGGAATTTTATTCTTTGCAAGATATTTCGTCAAGCTTGCTGAATATCGCAAGAGAAAAGAAGAGTGAATTTGTAATCTAAACTGACCCTTTTCATGACCTTGACCATGTGTGACGTCATGGCTGGGTACTGATGGTAGTTGAGGACTTCGACGACGAAGGGGCCGTAGTTCATTTTGCCCTTGTTGTGGATGAAGGTCGGGTACATCTGCAAGGTGGCAATGGTTGCTGACTAGGGAGAGGATAAACAACACTATTTACATACATATTGCTTTTCTGCTTTTTTTTGTTAAATAATTGTGTTTCAATTTATTGTATTTGTATTTTTAGTTTACGTCGCCAAATTTATCATCATGCTTTGGGGAAACGGAAGAGTAGAAAAAGGGAAGAGAAATGGAGAGCGATCGCGAGAGAACGATATGCGAAGGAGAATAAGAGAAATAAAGAAGAGGAGCTAGAGAACGGAGCGAGAAAGAGAGAGAGAGAGAGAGAGAGAGAGAGAGAGAGAGAGAAAGAAAGAGAGAGAGAGAGAGAGACGTTAGAGATAGATAAGAAAGAGACAGACCCGCTGGCTGCCTTGATTGGAGAGGTTGACGATGGTGTGGCAGGAATGGTCGTACACGAGAGTCCAGAACGAATCGAGCTGGCAAAGGAAAGAAAGAAAGACTCGTTACTAAGCCCTTGTCAGAATGGGAAAGTGTCATTCCTCTGACATTCTCTCTCTCTATCTCTCTCTCTCCCTCTTTCTCTCTCCTTCTTTCTCGCTCTCTTTCTCTCTCTCTCGCGCTCTCTCGCTCTTTCCCTCCCTCCCTCTCTCTCTCTTTCTCTCTCTCTTCTCTCTCACTCTCTCTCTCTTTCTCTCTCTATCAACAACCGAAAAGAAGACATCTAATGTTTCAGTTAGCGAGCGATAAAGCTGCATATCAAGTGATAAAAAGGAAAGAAAGACAGGAGTTCAAACCGTGCTCTGCTTCGGCCATTCGGTCACGATGAACTCGGCCTTGCGCGTGAAGCCGTCTACCTCGACCGCGTTGATGTACGTATAGTCCTTGCTCTCGCCGTGCAGAGTCTGCAGGTACGGACGGGCGTGGTCTGCTGAAGAGAAAAAAAGAGAGAATTCTAGAATTATAAGTTATTATTAAAGTATAAAATATTATTTTAAAAAGTCCCATAATCCTATTACTTACAGTTGTGATGCAAATTTACAAGTATTTAATAGATTAACTGCATTAATGAAAAGAAAAAGAATAAGTAAATCAATGGTAAAAGTTAAATAAATGACAGAAGATGACAAAATGAATTCTAATACGGTGAGAAAAAAAAACAGAAAAAAAAGATCGAAAAGAAGTCAACTGACGCGGCACAACCATGACGTCACGATTCTTGCCGCGGTTCTCGAGGCGATGGCCACCGGCACAGTCGCCGATGCGGAGAGTGTTCGTCAGCATCATGAGCAGCTGAGAGAGAGAGAGAGAGAGAGAGGGAAAGAGGGAGAGACTGAGGGGAATAGAGAGATATAGAAAGAAAAGCAGAAGGTCAAAGATCAGTGAGAGAGAGAGAGAGAGCAAAGAAAAGTGGCTTACCTTGTTCTCGTGCGTGTCCTGATTCTCTACGACCTGTCTATCACACCTCGCTTTGTACATGCTACTGCGCTCCTTGAGCTTCTGCATCGCAATGGGCGCAACGTTGCAGAGGACGGCCTGAAATTTTAAATATCTCTTCTATTCGTTGTTTCTCCTTTTTTTAATTAACAATTATCAAAATTAACATGAAAACTATTTTGCTTTATATATTTCAGAAAGTGAATATTTGGATCAATTTTGTTAATATATATTTAGCTATATTAGTCCTCTTTTTCTCGTTTTCCTCTTTTCCTCTTCTCTCATCGCTGACCTCAGCGAGGACGTCGTAGATGAACTGGTATTGCTCGACTGAGTCGACCAGATTCTGTCTCGAGTTGACCATCTGCTTCGCGAACTCGAAGACGTCCAGCTGGCCCGTCTTCTTCATCAGCTCAAGATTCGCGTCGAGCGCGAGGAAGGCGCCGCTACGGCCGCCGCCGTTACTGCAAGTAAGCAAATTACTAAATAGAAATATATTTTTTAATTATAAAATTAAGATAATTTATATAAATAATAAAAACAATTTTCTCTACAAATACCATAGCGATTTCCTTTCATGCAGGAAATGGTGAACATTTCTCGAAACGATTTATCTTTCTGACGATTTTCATTTTGCTCATCTTTTTAATATATGATTTTTTTATTTGTAACTTTTTTGGATGCTTTTCGACAGGCATGCGTAAAGCCACTTTCACCCATCATCGAAGCAAGAAGAAATGCCATTATAATCTGGGCTAAGAATCGCGAGTTGCCGAGAGCGCCTTCGCACCTCCCGGGGAGGTTTTCATTTCTCGTCTCTCGGCTCTTTCCGCTAACCACACATCCTCCCCTCTTTTTCCACTGCCTTTTTCAGCGTCGCTTTGTTGAATTCGATTCCAATCTAGACTGGTCCTTATTCTTACCAATTCTCCCCTACCAGTCTGCGTCCCTTCTCTCTCTCTCTCTCTTTCTCTCTCTCTCTCTCTCTCTCTCTCTCTTTCTCTCTCTCACTCACTCTCTCTCTCTCCCTGCTGACTCTTCTCTCTCTCTTCTCTCTCTTGCTCTCTTCGACTCTTCTTTCTCTCTCTCTTCTCTCTCACGCACACTCTCTCCTTCTCTCTCGCGTCCCATGCCTTTTCCGGGCCTTTGCTCTGTTCCCTTAACAGGATCCAGAACGGTATGACCTCCACGGGAGCATCTCTTCCCCCAACTTCACTTTTCCAACAGAGAAGCCCACATTTCTTTATTATTCCTTTGCTCTTCAAGAACAGTGCATTGTCAAAGCTGACAGAAATTAGCACCTCGTGTCGATCAAATTTGGTTCCTTAAGACCTTGACAAGCTTGAATCTCTCTATTTGGAATGCACCATGAACCCAGTCTGGTCCTAACCTTTACCTACGCTGAAGCTAGTTGCCGGCTGTGAATTTACTACAAAATTTCCGTCAGTAAAGGTCTCTGTTGAAGCGGGAGGAATGTCCAAAAATACGGTCCATTTTTTTCCGCTTTAACGCTTCCCTTGCTTAATACATCTGAACCGCGGATTAAGATGCCTATCGGCAATCGGCCTTCAATGCCAATGTCAATTAGTCGATGTTGTCTCTCTTTCTCCCTTCCTCTCTCTCTCTCTCACTCTCTCTCTCTCACTCTTTCTCTCTCTCTTCCTTTCTCTTTCTCTCCCTCTTCCTTTCTCGCTCTCTCTCTCTCTTTCTCTCTCTCTATCACTCTCTTTTCTCTCTCTCCCCCTCACTCCACAGCGCATACCAATCTATGACCTGGTCAGTTCCTTCTCCTCCCGATAGAAATGCCCTCTAGCCCTCGCTGCAATTTCCCTTGCCTATCGTAGCCATCTCTCCAGGCAGCAGCTTTCCTCTCCTCCCCTCCTTCCTTTTTGTTGCACTCATCCTGTTTGTTGCTGGCCAGCCTTCCTCCTTATGGAGACAAGTCGAAATTATGAGCCTTTTCTTCTTGGAGATCGCGCCCTTTTACGACATGCGCGCGAGTCATAAATTAGAGCAGTAAATACACACCGACGCTTCCTTCTTCGTTCCGCCTCATCTATTTTACTGCTCTGATACTCTTTTTATGCTGTTAATTTTTTCGACCTTGATGATCTTTATTAGCATAAGCTAGCTTAAACGGAAGGTATCTCGCTGATTCTCTAGGAGTTTGGGGGAAAAGAGACGAAGAAAGAGAGAGGATAAAACAGAGAGAGAGAGAGAGAGAGAGAAAGAGAGAGAGATGGAGATCAAACAAATTAGGGACGTGCAATCGTGAGGTCAGCGGCTTCAAGTAGCCTTTTTAAGGCAACTGTTGATGGCCCACATTCCATTTCTTCACCTTTCGTTACACTCTCATCATGAGCTTTCTCTCTCTCCCTTTCTCTCCATGAATAGCTGATTTGTAAGCTCGCGGAAATGGTAGAGTAAAAGGCGGCTTGAATCACAGTTACTTCAAGGACAGCCGAAAACGGCTCTTCTAGGTCTTTTTGTGATTCATGCAAATTTTATGTTTGCTCTGTCATTTAACGAGAAATTTCGCAGCGTTATCCTTGAGAAATACTGAAATTGTCTATTCATGACTCATAAGTTAGAATTGTACTTTTTATCCGGCGATTCTGTGTCTTGCAAGATTGGCAAAACCTATAATAGTCACCTGTACGGCCGTAAGGCTAGCCACCTAACAGTCTATTTACGACAGTCGTGACCTCGAGGAGGCCCTAATTGTAGGTGTGCATAGACAGACAGAGGAACATACATATGTACATGTACTAGGCTAGGAACTAGCATGCTCTCTTCGCTACTTCTCTGCTCTTCTCTCGCTCCCTCTCTCTCTCCCCTCGCTCTCTCTCTCTCCATGTGTCTCCTTCTCACTGTGTTGAACACCTCTTCCCAGAGAACTTACCTTTTTAATGCCAAGGCAAATTCAACCACTTTCTCCAGACAGTTGACGGCCATTCTCTTTCTCTTACTCTCTCTCTCTCTCTCTCTCTCTCTCTATGCGCGAAACCCAGTTAACTGCTCTATGAAACGTATTGCAATGAGGCTAGTTTTAAGCTCTCACAGTTCACTTTAGTTTCTTTATGTTGAATTTGTTGTGCGGTTCTCAGGAAAAAAAATATGATGCCTAAGAAAAGCGGACATCTAGAAAGTTGTTCAAGCAACATAATTGCCCGGCTTCCATGTTCATTCTCACGGTTCTACCCTACTCTTGCTCATTTACTTACTCCTACGCTCTCTCAGGAGGCCCATTAACTTTGGGAGCAGCGCTAGTTTTTGTTGTCTGCCAGTCTGTCTCTTTCTCTCTCTCTCTTTCTCTTTCTTACTCTTTACTCTCCTCTCTCTCCCTGCCTTCCTCTCCCTCCCTCGCCATGTTATTGCTTAAGTTCCTTTCTCGCCAACCCTCTTGCCATGTATCCCGTATTGCTCATCTTCTCTTTCCTCTTCTTTGCCGATGACTATCAACATTCTCGTGGATCGTGCGAGAGAGACAAGGCTCCCAACTGAAAGGGCGACCGCCTGCGCATATCTCCACGCACTAAAAGTGCCATTCTTGTGCTTAGCCATGCTGTGTACCGGAAAAGTATCGGGGAAAAAATTTTCATAACGGAATTTGAATTTTCATAGCTGAATGCAGAATCTCGAAATTGGGAGTCTTAATTTGAAATTCGGAATTCTGAATTCGGAATTACGATACCCCCTGCTATGTACCCCTATATTTGGTGCCTTCTATCCCCCCCCCCCCTTCCCTTGCTGCTCCACCTCCCTCCCCCCCCCCTTTCCTTGCACTAACTGTAACCAGCCCGAGTTGTCAACTGCACACAAAGATGATGATGATCATTAGCGTGTCTCCCTTGAAGCGCGGCGCCGTCGGTGTGCCTTTCTTTTCTCCTTCTTCTTTTTCTCTTTCTTTCACTCATGCACTTTCTCTCAGAGTTGTGTTGTGTGTGTGTGTCTAGCGAGACTAGCAATAAGTGAGGGGTGTTCCACTCTTCGCTGTGGTCTTACTGTAAGCTGCTTTATGTTTTGTTATTGCAAATGTTAATTTTTTTATTTTATTTTAAATCGTGCCCCAGACAACCGCGCATGCAAGCTGCTGGCAAGATTTTTGACCTTGTTGATTCATCTAAAAATTTCTAGAATTCCGAGAAAGCAGTTATTGGCGTTCCCCGTGTTCCGTCCAATTTCCCTTCAATATATGTTAATGTCCCATGTTGCCCCTGGAATGTTGCCATGAGAGGCGCCCTTGGTAAAAAGCAGCTGCGCCCAATTTGAGCCAAATTAAATTGATCCGCCCGGAACGCGTCCTCGTGCAAAGCATCGTCACTTGGACAATTTATAGCTCTCCTTTATTCCCAGGCAATCTCTTGCCCTCTCTCACGCTTTCTCTCTCTCTCTCTCTCTCTCCCTCTCTCTGTCTCTCAGTTTCGCTCATCACAATCCTAAAGTAAGCAAAAAAGTGGATCCTTGATCTTGATCCTTGAGAATTGCGAGTAACTGAAGGCATTGTCCACCAAAGTAGACGGCTAGTCAAGTCAATGAGTTAATAATGGGAGTCTCGTAGAGAATGAGAAAGAGAGATAGGAGGAGAGAGAGAGAAAGAGAGCAAAGAGAGGGCATTTAATAGAGAGAGGAGAAGCTAGGCGAAATGTGGAAATAGGTGAGAGAACGAAATTATGCACATATGTATGGTGCGAAACCGTAACGAGGAAATGTGTAGGAAGAAATGGAGAGGACGGTGGAGAGTTTTGAAGGTAGAGAGGAGAAAAGGAGAGGGAGAGAGCGCAAGAGAGAGAGAGAGAGTGAGAGGGAAGTGAGTGAGAGAAAGAGAGTGAGATAATGAGAAAGAGAATGAAAGAAAGAGAAAAAGAAAGAGAGGCACACTAGTGACTGGCAAAAGTTGCGTCAAACTTGTGAGAGGAACGGCATTCTCTCTCTCTCTCTCTCTCTTTCTCTCATGCTCTCACACTCTCACTCTCAGTCCCTCTTCTAATTTCTATAATAGCCAATGCTGCGCAACTCCGCCAACTTATTTCCTCAGCTATGGAAACGCCTCCTCCGCTAGTCGCATGAATATATTTCTGTGTAAGTATTGACTGAAACCATTCCTTGCGATCTTTGAACAACCCCTGGTTGATATCGCGTGATTACTCTCTTGTACAGCAAACAGTTCACAACCCATGATGCTATTATTGAACACTGATGACATTGTTTTCACCAAAAAATTAGCCTATTAATATTTTTTTTATTTAAGAAATGATGACTGACTGACTGTAACAATAATCAATAACCAGTTGTATGAAAGAAAAGCGTAAAAAAGTCTCCTGTAAGAACTTTCAATTCTCTTATTAATATCCTACATATCCCTGCATATTTTCGTCCTGTTCTCGTTCGCGTGTTGTCTGTTCATTATTGTTGGCACTGTTTAATTATAAACAAGCACGAAAATCAATTGTAATCTACTTGAATTTGCAAGACTTTTTGTACCCTTAAGTCAGGCAAAAAGGCGCGAAATTTAACTATGAGTTTTTTTGGCTTTTTTTAATCTTGAAAACCCATAAACCGCAGGGTGTCGTCCATCTGCTCGGGTCTCACGATGAGAAGTCGATTTCTGCTAGTCATGTTCATTGTCATGACATCACTCTCGACGGAGACCTCGTCCTTTCTGCGTTCCGGTTCCGTGTCCTCTCGACAAGGTCGTCGAATGCACAGGAGAGGTTGGCAGCTTTCACTCTCTCTCTTTCTCTCACACTCTCTCTCTCTCTTTCTTTCTCTCTTTCTCTCTCTTTCTCTCGCTATCACTCCTTCCCTCTCCCTCACTATCTCTCTCTTCTCACTTCCCCCTAGGCCATCCCCTCAGGCGCAGCTGCTATTATTAGGCACCTCCGCTATCATGATCATAGT
Source organism: Allodiplogaster sudhausi (assembly GCA_945643635.1). NCBI lineage: Eukaryota > Metazoa > Nematoda > Chromadorea > Rhabditida > Diplogasteridae > Allodiplogaster > Allodiplogaster sudhausi. The sequence goes on along the minus strand of CALZFC010000045.1, from coordinate 85,498 downwards.
TCCCGCTAAATTCGTTAAGAATGATATCATTAAAAACGAAGAAAATCTTCAAAAGCGCAGACAATCGCAAGCGAAGACACAATTGAACCTTTGAAGAAATCTTTCTTTCTCTCCTTCTCTCGCCCTCTCTCAATTTCTCTCTCTCTCTTGTCTTCTTCACGCTTTTTTCATAAGCCGCACTGTTCCGTCCGCTTTCTCAACCCAACACTTTCCCCAAGCAATACTTTTTTCCCTATCGCTTCCATTCGCATTCGCACTTTCATAGCTGCTTTGTGTCTTCACTCTTACATAAAAAAAATTGTATGCCTTGATACATACCTTCTAAGATATTCAAAAGCTTTTTTGCTCCTACTCTCGTTCTCTATTAATACCTCTCTTCTCATTCTTCTTATTCGCAATTCATAAACTCTCTCTCTCTCTCTCTCCCTCTCTCTCTCTCTCTCTCCCTCTCTCTCTCTCTCTCTCTCTCTCTATATATATATATATATATATATATATATTTATATTTATATATATATCATATTATACTTATTTCTCTATTACTCTCTCTCTCTCTCTTCTCTTCTATATCTCTATCTCTCTTCCCTCTCCTCTCTCTCTCTTCTCTTCCATTTCTTTATCTCTCTTCCCTCTCCTCTCTCTCTTCTCTTCTATATCTCTATCTCTCTTCCCTCTCCTCTCTCTCTTCTCTTCTATTTCTCTGTCTCTCTTCCCTCATCTCTCTCTCTCTTCTCTTCTATATCTCTATCTCTCTTCCCTCTCCTCTCTCTCTCTTCTCTTCTATTTCTCTGTCTCTCTTCCCTCATCTCTCTCTCTCTCTCTCTCTCTCTCTCTCTCTCTCCCCCTCCCTCTGCAGGTCTCCCTCCACGTCTCTACCGCGCGCGCCGCAACCCGACCGGCTTCGCTCTCGCCTATCTTCAGAAGGCGATCGACGCGGAGGATGCGTCGGAAGAGGAGCAAAGCGTGCCGAAAGAGCAGATCAGGAGTGTTGGTCAGAGAGATTCTTGTCGTTCTTTTCTTTTCTTCTTCTTTTTATACATTTAATTTTAATTCATTTTACAAGGCTCTATTACAATTTGATATCTTTGAAATGTTCTTGACTTAAGTTTTTAGAATAAAATTATATTTTTTAAAGATGATTAATTTCTCTTTGACAAGATGGCAAACGTCGCCGCGACGAAGTTCTCAGCGATGGCCGCTGTCTCGCGAGGTGCAACCGAGAACTCGGCGTCGGCATGGACATGGTCGATGTCAGTCTCTCTCTCTCTCTCTCTCTCTATCTCTCTCTCTCTCTCTCTTCCTGTCGTTCTCACCGTCTTTCTTTCACGCTGAAGTAACATGCTAGCTTGACCACGAGGAAAGATTACATTATTGGATAGCAATATAATTGTGTAACTCTTGCAATATTAATGTAATATAAATGAAGCCTCTCCATGTTTGAGGCGCACTCTGCCTTCGGTTCGATCGACGTTCCCTCCGTGATGTCTGCGCGAGATCTCGAGCTCTTCTGCGCGCTCGACTCTCGTCATTCACAAGTTGGTGTCATTCGTGGTTTTTAGAAGATTTATTCTGTTTTTAGGTTTAAAATTTTCCCGCTTTTTCATGTTTAAACTTTTAAAATAATTTTTCCCGAATATCAAAATGTCGAGCAATTTCAAAGAATTGAGTGTATCGACGATTGCGGCTACTCGGTGCAGTTCAATCTACGCGAGTACGTGTGCAAGCGGAAGAGACTGCAGGTGACTTTCGTGACTTAAGAACTTATTCTTAGTGAATTAAGAACTTAACCTTAGTGACTTAAGAACTTAGCCTAAGTGACTTAAGAACAGCCTAAGTGACTTAAGAACTTAGCCTTAGTCACTGAAGAACTTAGCCTTAGTCACTTAAGAACTTAGCCATAGTGACCTAAGAACTTAGATTTACAACTTGCCTTTGATTGACAGACTTGGCAGCGCTGTTTCAGATGCTCGACTACATTCCGTGTTATCGCATGACAGCGCCTTTCCTAACGCGCTATTGTCGGCCCCGTTGTGGCAGGTGATTACTTATTTTCGTTTATTTTATATTTTAAATACATATATATTCTAAATATCGTTTGAATTTATTCATTGAAATGTATTTGCCACATTGATCTCTGTGGACTCAGACCTTGGTTGCGCATGGGAGTGTTCAATGGGTTCCACCCATCTCATAAAAGACGCAGGCGCGAAATGAGAGCTTGTAAAATTCTTGACCGAAGTTACGCACCATTTGCAAGGTTTCAAGAGCCGTTTTGTCGCCATAAAAGTTTATAGCGCTGTTAGATCAATCTATTCGCTTTTCTCTCTTCTCTTCTATCCTTCTGACCTGTCTTTCCCTCTCCGAATCCCTTCACCAATTTCTCTCTCACTCTCCCTCTCGCCCTCTTTCTCTCTCTCTATCTTTCTCTCTCTCCCTCTCTCTCTCCAGATACCGTCCCCTGGAGCACTCGGCCCCTGGCTACGGTGCCCGTTGTCGCCAACTTCTCTGCGACCACGCGTGCGCTGACTATCTGCTGCGTCGCGTTTGCGGCGTGGAAGAAGGCAAGGCAGCTGCCGACTTTCTTCTTCACTTCACGAGAATTCAGGCAAGGACTCTCTCCATCGATCACAAGACTTATTTAAGAAATTCAGCAAAAAAAATTCTGTAAATTAAATAAATAAATAGAAACCCTTAAAAATATTTGCCGCCGCGCAATTAGATTAGCAGATATCGCTTTCGTTTCTTGGCAATCCGTAAATCTACTGCTATAGCTTCCGCATCTCTAAGACCATAAGAACATGTGGCTGAATGTGTTGCGCAGCGATCTACCGGGTTCAAGCCATTCCATAGATCCCCTAAGGTGTTTGATGTTTAACCCGTTGCAAAAAGCCAGTTTTTTCTTGCAACATTGCATTGCATTTTTTTTTTGCTTCTTCCTTCTCTCACCGCTCTCCCCAGGGCCGTTCCAGCATTCGCGTGGTCAAGTCCTGAGCAAGCAAGCAAGCAGCCCTCTCCCTCGCGTTGGTGTTCCAATCCTTAATCCCATTGAATCTCACACGAACATCCCAGATATCATGCCAGAAATCTGAGCATGTCGAAAATGCTAGCTTAGAAGTGACGCAAGGACAGAGCATTCTCTTACAATTAGATTCATCTGCCACAAAATCTGTGTATGCACAACATACTACATATGTATGTATGTACAGTCCCGCCAAGGATCTTGGTACCAAGGATGCGTCGGACGCATCGGACGCATCCAAATGCATCCTCGTTTATAACTATTTTCCTAGGAAAGACTAAAATATTTTAACTGATACATTAGTTTGCTTATAGAGAACGAATGCTACTGATAAACAATCGATAATTTCTAATCATTTGATAAGAAGTTATCAGTTCTTGCTTATAAAAAATTTAATTTCTTATATTTTTCAATGATATTTCTCCTGTAATATTATTTTCTCTCTACCCACATCCCCAAATAATAAAATTAGAGATTGTATCATTGATAACGGAAATCGATAATGGAGACCTTATCACTCATGTTCATTAGCTGAGAAGATTCGTTTAACAATTCTGAATCTAACTATGTAATCAGTTTTTCAAAATAAAGTTTTGGCTAACAATATATTTTTGTTTGTGTGTATTTGCAAGTCTTTCTTCAGGATTCTCCATTGTCTTGGACTGTCAAAATTTTGGCCCGGTATGATGATTCAAATCTAGGTTGCTGCAGTAGTAGTGAACCTCAGAAATTTAGCGCGCGCCCTTTTGTCTTTGGTTTAATTACCCAAGTTTGAGGTAGAGAAATAGCACAGGCAGAGAAAAAAAGGGATAGGCCCCGCCCCTCGGCCTGAGAAGCCTCCCTGTCCTGTTCTTTCTGAAGAAAGACTTGCAAATACACACAAACAAAAATATATTGTTAGCCGGCACTTTATTTTGAAAAACTGATAACATAGCTATATTCAGAATCGTTAGGCGAATCTTCTTAGCTAATGAAGATGAGTGATAAGTTCTCCATTATCGATTTCCGTTATCAATGCTAGAATCTCTAATTTTATTATTTATGGATGTGGGTAGAGACAAAATAATGGTACAGGAGAAATTTCATTGAAAAATATAAGAAATGAAATTTTTTATAAGCAAAAACTGATAGCTTCTTATCAAATGATTAGAAATTATCGATTTGTTATCAGTAGCATCCGTTCTCTATAACCAAGGCGGTACTGTATGTACATACATATGTGCTACATATATACATATTTATGTACATACATACATACATATATAAGTTATAACAAAGGGATTTTTATTCAATAAGAAGTGTGTATGTTTTTTTTTTAATTGATTACTAAAGCGCACAAAATATGTTGGCTTTCCTCCTCTTGAGGTAGACTTTTGGATCTCTGACTATGCGCGCGTCTCACAGTCTTCGGACACGCGCACTTTCTACCCGCCATCGTGCGCTCGCCTTCACTGCGACGGCTTCCAGACTTCGGGCAACTGCACGCTCGAACCCGCAGAGTCATTGCGACTAATCAGAAGACAATGACCACATGATGACATCATAATCACCCCCCGGAGTCAGGGTCATGACGTCATCATATCTTTGCACCCCTTTCCCGGTGCCAAATACGGGTTAACTACTATTGTAGAAGTTATAGTAGAAAGTTATGCAAGAGAGAAATTTCGAGGCCATATCAGACTGCTCTAGGAGTTTATCATTGTATAATAACTAAATAAAAATAAATTAGCTTTTTTCCGCGTTTACTAGATGCCTGTATTTTTGTGACGGTGTTGACTGATTTTTTTTTTAGTTTCCCTACTTTGTCTGACTGTTCTTATTCTGTAAGACGGGTGTTATCTACGAATTAATTAGTAGCGCCCTCCACGATTGGGTGCCTTGTATCTTCGCAAATGACACTAGGCTCATGCTTCTCTTGTATTCTTGCCTTTCACCACTTATTTCGCCACTTATCGGGTTCTTTCATTCCCGTCTTTGCTAATGAAGAACAAATGTGGTGTGCTCCATAAAGTACGGTATTCCGCCGATTCTCATACCTGCAATGAACGATGATCGGCGCGTCGGCAAAGTTGCGCTCGGTGTACTGTCGCACTCTAAAGAGTAAATAATAATTGAAATTTATCTTGGATAACGTTTGAAGGAACACTTTTTATGGATAAAAAAATAAAAGAGTTTCCATTCCTTAAAAATAAAAATTAGTGACAATAAGTAATTTATATTCACGACCGCACCTTCTCCTCAACTCGATAAAAGCCGAGATATACGGAAAGGAGTCGAGCTCCCATTCGGTAAAGTGGAAATGGCGTACATTTCGCGTCTCTTTCTCTCCACTTTCATTCGTCTTCGTCAGCCGAAATGTCCTAATTACCTATAAAAATTTTTTCTTCTTCTTAGAATCAGAATGTTTAATATGCACGCATTATTATAATCAATATTATGCCAAATTTTGAAAACATTTGAATATATAAAAAAAATATGCGTGCTAACGAAATGTGCATAAGTCTTCGTCTCGAGGGTCTCCACTTCGATTTCGTCGAATTGAAATCGGTTCAACGGCCAGTACTGGAGACACATCACCTGAAACAGTCAGTGTTTTTTTAATACCATTATAAAAGTTTCATTGGCAATTTCAAATGAAAACGTCGTAGAGAATTTAAGATTCACTGCCCATTTATTCTCTCTGGAAAAAAAACACTAAAAAACACTCAGTCTACATATCTTCATTTCATTTCTATAAAAAATCTTTCTTTTTTTCAAAATTGGTTCGTCATTACAAGAGAAGTAGCAATACAATCGATTTCAAAGCGTATGTACAAGCGAAAGTCTTCCTTTTTATCGTGGATGAAATTAATATTTCGAGGCGACAGCACAAATACATGTTGAAGAAATGTCGTCGTATATAAAATAAACAAAAATAATAATAATAATAGTAATAATAATAATAATAGTAATAATAATAATAATAGTAATAATAATAATAATAGTAATAATAATAATAATAGTAATAATAATAATAATAGTAATAATAATAATAATAGTAATAATAATAATAATAGTAATAATAATAATAATAGTAATAATAATAATAATAGTAATAATAATAATAATAGTAATAATAATAATAATAGTAATAATAATAATAATAGTAATAATAATAATAATAATAATAGTAATAATAATAATAATAATAATAGTAATAGTAATAATAATAATAATAATAATAATAATAATAATAATAATAATAATAATAATAATAATAATAATAATAATAATAATAATAATAATAATAATAATAATAATAATAATAATAATAATAATAATAATAATAATAATAATAATAATAATAATAATAATAATAATAATAATAATAATAATAATAATAATAATAATAATAATAATAATAATAATAATAATAATAATAATAATAATAATAATAATAATAATAATAATAATAATAATAATAATAATAATAATAATAATAATAATAATAATAATAATAATAATAATAATAATAATAATAATAATAATAATAATAATAATAATAATAATAATAATAAAAGTGCATCCGTACCCTCATAAAGTCGAAGACCTTGGTGAGCATGACGATGCAATTGGCGCCGAGTTCCCAGACCATGCGCCAGAACTCGGCGTTCATCGCCTTGCTCTTCACTGCTTGCGTCACGACGTAAGCACGCTCGTGTAGCCAGGACTGCGAAAAGAATATTTATTATCTTATTTAAAAAATTATATCATTAAAATTTACATATTACATAATATGTATGTTACATAATATGTATGTTTAAACGAAATTTTTTAATATATGTATAAATGAAATGAAAAGATTTAAAAAAAGACCAACATTAACATAGCTTGCGTTGATGTACGTGCTGCGGTCGCTCTCGCCTTTCTGACAGAGAACGACGCGATTGTCATCGTACGGTAAAGTGTCCTGTGCAAGGAGGAGAAAGAATTACGATTTCAAGGAGAGGGAAAAATATGTACATATGGTAAAACAAGAAAACTTTGTATAAAAATATGGACAAAGAAATAAAGTGATACGTAAAATATGATAGAGTAGACAATAATAAATAAAGCCTAGTCTTTTTAAAATGTACTTTCAGAAATGAACATACGATAAGCTAAATAATGTACTTACGGGATAGGGATTCCGGTCGCCCATTGTAGAAGCAATGTCACACTTGCATTTGGTCGTGTCGACCGAGCGCTGGATCATCTCCAAATATAAGACCAATTATTTTCAAAATTATTTCTTCTTTTTTTCCTTTTTCTCCTATTTCCAAAAAAAAGAAGTAATATTTCAATATTTAATTTCCTTATTAATACACATGAAATAAACAATAAATAGACATTAGTTCGATAGTTTGTAATTATTTTTTATAAAGGAAAAATATTTTTAAACAAGAACAGATTTAATAAGTGTTTAAAAAAACTAATAATCCTACCAGATACTCGCCCTTGAAGAGTATCCGCTTCTTTCTCCGCTCGGTGACGTAAGCGACGAATTTCGTGGCGTCGATCGGCTGAGACGGCACCGCCTGCATCGCCTTCTCTTCTTGCACTGAACAAGGAAGTACATATGTAGTTGTTAGAACTCTCTTATTGCCATTTAAAAAACCTGCTTTTTTCAATTTTACACTACTTTCATTTTCCATTTTCTCCTCTTGTTCTGAAGAAGCAAAAGACATTTTTAGAAGTCTGCTTATGTGAGTTAAGGAAATAAAGTGCATCTGCTTCTTCAATTATACACTCCTTTAATTATTCTTTAACCTGTGGCAAATATTTTGAAAATAAAAATGTAAAAAAGCGCTCGTTTGTACATTTGTCTGCATATTTTTCTATTTTTTTATGTTCATTTCTGCTCAAAAATAACCACAATTTTTTTCTGAATACTGGATAAATTCCATGATGGAAAAGAAGCTCGCCGTGTTGCAATATGTCATGTTTACGGGGCGTTCTGAACCGAGCTGCTCTAATCGTGTTTCGCTCCTGTGGGCCATGGTGGCCCGGTCCGCCTTCTTCAATTCTCATTTTGCCCCAGACAGCACGCGAGGCCTACGCGGCGCGTTCCCTTGATTGTTTTGCGATAGCCGAATGCAGTTATCGGGCAGTACTCTCTATTCTCTCTGTTTTTTTGCGTTGTCTTGTTTACGATCGCTCTGAATTCGTGCAGCATTTCTAGCAATAAGATAAGGTTAATAAGATGAGATGAGTACAAAGGAAGAGGTTTCAATTTATTTTTTTTTTTTAAATTTCATCTCTAAAATATTTGCTACTTTATAGGGTAGAATACACATATTACATACATATATATTACATACATATGTAGTATGTATGTATGTAATATATCGACCCAATTGTATACAGGTTGTCCATGTTTTGAGACACGTCATCATCGACTTGTTCCCTTCCACCAGAGACATTCTCACTTCACTTCCTCTTCTTTTTCTGACTGCCATCGCATTCTGCTCTGAAGCGAGAGAAGGAACACACGAATCAGAAGGTATGTCAGCTCGCTTTCAAGCTTGCTTCCGGTTCTCAATTTTTCTCTTTTATCCATCCCTCTATCTCTCTCGTTCATGCTCTATCTCACTCCCTCTCTCTCATACTCTCTCTCATTCATTTTCCATCTTTCTCTCTCTCATTCTCTCTCCATCTTCTCCCTCATTCTCTATCTCTCTTATCCTCCCTTTCTCTCTCCCTCTCTCTCTTTCTCTGCCTGACTGCTCTTCCGTCTCTAGCAATTCGAAGGGTGCAATCTGGACTGCCAAAAGACTGTTCAATTCTTCTCGCCCGCATGATGTAAACCTGGTTCTTGAGGAACGCGGAGAAATGGAAGAGCAGAAATGCTGGAGGATGAGCTACTTATTTCCCACTAATATCAGGCATTCTTGCCTCCTTGCACTGTTCTAGAGGTCTCTGGGAATTTTTCCGTCTGGTTCTCTCTCGCTCACTCTCTTTCACTCTCGCTCTCTCACTCTCTTTCTCTCTCACTCTCTTTCACTCTCGCTCTCTTTCACTCTCTCTGTCTCTCTCTCTCTTTTCCAAATCGCCATTTAACCTCTCGAATGAGCCCATCAACTTCTTGCAGCTTGCATCACGTGGGTCCACAAGACTTCTGCTGCACACTGGTAACGAGGCGCGCCCACGGTCATTTGAGTGAACAAAGAGGATGAGGCCCCCGAGGGAAAGAAAGAGAAAGAAGACTAGAACGACTTCATGAATGGTGATTGCCGCAGGCTACTGCAGACAGACAATTCATCGCATAATAATCCACTCAGAAAAGGATGAAAAATAATAAGATTTTCTTCTTCTAAAATTTATAATTTTTTATTATGTGTTTCTAACTCATTTGTAAAATGAATACTTGAATATATGCGAGTACCCTGATGAGACTTCAGAGGCAGTGTACAAAAGGGAGTCTATGAATAAATGGTGCTGTTTTCGCTTGGATCCCGACAATAGATTTAATCGGAAGCCTAGGCTCGCCAGATGTCAAGAGCTGCCACTATGCACATATGTATGTACATGCATACATATTTACGTACGTCACGCACGAAAATTTCTATTTATATACTTATGTATATACATACATACATACATATGTACATACACTTGGCATCACTCCTTCTAACTATATACATTTCATCACGTGCGTCTTTCTCTCCGTTTACTCTTCAAGATAGCGTGCGCTGGCCGTGTGGCCACAACTACCACCTCCACCATCTCATGCCCCTTCCTCTTCCTTCTCCATTTCTCTTCGCATGACTCCCCGAGCGGGCAGAAATCTGATCTGACCAAACGTACGCAGAATGCGCCATTTGCACAACATTGGCCGTTTCTCATCAGCAAGAAACACGGTGTCCTAGATCACATTGGACTCTTGGAAGCGGCGGAAAAATAATTCGAGCTATTGAAATTTTACGGCCTGTTTTCTATTGCATTTTTGCAGATATGTATGTACATAGAATTGCATGGTGATGAGGCGGGAGACTTCAAAGGCTGGCCAATGTAGTAACAGAAATCTGCTCTGCTGAAACTGAGAAGTTGGGTATGCAGGTGAGAGAGGCGATTCTAGGAAGATGTAAGAGGCGCCGAGGAGCGAGAACAAAAGGCAGTAAGAAAAGTGAGAGAGAGAGGGCGAGAGAGAGAGACAGAGAGAGAGACAGAGAGAGAGAGAACGAGAGAGGGAGAGAGAGAGCGCGAAGCGATAGAGGAAGCACGGGAAGAGTGTTCAAAGTGTCAGGTGAGATTGACGGAGAAAAAAGATATGCCACTTTTTCTTGACTTGAGATGAGTTGTAGTAGCTCTTCAGTAGTGACGTCAGCACTAAAAGGCAACTCATCCATCATGGTCTGCTTTGTCATTTATTTTCGTCGTTCAATACTCAGTCTAGAGATTATTATAGAGTGAGAGAGAGGGAAAAAGAGAAAGAGAGAGAGAGAGAGAGAGAATGAGGAT
>CALZFC010000045.1:0-72500 GCA_945643635.1 Allodiplogaster sudhausi | reverse complement strand
CTCTCTCTCTTTCTCTCTGTCTCTCTGTCTCTTTCTCTCTCTTTCTTTCTCTCTCTCTCACTCTCTCTCTCTCTTTCTCTTCCCTCATTCTCCCTCTCCTATTAAATCTCTCGTCGAGCAACTGTGTACATGGCACGGATAGCCTCGTGTTGCCTTGATTCATTGGCGATGATGTTCTTTAAACCGTATTGATTTTGGCATGCTTATAAGATAAAAGTTTAGCAGTCTAAAACCTTCTAAAATCCATGAAATATTCTGTTATTCTGTTAAAGAAAATCCAGAAAGGATTCTCTTTAACAGAATGAGATGAAAAAAAAGAGATGAAGAGAGAGAGAAAGAGAGAGAGAGAGAGAGTGAGAGAGAGAGAGAGAGAGATTATTAGAGAGCTGTATAAGAGGACTATGAATATGCGTTGAAAAAGTATAAATCAAAATATGGGAAGAAGCATGAATGAGTGGAAATGCGTGTGCTTGTTCGGTGGTTTTTTTGCTCTCCATTCGTAGCGAATAACAACAATGCATAGGGAAGAGTGGTGGGAATGGAAGAGAAGCGCTCTGCTGTTCACCCCCAGGACGTGTCTACAATTCTGGCAGACACGGTCTCTCTCTCTCTCTTTCTCTCTCTTTCTCTCTCCTCTCCCTCTCTCTCTCTTCTCCCTCTTTCTCTCTCCCTTTCTCTCTTTCTCTCTTTCCTTCTCTCTCTCTCTCACAAGTGTCCCTCCCTAAACGTGAATGAATAGATAGGCGATGAATATACTGGAGAGGCCCCCTGAGGCGATAGCATGACGAAGAAAAGCGACAATGGAATTCAATCGTACGTGACGCTCTTCAAAAGCGCTGATCATTGTGAGAATTTGTAGCATTCGAAGTGAGACATTCGAAGATATTGAGATATCAAATCAATAATTATTTTTTTACAAAATGTTCGAGAGCGATCGATCATAGTGAAAGAAGATCAAGAAAATGTGCAATCGAGGAATAAGGATAAATTATAAACGGTGGGCGTTTCAATCGCTTCAGCGCGTGCATCTTATACAAATAAGTCTGCGACATGTGTAAATTAAAATCAGTCGATAACTAACGATATATATAGAAAGGAAAAAGATCGATAGTCCGATCCGGCTAACCAGCATGAAAAGCACGCTGAATGTTCGATGGTTGCATGGCAGCCCAAGTCGTGGCCATCACTCTCCTTCTCCGCCGGCCCTTCTTGCTCCTCTTCGAGCTGCCCGCACGGTTGAGGGCGCCCGTCGAAGCGGAGGAGACGCCTCCGGCACCGCCGGGGGAGAGGCTGCCGGAGACGCCGGCTCTTAGATGGTCCATGACGAGTGTCAACTCGCTCACAGACTTTTCTCTCAGCCGCGAGAAAAAGGAGGCGCGACGCCGGACGCCACCAGACGCGTCCGGCGTCAGTAGCGACATGTTGCTCGCTTGTGACTGCCCGCCATCGGTCTCGACGGACGCCGAAGTGAAGAGATAGCGCCGCCGCGAGACTTGCGGCGTCGTGGCGGCCGAGCAAGACGCCGAGCCAGGCACGGTCAGCATTCTTCAGAGAAGAGCTGACCGTGTGCCGGCGGGAGGCTGGGGCAAGAAAGAGCAGCCACTCGACGCTCTCAGAGGATACCGACGCGGCCAGACCAAGGAAAGAGGGCGGAAACGGAGAGGCGGAAGAGAGCCGAAGCAGGCAGGAAATAGGGATATTGCCAGTCGAATGTGACGACGAAATTATTTTGGAGTCTGCGTGTGTCGAGAGTGTCTTTGTTGAGCAGACGACGTACTGCTCCGGAAGAGAGAGAGAGGGGGAGAGAGGGGGAGAGAGAGCTAGAGAAAAAGAGGGATTCTGTGCTGAATGTACGCGGTCTCGCTCGAGCCTTGACAGAACCCCGATCGTGGGCCTGCCTGGCTGGCCTACGGCTGGGAGAAAACCGCCGAAGCTTCTCCTTCTCTTTCTCTCTCTGCCTCTTTCTGTTTCTCTCGCACTCTCTCTCTCTCTCTCTCTCTCTTTCTCCTGTTGAGCAGCTAGAGCATAGCAGCAGCCTCTTTCTTCCTGCCCACCCCTCCTCTGTCCTCTCCCCCTCTCTGTCTCTCTGTCTCTCTCTCTCTCTCTCAACCTCTGCCTCTCTCTCACCCCCTGTCTCCTATCTTCTGGTGCAGCCTGTTTTCTTCTTCCCTCCTTTCGCCCTCAGTCATGTTGTTCCCTACTGCGATCGCTTCCTCTGTTACCGTCTCTCATTCTCTTCCTCTGCCATTCTATTTTCGATCCTTATCATCTCATCATATCTCGAACTCTCCCTCCCAGTTCTCTCTGACTTCTCTCTCTCTCTCTCTCCACAGAGCAACAGACACCATGGGCGCCTCGGTTGGGCAGGTGAGCAGTGCCAAACGAGCGGTGGATCTCTCATTATCCTCTGACTCTCACTCTCTCTCCTTTTACTCTCTTTCTCTGCCTCCTCTCCATTCCTCTCCTCTCCCGGCTCTCTCCTTATCTCTCAGCTCCCCTATCTCCTCGATTTTCGCCGGGGAAAAAGCGGGCCGAGCGGAGGCAAAGAAGAGAAGAAGACTAGGAAGAGATGATGGGTGAAGAAGAGCAAAGAAGCCCCAAGGGTGATCAAGAGAGCCGAGCCATTAGAATCGATAGCAGAGATGAGTGGGTATATGCTTGAGGAAAGGAAGGTATGCTTCAGAAGTGATTTGAGTTGGAGGGGGGCTCAGAGATTGGTGGCTTCGCAGGGGGGGGGGGGGGCGAAAGAGAGCGGCATCTTGGAGAGTAGGCGGAATTCTGCCTGCTTCTTCTGTTTTCTCAACTGCCTCTCCTCCTCTCATTTTCGTGTCCCTCTCTCTCTCTCTACTCTTCAGCGGATACAAGTAGTCTCTGGTTGTCAAGCGTGTATTATTCACAATTATCCTATCTCTGTCTCTCTCTCTTTATTTCTCTCTCACTCTCTCTGTCGCACTCTCTCTGTCTCATTCTCTCTGTCTCATTCTCTCTATCTCTCGCGGTCGTTTACTGATAACTGATAACCTTCGTCTGAAAGCTGTCAAGTCTAAGAACACAGACGAAAGGGCAGAATAGAGCAAAAAGAATTCATAAAAATGGGCGGCTCCCTTCAAAAGTGTCATGGCACTACTTTTTACTCTTCTCTACTTCGCGGTCCTCTGCACCCGACAACGGGCGAGGCAGCGGCGTCACCAAAGAAAACGACAAGAAAAATATGTACACTCATTGGAAATTCATTCATTGGAAACTGGCGAACAAATGAGGGAGAGGCCATCTTCTTATTTTTTTCACTTGTTTACAGCCAATCACAAAACTTTTTTAAACAAATTAAATTTTAAACGACAAAATAGTTAATTAAAAGAGGCGTTAATAGATAGTATAAAATAGTGATAATAATTTTTAAATAAAAAAATTCCTACTAACAAGACTTCTTCTTTTCCGTTCTCCGCATGCACATGGAATTGGCACTGGTGATGTGGCTCCTGCTTCTGCACAAGCTTCTAATGAGTTGCTTACATTAGTGTAGTCAACTCTCTCTCTCTCTCTCTCTCTCTCTCTGCTTCTCTCTCCCTATCTCTCTCTCTCCCTCTTTCTCTCTCTGTCTCTCTCTCTCTGCTTCTCTCTCCCTCTCTCTCTTTTTCTCTCTCTCTCTCTCTCTCTCTCTCTCTCTCTCTTTCTTTCCCTCTCTCTCTCTCTCTCTGCTACTTTCTCAGTCTCTCGTTCTCTCTCTCCCTCTCTCTTTATCTCGCTCTTTCTCTCTCTTTCTGTATCTCTCACTGTCTCCCTCTCTGTCTCTCTGTCTCTCTGTCTCTCTCTCTCTCCTCCGCACTTTTTGCAGATCTCCTGCCAACTTCCTCCTCCTCCCATATATACATGCATCACTTCCCTTCCTGCTGAACCCTCCAAAGTGCTGATGCAAACCATATGGTGGACGGTTGTCTCCCCACACGATTCTGCCAAATTACTTTGCTATTTCCGTCGTTCTGGCTGTTGCTGACCCCGTGGTGCGGGGCGCGTGAGAGGGAAAGGGAAGCTTCTCCCTCCTCCTCCAGTCAGTCGCCCACTCAGAGCAACCAAGCTACTCTCATCCATCTATTCCACGGCCCTATTCAAAAGAGAGAGAGAGAGAGAGAGAGAGAGAGAGAGAGGAGAGGGAGAGATGAACGGAGAAAAAAAAGAGGAGAATCAGAGAAAACATGGCTAAATGACGATTGATGTCTTCCTGATCCAATAGTCACTCTCATCTTCCCTTTCGCCGTCGACGTCTCTCTAGGTGAATGCTCTCTCTCTCTCTCTCTCTCTCTCTCTCTCTCTCTCTACTCTCAGTTCCCTAATAATCTCGTCGTCTGCTATTTTTGTGTACTTAGAGAGGAAACGAGAGAGAGAGAGAGTGAGTGAAAGTGAGATTGAGAGAGAGAGAACGAGAGAGTGAGTGGAGAGGGGGAGAGAATTTAGAGATGGCTGTTCCGCTCTGATTTCGCGAAGGAACAAATGAACAGAGCAGCTTCTTCTCCTGCTTTCCGCGTGCTTAATAAGTCACGGGAATTATCGCGCGGCGGGTAAAAAGTGCGCAGAGAGAGAGAGAGAGAATGAGGGAGATAGAGAAAAGACAGAGAGAGAGAGAGAGAGATAAGAAAGAGAAAGCGCGAGAGAGAATAGACAGGGACGTCAGCACAAACGGAAGCAAAACAAGCGTGACGTCCTTAAAAAATTGCTTTTAATCATATGGTGTCTCGTCTCTCCCTGATCTAGGGAACGCTTAGTATCTGTTTTTTTTTATAAATAGAAAAAGAACATTAAATATACATATACACAGAGATCATTCATACAAATTCGTCCACGAAACGACAGGTCCTTTTCCTGAAGATATCTGACAAACAAAGAAATATTTAATGTGAGTGTGAGATCAAACAGTCCAGTGCGGACGATAGTTTAGAAAAAAATTATTTACTAGGTTAAATTTAACAAGTATGTAATAGAGCGTGAATCTCAAAAGCACAAAATGTTTTTATAAAAACTTTCTTTGCGAAGATCGCGCTTGTAATTCGCCTTCTACAGAAGCCGTTACAGTATCCTCTACCTTCTGCAGTATTCTTCTACAGAATCGTCTACAGTATCCTTCTACAGTATCCTTTTACAATATCCCTCCGAGACTACCTTCCTGATACGTCTTGACGTGCACGGGAGGCGCGGTCGGATCTTCGTCCGGATGAGTGACGTCATGGATGAACTCAAGGAACGGCGACTTCTCGCGCGCTGTATGGTATGAAGCGGCCAGATTTTGAAACATGTCGTACTCCCTGGTCCTGACACGATTTAAGACCTTTTTCAAAGCAAGTTACGGTAGTGCGTATATGTTGATTACAGAAGCGTCTAAATTTTTGGATGAATGACTCTTTACAAAAACGAAAAAGGGAAACTAGCATTGTAGCTTAAAAAATAATGTAAAATTGATCAAAGAGTGCTAAAATAAGTCGAATTTCCGTCAAAAGTGGTGGAAAAAAAGAGAAAGAAGAGCTATTCGAGACTGTCGGTTGTCTCTTCAAGAGAGAAAGTAAGCCTTCTCGCGGGCGAGAATTGCGCCACATCCACATCCTCGGCTGTCATCCGTGGAGGGCGGAAGAAGGAAGGGAACTTGGGAAGATGACGAGTAGAGAGAGAGATAGAGAGAGAGGGACAGCAGGGGAGAGAGAGAGGGAGAGAGAGAGAAAGGGAGAGAGAGTGAGAGAAAAGGGCAGGATAAACAGACATATAGATATCCGCAATATGTGATGGAGATTGGCGGGAGAGAGGGAGGGAAAGACGTTCGAGTAACAGAGGAGAGAGAAAGAGAGAGAGAGAGAGAGAGAGAGAGAGAGAGAGAGAGTGTGAAATCTGTACAGTAGTACACAGTAGAGCGTCTCTTGTTCAAGATATTCGAAAAAAAAAGGTAATTGGGAATTCCGAGTACGAGATAGAGAAAAATAGAGAGACAATGACAGACAAGTTTTGAGAACTAAAACAGTCCTTTCGAGTTTATTCTCTTTTTCCTGCATTTTACCATGACAGCGCTGTAACCCCATGGGCCGAAGGCCCTGAACAATTTTTTTTAAGTACTCTCTTTTCCATATTTTTATTTCACTGTAACCCCCGGGTTGGCCATTTGAAACCTCTCGGCGCAAATTCTAGAAGACTCGCGACAGGCACTATTTCAGAACTCACACTGGCATATCTGCTTAGCATTAGCGATGAGTTCAACTTGGCACTGTCAACACATCCTCTCACACGCTCTGATAGCTACTTTCTCTACCTATTATAGTCGGTAGCAGAATATAAATGTAAATACTTAATACATATGATACCGTAATCTATTATATTCAATAATCATCCTTATTTTGCAACTTCTGAGCTCGGATGTTTAAGAATATTAGCGCTTTTATTCGCGTTGTCTTGCAAAATAAAAACAATTCTTCACTGAAGCTCTCATCTTCGCTCTTTTAGAGGACGCCCCCACTGAAATACAAGAACACCGAAATGGACAGTCAACGTGATAGCAAAGCAGAGAGATGGAAAACGATCAAAGATTATTCAGACGGAGAGAGAAAAAAAGAGAGAGAGAGAGAGAGAGAGAGAAAGAGAGAAAGAGAGAAAGTGAGAGAGAGAGAGAGTAGTGACGTCAAAAAAAAAGCAACCGCGCCTTCATTCTCAAGAAAGTTCGGTCAGGGGTTCCGGAACTCGAAAAAAATTGTACTGAGGTGTGTGGGAACTTTCCCGGACTTTTTATATGCTATATATATTTATATGTTTTTATATGACGAAATTCTAATATATCAAAGTAATAAAATATACGAATAAACATCTTCATGCAAAAGAAATGTAATTTTAGTGCGCATGACACACTGTTTTCTCCGGGAACTTTCCCGCACCACTCAAGATTTTCTTCAGGAACTTTCCGGGACCGGTGCGGGAATTCTGAAAGTTCCCGCGCCGCTCCCTTAACTTTTACCATAGAATGAAGGCGCGGCAGGAAAAAGACACAACGGTCACAGATTACATTCTTAAAAAGTCAAAGATAACATAGTATAAGACAATTTTGCATTATATTTTCTAAAGAAAAGATAAATATTTCAGCTAAGCAAATAACATACTAGAGTTGTCGCTCTGTGACAATCACCACTTTTCGCAACTTATCCTCGCATCTAAAAGGCATTGTAATTACATATGTAGAATATGAAATCTATCCCATAATTGTTATTCTCTCGCCATCTTTGTTGACAGAAATAAGACGAATACTAGGTTAGCGTATGTAACTATTTATCAATTCCAGTCTTAGGTTAGCAAAATAGCATCCTACACTAGAGATTCTAATTAATAGAAAGATTTTCCAGATATAAATAAGAAGAAAACGGCTCAAACAGATGTGAGGAGAGCATAATCTGTTGAGCATTTTTTTTTTAAGTTTAACTGTGCATATTTTGAGAACATTATCGGTGGTTTTTGTTCAGCTCCATTTTTCGGAATTTATGCCTCCTTTTCATTGGATTATCTTCTGATACTTTTGATCCTTAAGCTGCGCGTAAACTAAAAACCTTTGTGCAAGCAATTGAACCAAAATTAGATATTTTATGCCAATGTTAAGGGGACTATTTCTTTTAAGAGAGAGAGAGAGAGAGAAAGAGAGAGAGAGACAAAAAGGAATACGAGAGACAGAGTAAAGTTTAAAAAGGCGGAGAAAGGATGAAAAGTGAATTAGGGTGCAGAAAGAGAGCGAGAGGAACTAGAGGAGAAAAAGACGCTTCAACAAAACTATTTAGGTTCACTAGGAAGGTCATTTCTCCTGCAAACTTCTAGAGGCAGATGAGTCGTGGCGAAAAGAGAAAAAGATGAAGAAGAAGACCTTCCACCTGCTGAGAGAGAAGCAGACAAATAGAGAAGAGAAGAGAGGTGAAGAGAGGCTAGAGAGAAAATCTCTTACAAAATCCATTGCAACTCTCCATCTCTCCCTCTATCTCTCTTCCTCTCTCTTTCTCTTTCTCTCTCTCTCTCTCTCTCTCTCTCTCTCTCTCTCTCGTTCTCTCTCTCTCACTGTCCACTTCGTCATCCTTAAATAGTCCAACTACTAATCGTATTCTTTGCCTAAGACAAGAAGACTATTTTAAAAGCGTCACCACGCTCGGCTTGGGATCTGAAAAGGTGAGCGCGTGGGAGGCACTCCTTACATTAGGGAAAAAGGCGATTCAATTCAGTTTATAAATAGACTAGTTCCCAAAGTTGTATTAGTCAAAAATATGCGGTTGTTGAGAGAGGAAAAATACCATTGAGCTCATGCAATCGAAAAAAAAATAAACTGGATGAAAAAAAAATTCATGAGAACGTCGATAACAAAAATGTAAAAATAAAGGAAAAAGAAATTTTTTGGCAAAGTGCCAAAAAAAGAAGTTCTCTTACATCCGACGACGTAGTCGGAGAAGCTCTTTTTCATGCTGTGCTGTCGCTTGGCAGGAGAGGCGCTCACGGAAACCACGCCGATGTTGGCAGTCGTCGTCGATCTTTGATAGGGGCAGGAATAGAGAGAGAGAGAGAGAAAGAGAGAGAGAAAGAGAGAGAGAGAAAGAGAGAGAGAGAGGGGGGAGAGAGAGAGAGAGAGAGAGAAGAAACCGAATAAGGCGTGATCAGAACAGTAATTATACATGTATATACATATGTATATACATGAATACATATATATTATGTATGCAACTAGGTCATGTTCCTGAACTTCTTTACAGCAGACCAAACTGTTAAAGGCATTTGTTGTTGCAAAGTAAACGGAACATGATTTGATACACCTGATTTTCTTCGTAGAACAAGTAAGTGATGGTTAGAAATGATATGAAAGCGTAGTCATTTTTATGGAGAGAGAGAGAGAGGGAAGGAGAGAGAACGAGAGAAAGAGAGTAGACGATGCATTGGCATGCAACGACAAGCACACCTCAGAATTTTCAATGGCGAAGTGGTCGAACTTCGCTTCTGTAGCAGCAGACGCGGAAAGAAGGACTGTGTCGAGGAACTGGAGAGAGAGGGAGTTGAGAGAGTGAGGGAGAGAGAGGGAGAGAGAGGGAGAGAGAGAGGGAGAGAGAGGGAGAGAGAGGGAGAGAGAGAGGGAGAGAGAGGGAGGTGAGAGAGTGAGGGAGAGAGAGAATCAGACAGACAGAGAAAAATAGAAAAAAAAATAAGGTAGTGAGTGGAAGAGTGGCATTATGAAAGAGAGATGGTATTATAAGAGACCATGTTAGACTTGCGTTGATGTATAGAAATTGTGGAAGGTATAAAAAAAATTATCTGCACAAGCAGAGATGTTCTGAGATAAACAAAGAGAGAGAGAGAGAAAGAAAGAGAGAGAGAGAATTAAGGAGAGAAAGAGTGCAAGATCAGAGGTAGAGAAAGAGAGAATGATAGAGAGGGAGAGAAAGAGAGAGAAAGAGAGAGAGAGAGAGAGAGAGAGAGAGAGAGAGAGAGAGAGATAGAAGAAAGAGCAAGAACGGTGGGCGGTGAGCAATGTTGATGGTAGCGGAAGAAGACGCCATGTAGAAAGAAGGAGAGGATAAGGGAGATGAATGGATTTGCCCTCTCGTTTGAGCAGAGATGGATTTCGCATGCTCTCTTTCTATCTCTGCGAACCGCGCAGACAAACAAGGGAGAGAGAGTGGGGGGGGGGGGGAGAGAACAGAGAAGAAGAGAAAGAGGGGAGAGAAAGAGAGAACAAGAGAGAGAGAGAGAGAGATCAAAAAGATCGAGAGAAAAGGATAAGAGATGCTTGTGAATGAAGGAGAAGCCGATAGAGCGGCATTCAAAAACCAAGCCGGAGCATGCTGCCCTTTTCCGTGCCGGTAATCCATGTAAACATTCACAAAATACATGAATAATTCACCGACGTTTTCCTGCTCCAAAATATGCAGATAGAATTCAGAAAAAAAGTGGCTCATTTTGCAGCCCTCAACTTCCTCCTCAATGTTTCTAAAGAATGTTTTAGCAGACCAACAATAAGAATGAGGGTGGAGAGGAAGTGAAAGAAGGCATGTTTTGGGAAGGAGAAAATGAGAACGCGAAGAAAAAGGACAGGCCAGTTATTGCTTCTTCACCAATGTGCACGTGGCAAGGCACAAGTCGGGCGACTGCAATTAAACAAGAAAGGAGAGGATGAGAGAGAGAGAGAGAGAGAGAGAGAGAGGATGAGAGAGGGAGAGAGAGACAGAAAAGAAGAAAGAAAATATGAAGAGAGACAGATACAGAGAGAGTGAGAGAGAGAACGAAATAAAGGGAAAGATTAAAGGCATAAGAAGCCTATCATTGAGAAGGGGGCTTCATCTTCGCCTTCAACGTGACTATGCTTGGCAAATTGCCAAACAGAGACAATCACACATCTCGTCATGCACCGTTTTTGGTCAGAAATTGTGCCCGTGCAATGTGTCTGTGGCCATCATGGGCTGCTTCTCTCATCTCCTTCTCTCTCTCTCTCTCTCTCTCTCTCTCTCTCTTTTCTCTCACACTTTCACACTCTCGGATCATCTGTATTCCCTTCTGACTCTCTCTATCTCTTTATATCTCTATCTCTCTTTCTCTCCCTCTTTTCTCTCTCTCTTTTCTCTCTCCCTTCTCTTTCACTATCTCCCTTCTCTCTCACCCTCTCTCTCTTTCTTTCCCTCTTTCTCTATCCCTTCTCTCTCACTATCTCTCTCTTTCTCTCTCTCTCTGTCTCTTGATTCAGTATCGGGAAAAAAGGAGAAGATGTAGTCAGTCTCTGTCTGGTTGCGTGGTCTTCATCGGATTCGGTTTCAACCCAGCAGCGCTTTGCCAACGCCAACAGCGGAAGCTTCACCTAGTTTGGGGGGTGGGCAGGAGGAGGACAGAGTGAGAGAAAGAGAGCAGCGGCGGAAATTAGGTGGAGCATAGAGGAGAGAGAGAGAGAGAGAAAGAGAGATAGAGAGAGAGAGAGAAAGAGAGAGAGAAGGAGAGAGAGAGAGAGAGAGAGAGAGAGAGAGATAGACGGATGGGTAAAACGAAAGATGAGCAAAGAGGGCAAGTAGAGGGCAGACGAAATGTTGAGCACATTTTAGACTGAGAGAGAGAGAGAGAGAGGAAGGGAGAGGCAGTTAGAGAAAGAGAGAGATAATAGTATCGTACAGTTTCTTCTTCTCAAGGTGTTGATCATCGATGGCAGATGGTTCGAAGCTGGCGGATTGCCTGACCAGCTTCTTCCTTCTCGCATTAGCTGCAGGCCGTACGAGGGAGGGGTGGTGCAGAATGGTGACAGGGCGAGAGGGGGGAGGGGTCGACGATGACGTCACGAGGAGACGGCGACATGGTGAAGAGGAGGTCGTGAGCTGGCGTCGAGGTGGCGACGACGGAGCGCGCGAGGGGGCGCGCGAGGTAGATGGCGTCTCCGTCGACGACATCTCGGACTCGGGAGAAAAATCGGAAACGGCGCCCTCGCCTAATTCACGGACCGCGGGACTGAATGGATTAGTATTTGCACTCGTCATAACAGACAGACACAGTGTGATTGACATCATGGAATGTTTGACATTGAGGAAGAGGACTGTTTATACAGGCGGAGAGCTGGCGTAGAATTTATGTTTGTATGTAAGCAAACATAAATGGACATTGATAGAGTATTCACGGAGAGACTGGAAAAGAATTCGATCGTAGAGAGGTAACGTATTATAGGCAAGGTTCGTCAGTCATGATAGAGAACTTTGGCGAGACGATCTAGTTGTGTATGGTGGAGATGCCTTAGATATTTGTGTATGTATGTACGTGATCAACATGTGTACTTGTCTAACTCATAAGAAAATATCTACTGTAACCTGCTGACTCCTTTTCACTGTAGGAAGACGTGAGTGGGGATCTGCCGATTATGTGTTTTTTTTTAGATACAAAAATGCGGACGTCTCGAAAGCTTGACATGAAATGCTTGTAACATCACGGAACTAACGATATTAGATGAAACTTGCATAGAAAGAAGAGAGTTTGATTGATGAAGATGGATGAGTGTCTTCAATAGCTGGTGGAAACCGACTGGTTCTTTGAATTATATATAAGGTCCCGTGACGAAAACGCGGGGGAATGGACGCGCTGCACGAAGTACGGTAAGACTAGACTGTTGTTGTGGATAATATCAACGAAAATAGTTACGAGAAAAGAGTACGAACATATTTTATAAACCTTTTTTCGGCCGTTCGCGCATGTTGCCACAGATGGAAAAGGAAACTCGAGACACTTGGAGGAGTACAAGTGAAGTTGCCTACATGCATTCATTCATTCTTTATGATTCCGAACTCACGAGGCAGCAGAGAGAGAGAGAGAGAGAGAGAGAGAGAGATCGAGAGAGAGAGAAGAGTAAAGAGAGAGAGAGAGAGTAGAGAGAGAGAGGGTAGAGAGAGAGTAAAGTGAGAGAAAAAGAGAAGAGTGAGAGCTAGACATAAGCAGGTAATGCGAAGAGCAACAATCAAATCGACCTACCAGCTCAAATGTAAATGATGCAAAAAAAATAAGAAGAAAATTAATTCCCTTCAACCAACAGGTATACATATTTTACCCGGTTCTAACAGTTTTCGTAGATATTTATGTGTCCAATGAGAAATGGTTCAAGACTATTTCTGGGAGAAGGATACCCAGCATACGTACTATAAATAGAAAAAATGGGGAGGAAGCATGTAAAGAAGGTGTATGAGAGAGAGAGAGAGAGAGAGATAGGAAAAAAGCCGGCTACTTCCTCATGCACAATCTTGACGTCGCTTGAGTGATTCACGAGAGGAAGTGTGGAGTGCGCCAATTTAGGTTCACAATATGAAAGACAGCAAAATGCGGAAGAGAGCAGGAAGAGGGGAAAGGAATATGCACAAAAAGAGAGAGTGATAAATAAAGAGAGGGAGAGAGAGAGAGAGAGAGAGGAAGAGCGGAGCTAGCAAAGAGAGAGAGAGAGAGAGAGAGAGAGTGAGAGTTAGAGAGAGAGAGCGAGCGAAAAAGAGAGAGAGAGAGAAGAAAGAACGGAAGAGCAAGAACTAATAATAGTGTTCTCCTTGGCATATCATGACGGAAGCGATGATTGCGCCTTGAAGACAAGAAGCTTTTCGTGTCAGTGAAATGGACTGTCTCGGAAGGCAGCCATCACGGGCCCTCTTAGGGGCCTCTTATGGCACACTAATTTCGGGGTCGTCTGCCACCTCCCTTCCTCTCTCTCTCTCACTCTCTCTCGCTCTCTCTCTCTCTGTTTATTACCTTCTCTCCTTCTAGTATCTCTTCCTCCTACCTATGTATGTTTCTCGCTCGCTTTCTCTTTCTTTTACTCACTCTCTCTCTCTCTCTCTCTCTCTCTCTCTCGTTCTCTCTAACTCTCTCACTGTCTCTCGCTCCCTTCCAAGGTGTCAAGCACCCAACAATCCCAAATGAGAGAAGCTTCCGACATGAAGACTTCCGGACGTCGGAAACAATAGCCCGAGGCAGACAGATTTCCTGAGTATTTCCTCTCGCAGTCAGGCACACTCTAACTTTCTCCCTGCTTCTTCGCTCTCTCTCTCTCACTCTCTCTCCAAACCCTGACCCTCTCTCATATTCTCACACTCTCTGCTGTTGATATATCACTCCCTCACCTTTTTCATGCCCAACCACTCTTCATAGCTACTCTACCTACTTCTCTCACTGTTTCGCGTAAAATCTCTTCCTTCTCTCTGCCTGGCTCTCTCTCTCTCTTTCTCTCTTTCTCTCTCTCGTTCTCTCTCTCTCTCTCTCTCTCTCTTTTTTTCTCCCTCGCTCTCTCGCTCTCCCTCTCTAATGCTCACTTTCGTATGCAGCAAAAGGGTTGGCAGTCACAGCCGTCCGAATTCTGGCGCTGGGCCGCGCAGTGATTTCTAAGAAAGGATACAGAGCAGAAGGACAGAGAAAAGAGAAAGGGAGAGAGAGAGAGATAGAAAGAGAGAGGGAAAAAAGAGAGAGAGAGAGAGCAACAGGCCAGAGAAAAACTGCAAAAGTATTCTATTCAAAGTGTGCACAAACTTGCAAAGACATATGTATATAATATACATATGTATGCTCTCTAAATTGAGAATACAGTGAAATAATTAATTTGCTAGATGAAAAAAACAAGTAGAGTATGCCTCTACTATGTCAGATTTGAGCCATCTGACTCGGCATCGTCTTGGGGGACAGATTATGGGACGCGTACTTCTTTCTCTCTCTCTCTCTCTCTCTCTCTCTCTTTCTCTCTTTCTCTCTCTCTTTCTCACTTTCTTTCTTTCTCTCTTCTGTCTTAGGAATCTTCCCTTCTTGCAGAAGAGCAGAGAGTAAACGAGAAAAAAGAAAAGAAGAAGGTCCTCTTTTGTCTTCACCGCCTTTTCATCCGTTTCACTTTATTCTTAGTCATTTCTTCACAACCTTTCTCTTTCTCTCTCTCTCTCTCTCTCTCTCTCTCTCCCTCTTTCTTTCTCGTCTGCCTCGGTTATTTTAATATTCTCGCTTCATTTTCTTCTTCTTTTAACCTCTAGTCGCTATTCTTCATTCCTTATCTCTGCACGCATCACTCAAATACCCGTGAGTCGTGGTGTGCTTTTGTTCCCCCCTCTCTCTCTCTTCCTCTCTCTCTCTCTCTTTCTCTCTCTCTCTCTCTCTCTCTCTCTCTCTCTCTGCCACCCAGGCTTGTAAGCAGCCATATTTGATGTAGAAGAACAATGTGTGCTTCTATATTGGAACGGCTCTACACGTCTAGCTTCCTACGTAAGCACGCCGCCACCCCTTTCCTGCCGGCAGAAGTTGAGAACAAGAGGAGAATGAAGAAGAAGAAGAAGACATTCAAGATCTTCATTGAAGATGAAGAAGCTCTTTGACGAGGACGTCCGCTCTATCGCTCAGGGAATTCTTTGCGAGACCCATCAAGGACATGAGCAGCCAGCCGTGCGCGAGAGGAAGGTGCATACGAAAGTGGCAAAAGTGTAGGCCAGGGGGGAAAGGGAATTATCAGTTACAGTAGCGGAATAAAGTGCGCATTATCTATACTTTATATACATACATATGTATATAATGACAGTTTTTTTCAGACAAAAGATAGTTTTTCAGATAAAAGATAGTTTTTAGTATATTTATATTGACAGCATTGATCACGACCCTCCATAAAAGCATTAAACAGCAAAATGATTTCTTAGCTACATGGACACGTCGATTCTGTGCATTGGGAAAACCATAGCTTTCTCATAACCGTCCGGAAAATAGAATAAAAATAGGGTAAAATCGCCATTAGCAACAAAAAAATGAGAGGTTATCTAGGTTCTGACGAATAAATAAAAAAAAACAAATAATAACAAAGTATATTTTAAGGATATCCATATAAGTTGATTTGCTTCTCGTTACAGCGTAACAACACAAGTATCGGGAAGAGAAACTTTGCTGAACAGATAACAAACATTCTGTGACGTCAGAAGAGCATGAAGGAGCGATTTGTAAGAGCGATAGGGAGAGAGAGAGGGAGAGAGAGAGGAAGAGATAGAAAGATATATAGAGAGAGACAGAGGAAGAAAGAGAAATGATGTAGTAAGGATATAAGAGTGGAAGAAACGAGAGTTTGCAAAGATGAGGATCATAGCATACTAACTACTCCGTAATTCGGAGAAACTAGTAATAGTCGTCAAGAGATGAGTTAGAGAGACATGCAGAGAAGGAGAGAGAGAGAGAGAGAGAGAGAGACTGAGAGAGAGACTGAGAGCGAGTGACTGAGAGAGACCGAGAGAGAGCTAGAGAAACAGAGGGCAGAAAAGGGAAAAACCAAAGAAGATGCGGAAGAGGCACGCATCGAGTACCGCCCTCCTTCTCTTCTCCTTCAACGGCACAAAATGCCGCATCAGAAGGCCCTTCTGCTCTTCTTTTCTGTCATTGTCTACGTCTCTCTCTCTCTGTCTGACTCTCTCTCACACACTCTCTTTCTCTTTGTCTGCATCTCTCACTCTCTATCTCTATCTCGCCCTCTCTCTCTCTCTGTCTGACTCTCTCTAGCTAACTCTCTTTCTCGCTGTCTGCATCTCTCTCTCTCTCCCTCTCAACTTGCACTCTCCTCCTCTTTCCTTGTGATGGAGGCCGCGTCGACCCACTTCAGAACAACACGATGTTGGCTCGGCCCAATCTCGTTATAAATTTCTGCTCTGGCCAGCCTTTCCTTTTGTATTCTGGTATAACGAAGAAAAAGTGGTAGTAGAGGGAGATTTCGGGAGGAAGGGGTGAGTGATAGAGGAAACGTGATAGAAAGAAAGTGAGGGAGTGAGAAAGAAAGAGTGAGAGAGAGTGAGAGTGAGAGAGAAAGAGAGAGTGAGAGAGAGAGTGAGAGCAAGAGAGAGGGAGAGTGAGAGTGAGAGTGAGAGTGAGTGAGAAATTGAGAGAGTGAGAGAGCAGATAAAAGAAATAGGAGAATCCTTCTTCCCATTTACGGCGCAACCTGACGATCAGAGATCCTGGCCCTCCAAAAGAGGAAAGAGGTTCGGAAGAATCTGCCGCGAGAGGCAATTTTTGCTTGCGCCTTCAAGCTGCCTGCCGTAACCGAATTGCCGTTGATGCATGACGCAGGAAGGGGAGAGAAGCAGAGAAGGAGAGAATAAAGAGAGAGAGAGAGAGAGAGAGAAAGTGAGAGAGAGAATAATAGAGAGAGAAAGACAGTAAACGACCGGATGAACCCGGGGTGCGCTTTGCCGGATTTGGCAATGGACGGAGCGCGGCGTGATTCTCGCAAGAGTGGACGGATGAATTGATCAAAAGCTGCTAGAATGACCTCGCTCTTCTTCTCTTCTCTCCAGCTTTATCCGTATTTTCTTTCTCCGTGTGCATCTGCTTTCCTCCCTCTTTCTCCCCCTCTCTATCGCTCTCTCTCTCTTCCTCTCTCTCTCTCTCTCTCTCTCTTCCTCTCTCTCTCTCTCTCTCTCTCTCTTCCTCCTAACTGCTGCACTGCACGCGTACTGATTTCCTGCCCGTCGCCATTGCCCTGCTGACTACGCACTGTTTTGTCGACGCAGCAGCCGCAAGCTTCCTTCTTGGATATCCCTCTCTCTCTCTCTCTCTCTCTCTCTCTCTCTCTTCCGCTCTTCCTAGCCCTAGCTAGCTCACTTCGTTATTCTTCACTCGCTTCATCACATCTTAAGTTATCTCTATCTCTCTCTGTCTCTCTCTATCTCTCTCTCTGTCTCTCTCTCTGTCTCTCTATCTCTCTCTATCTCTCTCTATCTCTCTCTGTCTCTCTATCTCTCTCTGTCTCTCTATCTCTCTCTCGCTCTCTTCTCGCTCTGTTTCACTGAGAATTTTCGAGAATGCGCAATCGCCCGCATCGAGAGCCCCGGTTGACGAATGCGTCTGAGGGTGTAAGTGTTAAAATAGCCATTGGCCATTCTATCTTTCATTGCCGCTTACAAAAACAAAGCGAGAGAGAAAGAGAGACAGAAGAAGAAAAAATTAAAAACACTTGACGAGACTGGAAGAAGCACTGAGCGAATAGAGTGGGAGAGAGAGAGAGAATTAAGAATAAGTTGTGCTTGTTAATGAGCTACATATATACATTTATGTATGTAGATATAAGAAGAATTGAACTGAAAAAAGGTAAGTGGATATGATTCTGACAAATAGATACTTGAGCAGCTCGCATACGAGTAATTCGTTGAAGAATCTGACAGTAAGACAAAAGAGAAATGATCGTGAGTATAGAGATAAAGGACATAATGAGAAGAATTACTGATCACGTAAAAAGAGTCCAAAAATCATGCAGAGAAAAGAGGAGAGCTCTTGTAAAATTGCCAGTGAGTGATCGCTTTGAAAAAGAAAACATCATTGAAAAATTCTTTTCTAAAAAAAACATGAAATGAAAAATGCAAAAAACTCTTCAAGTCCATATGAAAGCCTGTTCAGGCGTAATAACTCCTTCGCTCCATTGCAATGAGCTCGCTATTGGAAGCTCTTCGTGGTGGTTTGTTAGGAGGTTATTAGGACTCCTCTAGAAGAGCCCTCGTGGCAGCTGGCAAAATGCCAAAACAAGGAGGAAGACGCCTGCGGAACGGGCGTCTTGACTAGCGTCTTCATTTTTAGACGCGATGAGAGACGAGAGTTTGAAGAGAGAGAGAGAGAGAGAGAGAGAGAGAGGGAGAAGTAGAGAAGCAAAGAAAGAGAGAGAGAGAGAGGCAGGAGGCAAAGAAGGAGGGAGTGAGAGAGAGAGAGATAGGGGAACTTCTCCCTAGTTTTGCAAATTTTTCCGGAATCGTGAAGCTGTCAAGTGCTTGAAGAACGAAGAGGTGTTCAGCGATGAACTAGACAAAAAATGTATGTTCACGGTCAAAACAACCTTCATACATATCGCTCCGTCCAAACAGTGAATTATGGAATAAGAGTAGTCCAATCAACTCAACCGGGTTTCCTTTTTTACTTTCATTTCCATTGTACCTTTATCATCATAGTTGTGAGGAACATCTGGTTCTTCATTAATTTTGTTTTATGTCACAAGAAATAAAAATTTCAGACCGAAAACTGGCAAACCGCCGATCATATCAAAAGCGAAAATACCTAAATTCTACTCCTACTTCTCTCTATCTCTCTCTCTCTGTCTCTGTTGTCTCACTATCTCTCTCTCTCTCTCTGTCTCTCACTATCTCTCTGTATCTCTTTCTCTCTGTCTCTCTCACTCTCTCTCTCTCTCTCTCTCCTTAGCTCGAACTGACAAATCATCTTTCGCTGATGCCGCTTCTGTGCGGCAGCTTCACGCTCGCTAAAATAAAAAAATAAAAGTATTGGCCAATTCTCTGACACGGGTGCACACTAACAACGATTCCAAGGTAACATATAAGAAATTATAAGCTTAATAATTAAATCATTATGAAAAAGAATCTAGGAAAATTGAGACATAGCATTACGTCAAATTATGTTTGTGTTTTCAAAACAGGAAGGAAAAAAAGGAAAGCTCTCAGACATTCCGCACGCCAATCCACTGACACTCGGAACTGGATGCCGTACAGCATGGCGCGAAGGCCGGGGTTGTACTCGCGAGCGCTAGACGCCTTCTTCATCTGAAATGAGCGTGGGAAAGAGAGAGAGAGAGAGAGAGAGAGAGAGAGCGAGCGAAATAGACAGCGATAGAAATTATATTTAAAAAATAGAGAGGCATAGAGAGAGAGAGAGAAATTAGAGAGAGGGACAGAGAAATAGGCCGGAATTGAGAGAAGAAAGTGTTAAAAATAAGCAGATAAAGAATCTCCGCCATTCCGCCTGACTATGTACATTAGCGCAAATCTTCTCTGTCCTCAGCAGTTGTCCACTTTTCTGCCGCCGTAGTAAACTGTCATTTTCTCGGGTGAAAACTCGGGGGAGTTCACCTGAGCTGAAAGTGCCTAATCCTCATCCACATTCTCTCTATGCGCGCTCATGTCTCCCTCCATATTCCGAGGTCTCGGCTGAACGTAGTTTTTCAGCTGAACTGAATAACTCGGCTGAAAGGAGAGAGAGAGCGTGCAATAATGAGAGAGCAACTCTCAGTTGAACTGAAAATCTTTCACACTATGGCCTACGTGTGACAGTTGTCCGGAAATTCCGGTTCCGACTTTAACAAAATATTTGCAACTCTAAATACAGCTTTCAAGAAATGTCAAATGTAAGCATTCGTTTCAATTTGAGTTTCTTGTTGTTATCTGTTTGTTGTTGCTATCTGATTTAGTTGTTTTGTTTCTCTTTGTGCTTTTAATTCGTTGTCGTTTAGTTGCGATTTCGCTAGTCTGGCCGCCGAACCCTGCTCGTGGCTCGCCAAGCTGACGATGTGTGCTAAGAAGGATCTGAGAAACGACTCTCCCGGCAGCCCCACGAAAGACATTTACTATGGTTCGTCCTTTATGAAACATTGGACCGAAAAGAGTAACTGGACACTGGACCGAAAAGAGTAAGGAATACCAGCCTTGTAGTTTGTTTAATTATTTGTTTAATTGTGTTACCAAGGAAGAATTCTCTCACTACTCTTCCAGATGCCCTACGTCTACACGCGGCCTACACGGGCGCGCCTATCTCCATCTCTAAATCTCCGGAGCGGTAGAATGAGGAGCGCGGGAAGGAGCTACTTGCGACATTGACTGAGGCCCTTTTATTTTTTATGTTAAGTTACCTCTTGATTTGACTTTTAACATTATATTTGTGAACCCTTTATTGTAACTTTTCCCTGTTTTCTTTATACCGTTTTGGTAAAGCTGTATGAATGAAACAGTTATCCAGCTGCAATGAAAATAAACAATGTGTTGGGCACATACATCAATGAAAGTTGGCGGGACTAGGGTGGCCGCGGGCGGCGAGCCGGGCCATGCGAGATTTTTTTCAGAAAGGAAGAGAGAGAGAGAGAGAGAGCTCGTGGAAAACTAGTGTAGAGAAGAGAGAGAGAGAGTTCGTGGAATGCTAGTGACAGAGAGAAAGAGAGAGAGGGAGAAAGAGAGAGAGAGGGAAAGAGAGAGAGAGAGAGACAGTGTGAACGAGTTCGTGGAAGGCTAGTAATAGAGAGGAAGAGAGAAAAAGAGAGCATACAGAAATCCTTGAAGCTGATTGTTCAATGTGCCCGTTGGCTTATTGGATGAGTGTTGGCTATGTGGTGCAGTTACATCTAGGTTCGGTTACTCGTTGCGACAATGTTTTGCGTGTATTCTTCGAGTTGGAGGGAAATATGGGGTGACTTATGCACTCGGAGGAGCATCTCGGCTGAATGTTCAGCCGAAACCTCGGCTGAAACTCCCTACGTTCAGGTGCATTCCCCCGAGTTTTCACCCGAGAAAACGACAGTTTACTACGGCGGCTGGAGAAGTGGAGGAGGGGGCACTGATAAGAAGATAAGAAATCTCACCTGTTGCGGAGCGAGTGATCCCGTGTGCAGACTGCCAGTTTCAGAGGTTGCACGAACTCCGGTAGAAGCCTAGGCAAGATATGTAAGAAGAAGAAGAAGAAGAAGTAATAACAATTTCTAATTCCAAATAAATTATGCAAAGATATAAATCGAATGAAAGGCCGATTTTCAGGCGAATCAAAAAAGTATAGTTACAGCAACTGTAATCTAATTGAATTTTCCTGACGATTGTACATAGTCGTGATTAAACATAACAGAAATAAAACCTCAAAGATCGGCGCAGTGGACGCGCGTTGCATCCGAGAGAAAGGACGTGCAGACCCCGAGGACTTTCTCTGAAAATAAGGCGCTATTTTGAAATTTTTTTATAATGAAAAGCAATTTTTAAAATAATATTTTTTGACATATCATTTTCTTTCAAATTTTTTTTATTATAAATAATCCCCGTTTCTTACATTTATGAGTCAATCCTCTTCATACAGATGCTGTCTCTGTAACCGGCTGAAATCAAGTGAACAAAGAAAGATATTTTAGATGACGTCAATGAAGTAGTAGGTACTTGTGTAAGTAAAGAGAAAGAAATAGCAGGAGAGAGAGAGAGGGAGAGAGAGAGAGACAGAGAAAGAGAGAGAGAATTGTCGGTGTCTTTTTTGTGGAGCATATGCACACATTGCGCCGTACAACCGTACAGTAGTTCTGTGCTCTCCATTTATCACTCATCATAAAAAAAAACCAAGATCCAGCTTACTCTGCCAAAAAAAATCACGAATATATATTTCTTTTTTACATGATAATATCTTTTTTTGCCTTGAAAGAAGGAGTTCATTCAGCTAAGAATAATTAGAGAATCTGACAGCTCTAATTGGACAAACCGGGATTGGTCGAGGGATTCGTGTAATCGGCATCTTTATTTGGTTTGGATGGCTGAGAGCTGAGGAACGGAAAGAAGCAGTGATAATAACTAGAAGGCTTACTTTCTTTACATTGTCTCTCTCTCTATCTCTCTCTTTCTCTCTTTCTCTTTACTCTCTCTCTCTCTCTCTCTCTCTTTCTCTTTCTCTTTCTCACTCTCTCTCTGTCTCTCTCCTTCTCTCCCTCGCTCTTTCTCTCTCTCTCTGTCTTTCTCCTGCTCTCTCTCACTCTCTCTCTCTCTATATTCGACCGCCCCAATTATGGTTCGTGCTTTCCAAGCTTCGCCTCAGGCTAAAACAGCGCTTTCGAACTGCTCGTTTACACAAACGACACAAGCAGAAAAGTGAAGGAAATGTGCACGTTTAGTTATGGTGTAAATGGTTGTTTATGGCAGTAGAAGAAGCCTCTAATAATCTCTCTCCCTCTCTCTTTCTCTCTCTCCCTCCCGCGCAGAAAAGGCAAGAAATAAGCACGAAGCCACTTCCTTCGTCAAATGCTAGGTAACTTTTGTTCGAAGAAATGAAATTTTGAAAAGCAAAAATCCTGAAGAAAAAGCAAAATCTTGAGCGCAAAAATGTGCAAGAAAAATAACATCGAAATTTTAAGAACCGAAGATGTTGTGTAAATAAAAATGGTAAAAAAAAAGATGAAAGGAATCCATAGAGAATAAATAAAGTAAAAATAAATAGTAAATGAATCTAAAGTCAAACCCCGGCAGAGAGATGCTCATCGTCGTTAGTCATCAGTGAGCTACAGTTTGACAGAGATATCGACACGCCGTCTCCTGCAACGAAATGGTTTTCCTCTTTTTCTCTCTTGCTCTCTCTCTCTCGATCTCTCACTCTCTCTCACTCCCGCTCTCTCTCACTCTCTTTCTCCCTTCCTCACTCTCTCACATCATTCTCTCTCACAACCGCTCTCTTACTCTCACTCTCTTTCTCACTATCATGCTCTCTCACCATCGCACTTTGTCACTCTCTTTCTCTCTTGCTCACTCACTCCTTCTCACTCTCTCTCTCTCTCTCTCTCGCTCTCTCTCTCTCTCTCTTTCTCTCCCTCTCCCCCTCTGGCCTTCTCTTGTTCGTTTTCAAGTAGTCATACATAAAGTTCACATAAGTAATATTGTGTAAATAGAAAAGAGTAGAAAAACAAAACATTTGTAAAGATCGGGCGATAAAAAGTGCAGAGGCAGCAACCTGTAAATGAATTGGTCTCTTCAAGTGGCGTCCCTTCAATTGTGATGCGAACCGGCGGGTCGGCGGAGGAATTCTTTTCTGCAGCTACAAAGAAAAAATTCTGAGATCAGAGCAGGGCAATTGATTTGATTTCCTCAATTAGATAAAGTCATTTTCTTTTTTTTATTTACAGTATAACAGGCTAGATTTATGTACATAAAAATGAATTATATTTAAAAAATGGTTGGAAAAAAATGAGCCAATAAATAGTTGATGAGTCATCCAGACAATATGTGCATAGGAGGAGTAGACATAATGTGAGCGAGTGGGGGAGGAGAAGAACAGAGGGAGATTTTTGGGAGCGCAACCAGTCACTTGCGAACGGGAAGCAAGACGAGCGGATATGTGAAATACAAAGAGAGAGAGGGAGAGAGAGAGAACTTTCTGATCTCTTGTCCCTCTCCTTCTCTCACACTCCATATTTCCATGTACTTGTACCTGTCTAATTATTTCTCTCTTTCTCTGGACTCTCTCTCCCGATCCTACTCTTTATCGTTTTAGCTGCTCTTGTCAACGTTCTGCTTTACTGTCTCTGTCCAGCTCGGAACTATTCCATCAATGTCTCTAGCTCTCTTCCACTTTTCAGTTTTCTCAATCTTTCCCACGCCTTCTCTCTCTCTCTCTCTCTCTCTCTCTCGATTCCTTGCTTATCGCACGTTCTCAGTACCTTTATCCATATATGAAAAAGGCGATATTGATTAAAATGTATATACATATGTATGTACATACATAGAAGAAATGGCACATATATGTATAAACCAATTATTCTATACTTACCTTTGTAAAATGTTGTGTTTACAACCGAATTGTCAAGCTTTAAAAGACTCTCAAATCCCACATAATTCGACCTTTACTTTTCTGGCTTCTATCAGCAGAATCTAAATTGCTACTGAAACACTTGAGCGTAGGTCAAAAGATCGCATGATGCAAGAGTCCGCGAGTGTAAGAGGAAGCGCTTATATTCAATTCATTAGTGGCAAGCATTCAGAACATCTTTCACTCCACATTCACATCTACATACATCTATTCAGTCGCTTTCATATGAAGACCAAGTAATTCAGAAAGAGCAGCGATGCATTATTGCCAATTGAGGTGGCGGATTCTCTAAAAGAGACCAAATTGATAATGGACACTAGGAATACGGAAAGCGATAGAGGCAGGCAAGGGAAGAAATGTAGCAAAAATACATCCATAAAATATTTTTTATTCTTTAAAAAGAGCATGGTCGTTATATGTAAATCATTAGTCTATGGCGCAAAAAAACCATAATCGATTAAAAAAGCTTCTGGAATAAAAAAAAATAACAAGAGGATTCCAAATAAGCAGTTCTCACTTGCATTTGCTGTTCTGTATCTTTTTTTAATATCTCTCTCTGTGTCCATCTCTCTCCCTATCTCTCTCTCCCTTTCTCTCGCTATCACTTTCTCTTTTCTCTCTTTCTCCATCTCTAATCTTTTCTCACTCTCTTCTTCCACTTCCTGTAACTCTCTCCAGCTTATCAACCAGTATTTTGCAGCTCTGGCATAATCATCTCTGATCAAAGGACGGCTTAGGTTAGAGAGACATCAAATCGAATAACTTGTGTTCAGGAAACCGATTGCCGATCAAGAACCGAGGAGATTTTCCAGAATTTCACAAGACGATAGCAGAGAAGAGGCCTGTGGGAAAATCGTGCAGCGGGGATATGTGGAGAGAGGTTGTGAGAGCGATAGAGAGAGAAACAGAGAGAGAGAGAGAGACAGAGAACGAGCGCGCGTGAGAAGATGAGGTAGATATTGAGGACGAGGTAAAGAGACGGAGTGAGAAATAGAACAATCGTTCTGGCTGTATTTCTCACAAAAAAAATACGATGGTAAAATATTACAGAGATCATTTGAATGATCGTTATATATCAAAGATATGTAGCCGAAAGAGAAGAAAGGCGGCAAGAAATCGACAGTGTACTTGGAAAATATGTATTTAGATTTTGAATTAAAACGTCATTCTTTCTCGCATTGTCTGACGAGATCAAAATCAAGAAGGGAAGGGTGCGGGTGGGGGGGGGGGCAGGTAGAGAATTCCTGATGAAGGTAACCAGATACAACCTATGGACGAGGTGCGTGCTGCAACAAAAACAATGAAGGAGCAAGATCAGAAGGCCGAAGGAAGCCAGAAATCGAGGAAGTCGAATGACGGGCGGCGAAAGTATTGGCGAATAGTGTAAGCGGCATGCATAAGACTCGTTTATGGCAGAAGACTGAGATGAAGAAAGTAGACAGCGAAAATATAAGGAGAGGGAATGACAAAGAGAGAGAGAGAGAGAGCAGAGAGAGAGATAAAAAGAGAGAAAGAGAGAGCGATATAGGGAAAGAGAGAGAGAGAGAGAGAGAGAGAGAGAGAGAGAGAGAGAAAGAGAGCGCGCTAGAGATAGGAAGAGAGAGAAAGAGCGCGAGAGAAAATGATCAACGATAGAAGAGATCAAGCTAGAAATCTGCCCGCGGCAGTTTTCGTTATTTTCCCCGTGATCAATGCAGCGCCAGACAATTTTTTGTGTTTGGTTTTGCGATTTCATGATGCTTTCTGATAGCGTTTATTTATCTCCTTTCTTCACTTTCTTCAATATGCATTCATAATTTTATGAAACTTCAAATTACAGCTAAGAATTACTTCTGTGATTGATCTCATTCACTCCCGAATACATATAATCAATGTGTTTTGATAGAACATTGCACCCTTTGTTTACTGATGGTTTCCCGTTACAACATTTTGTCGTTAAAAAAGAGAGTGGAAAAGAGAGAGAGAGAGTGGAGAGAGAAAGGAAAAGAGAGAGAGAGAGAAAATGAGAGAGAGAGAGAGAGAGAGAGAGAGAGAGAGAGAGAGAGAGAGAGAGAGAGAGAGAGAGAGAGAGAGAGAGAGAGGAAGAGAGAGTGTGACGCACTCGGAGCGGTTGATTGAAAGAAAAACTTTCGTGCTGCAGATTTGGCGCTCTTGCTCTTTCTTCACCTTGTGATTGGGTCACTCGGAAAGATGAATGATCCCAGAGAACGGGCTCTTTTCCTATCCTTCTCCATCTCATTTCCTCCTCAGTTCTCTTGCTCTTTCTTTTTATGATTTTCTCTGCCTAACTCTCTCTCTCTCTCTCTCTCTCTCTCTTTCTCTCTCTCTCTCACTCTTTCTCTCTCTCTCTCTCTTTCTCTCTCTCTCTCTCCCTGTTGCTTTCTCCACTCCTCCTTCCTTCTCTTTTCTTTCTCCCTTTCAGTATCTTTCGCTAGCTCTCTCTCTCGCTTTCTCTCTCTCTCTCTCTCTCTCTCTCTCTCTGTTTCTCTCTCTCTCTCTCTCTCTCTCTCTCTTTCGTTCGCCCTCTCTCATTCGCTTTGCTCATGTGAGTGTTATGTCAGGCATGTGATGAAGAAGCGCTGAACGGCTGGCCAGGAGTACTCAGACGCAGGTTTTAAGAGGCGAGAGAGAATCTGAGAGGGAGGAAGAGGGATGAAGAGAGAGCGAGAAAGAGAGGACTTGGAAGAGGAAGAGAGGCGAGGGTGAGGCAAAGATGGAGAGAAAGAGAAAGAGAAAGAGAGAATGAAAGAAAGAGAGAATGTAATATAGCTATGAATTTGCGCGTTGAAAAATGTGACAGATGAACAAACGAGACAAAAAACAGCATGTAATCAGAGAAGCCAAAATGCACCGTTAAACAAGCATAGTGATTTGAGGAGAAAAGAAAGAAGAAGAAGAAAAAAAAACACTCCAACCTGTCTTGCAGCTGCGATGAACTTGGTATGATGAACTGGGCGAACTTTGCTCTTGACCCATGTTGATTGGTGTTCACTAAAACCTGAAATACATATATGTATTTATTATTTGATTTATTTTATAAAACAGAATATCATTATAGTTAATTGCGCATTATTATAAACTGTCAAGCAGTCAGATCTTTAAAAAAATACGCAGCTCTGATCAAAATATATACATACATTACTGTTCATAATATGAGTTTTGAACGACTCTGTGACAGTAAGGTATTTTATAGGAAAAGATAATTCTGTATAAGTTATTATGTTATAACGTGAAAAACGAAAAAAAGAGAACAACGTAATATTTACAAGAATGTACTTACTAACTTGTTATCGACAAATGACAGATACTTTTAATGTAGTATTCTTATATTCGACAGACGTGATTGTGAGAGAATGAGAACATGAGATAGAGAGTGTGTGTGTGTCTGTGTGAAAGTGAGAGAAACCACGGAGATAAGTGAGATAAAAGAGAGAGGGAGAGTGAGAGAGATCGCTGAGATATGTGAGATAAGCGAGAGAGAGAGAGAGAAATACAGAGAGAGAGAGAAAGAGAGAGAGGAAGAGAGAGAGAAAAAGCAAAAATGCTGTTATATAAAAAGAAATAGTTCCAAATGGAGCCATTAAAATGTACATAGACGAGAAAAATAGCGTAGAAATTGTGATTCTCTCTCTCTCTCTCTTTCCTTCTCTCTCCCTCTCTCTCGCTCTCTTTCCTTCTCTCTCTCCCTCTCTCTCTCTTTCCTTCGCTCTCTCTTCTCTCGCTGAATCGGAGCAGAAAAGAGACGGAAGATGTCAATGAAAACACTTGAATTCAGTGCATTCAAAGGGAAGAAGCGCGAGAGAAGCTGGCGGATATTTCGCATTTTTGCGACCAAAACCAAGGCAGATCTAAACTGATGCGGCTAGTTATGTACATATGTAGCTAGATACTGGTGAGTTATAGGTACATAAATTAATCCTCTATCGACATTGTGTATTTATTAAACAAATAAAATAAGCTGTTTTTTCACGTTCATAGAATTGTATAGACAAAATATTTTGGCAAATAAAAAGATATATACAAACAAAAGTCATCGATCAAATATATTGAACGCTTAAAATGGCCAATGTATCAACTGCTTAAATTTCAGTGGCATATGCGCAGTGGAGGGGACAATTTCGGGTATTAAAAGCGCACGAAAATGAGCTTGTTTCTAACCACGAAGCGCACCAAGAACCGCGCTGATCCGTCCCGCCTCTCTCTTTGTTATCATTCCGTGCTAAGTCTGCTTATTCTTCCTCCGTTCCCTCTCTCCGCTTATTCCTTTTGACGCATTTTCATCTCCATATCCATCTCTTTTCCACATATCACTGCGATCACTTCAACGCTCGATTTCTGGCATCTTCCTTTTTCTATTTCTCCCACTCTTCTCTCTCTTTCTCCCTTCCTGTTTCTCTCTCTCTCATTATCTACATATCTTTCTCCCTCTCTCTCTTCCAGTTGCTCTCTCTCATTATCTCTCTCTCTCTCTCTCTCTCTCTCTCTCTTTCTTCCTTCCTGGTTCTTTCTCTCCCTCTCTCTCACTCTCTCTCCCTTCTTGACTCTCGCTCTCCCTCTCTCTCTCTCTTCTCTCTCTCACTCTCCCTCTCTCTCTCTCTCTCTCTCGCACTCTCTCTTCCTCTCTGATTACAGTGTCAGAGAGCCATGACAGAGATCTCTTTCACTTGGCATCCGTCTGTGTTGGTTCTCCTTTCTCTGAAAGAACCTACTAGCAGCTAAGGTGTAGCAAATCAAACATGCAGAAGAGAAAAGAAGCAGACATTTGGAGGGCAAAAAGGATGAAGAGCTCTTCCGGAAGAATTGAAGATAGTAGTCGGGATAACTGCAGAGAGAGAGAGAGAGAGAGATAGAGAGAGAGAGAAAACCAGAGAGAGATAGAGAAAGAGAGGTATAGAGGGAGAGAGAGAGAAAGAGAAGCTTCCAGAGAACGAGAGAGAGAGAGAGAGAGAGAGAGAGAGAGAGAGAAAGAGAAGCTTCCAATGTTATCCACCCACATTTATCATCCTCTCGCGAGCTCTTCCTTACCGCAATCCTTTAAATCCATTACTTTTTGTTCATTCAAAATGTTACTCTTTTCTCATTCAGAATCTCTTCCTGTCCTTTGCTCGGCAAGAGAAAGAAGAGAGAAAAAAACAGAAAGAAATATAAAGCACATGTGAGTCTAAAGGTAAGAAAGTGTCATAATCATAGAGTTATAGATACGAGAAGAAAATACGAGAAAGAGAGAGAAAGAGATTAAAAGAAAGAGAGATAAAGGGAGAGAGAGAGAGCAAGAGAGCGAGAGATAGAGAAAGAAGGCGAGAAAGAGATATAACGACCGGTAAATCTCTGAATCGCAGAGACATTGCTCACAGACCTTTCTTTTTAAAACGTCTGCCTCTCAATCTCCCATCAAAGCGGATGAATCCTTTGTCTGTCACTCGAATTCTCTTTCTTTCCTCCTTTCTCTCACGTCTCTCTCTCTCTTTCTCTCTCTCTCTCTCTCTCTCTCTCTCTTTCTCTCCCTCTTTCTTTTTCTGTCTCTCTCTCTCCCTTCCCCATCAAAGTAGCCTGAAAGCAATCCTCATCGTTCAGATCCCTTGTCATGCCTGTTCGAGTTCAGCAGAAAAGACAGACATTTGGCTGATGGTCGGGGGGAGGAGCCTCTGGCCAATCTTCTCATGACGTCATCAATGTTAAAATCATCAAAACAAAATTGACACAGTTCAAGGAAAAAAAAACACATTCACTAGACAATGAAATTTCCGACATTGCAATTAATCTTAACATACTTCGGAGGACACGACTTTGGTTTAAAAAAAAATAAATAAATAAATATACTTTTTCCATTTGATATACAAAAATAGGGAATGTATTGTAGTGAGAAAAATGAGAAAAAGAAAATGAATGAAAATGGACCGGAAATAAATGATTTCGCGACGGTGCTAGACGACTAGAGCATGGGAAAATGGTGCTCATGTCTGATAAAGACTGATAACGAGAATAGTTAATTATCATCATAGGAATGCTTGAGTGTTTACAGCTCATTAGTGGATGGAATTTAAGTTGAAGAATAAAGAGAAGAAAAAGGACGACCGAATGAACAGAGCGATAGAAGAAGGACTAAGAATTGAATTGAAGATAAACACACAAAAAAGAAAGAGTGAGCGAGGGAGAAGGAGAGAGAGAGAGAGAGATAAATGATTAGCAGAAAGCTAGAATGGTGGAAAATAGTGAGGTGAAGATGAGAGAGAGAGTGAAAAAACTTGCGAGAGAGAGAGAGAGAGAAATGGAGAGAAAGATGGAGAGAGAAATTTAGGGCAAGAGAGAGAAAGAGAGAGAGAGAGAAAGCTAGAGAAAGTGAGAGATGGAGAGAGAAATTTTGGACAGGCGAGAGAGAGAAGAGAGAGAGAGAGAGAGAGAGAGAGAGAGAGAGAGAGAGAGATAGGGCGAGATTTGAGGAAGCGTACAGGGCTTCCACAGTGCACTTGTACATCCGCATGTGTGCAATGTGTGTATTATCAGTGATGAATGCACGACGGATTCGCACTTGAGAACGACCAAACAGCAGCTGACAAAGAAGAGGAGGATGAGAGAGAGAGAGAGAGAGAGAGAAGGAGAGAGAGAAAAGAGAAAGAGAGGAAGAAAGAACGAAAGCAAGAAAGAGATAGAGAGAGAGTGAGAGAGAGTGAGAGAGAGAGATAAGAAAAGTAAGAGAGAAAGAGGTAGAGAGAGAGAGCGGAGATAGAGAGGAAGAAAGAGCAAGAGAGAAAGAGAGAAACAAAGAGAGAGAGAGAGAGAAAGCGAGAGAGAAAGAGAGAGAAAGAGATGAAGGATGCTCCCATGAATGTGTTGACACACAAAATCTTGACGGTTCTACCAACAAAACACGGACAAAAATTGAGGAGGGGGTGCGGAACAAAATGAATGGGGCACGCATTCAAAAATGTTCTAGAAAGTGCTCGCGAGTCATGTCATCGTTAGAAGTAATAGAAGAGGAAGTTTTTGTGACTAGTGATGACATCTTTTTTCAGACTTTGAGCTCACTGAACTGCGTTTTTAGAGATGACAAGAATAATTTTAAAAAAAATTCGCTAGAAATGCCGGTGATCTCGAGAAAATTTATCGAAAACGGCAGACTCCAAATGAAAATACAATTTAGTAATAGGAAGACGCAAGCCTTGAACGATCACTATACACCTATGATATCTACAGTAGGTAGTAGAAAACGTAAAGCAACATCTCATGTGCTTCACGTGGTAGCCAACCTTCTGGAGCTCATTTATGAAATTATAGAAAAGGGGAGAGAGAGAAGGTGATAGAGAAAGGGAGAAAGAGAGCAAAGAGAGAGGGGAAGAGAGAGAGAGAGTGTGAGAGAGAGAGTGAGAGAGAGAGAAAGAAAAGAAAGAGTGAGATAAAGGAGGGGAATGAGGGGATGCCGCAGTGCGGAAAGAACAGCCCACGGCTGTAATCCGCTGGCCGGCTTTTCGCTTCTTTTTTATTCTTGCTTCTTTTCGTCTACACTTTCTACTTTTCGCTCTCTTTCATCTCGCATTCAGCTATACCCTTTTCGTTGTTTCTGTCTCCATCTCTCACACTCACTCTCTTTCTCTCTTTCTCTATCTGTCTCTCTCTCTCTCTCTCTTTCTCTTCAATCCTTCTCTGCAAGATGGTGATGAGCGCTACAACGTAGGGTGAGATAGAAAGTTAATGAGGGAGAAAGAGAGAAAGATAAGAGAGCGAAAGATGGAGAGAAAGGCAACGGAATATGGGCTGTGATATTACAGATATCGGCATGATATATAATAGAACCTCGATGGATAAACAATTTGCACAGACGTGCTAGAGACTGGAAAGCAGTTGGTGATACGGAGAAGCATGGAGACCAGGCACAGCGAGAGAGAGAGAGAGAGAGAGAGAGAGAGAGAGATAGAGGAGGAGAGAGAAAGAGATAAAGAGTGAGATAGTGAGAGCGAGTGTGAGGTAAGACAGATGAAGAGAGAGAAAAGGGAGGCCGCACCTGATCGTTCGATGGCTTGGCTCAAACGTTCGCAATGAGGAAAGACCCTCGGGTGAGCGTGGGTGTACTTCAAGCAAGACCCGCTCTTCTCTCTCTCTCTCACTCACTTTATCTTGCTCCTCTCAGTATCGCTTCTATTTCTTCATTTTCATATTTTCTTTCTTCATTTCTTTCTCACTCCCTCTCTCTCCTTTCAGAGAGATCTTCTTCTTCTTCTTCTTCTCTCTCTCTCTCTCTTTTTAGTCATGGACTCTACTTCTACTTTTCCTCCCTCCTTCTCTCCATCTCCAGATCATCTTGACCTCAGGTCTCGTCTGTCACTCTAGAACCCTCACTCATCTTCTCTTTTCAGTCTGACGTTTTGGGGAGGGGGCGTTAATCTTGGGAAAACACAACATTGCCTCCTCATTAATTCTCAAATGAACAAAAGGTTCTCTCGCAAAGATAATCCCCGGGACGAGTTTTTTTATCTACAATTTATTTTTGCACTTAAATGAGCAAAAAGGTCAATTTGTGCATCAAAGGAACGGGATTAGAGAACGATTATAAAAATAGAAAGTTCATAAGTTTTTCACTCGTTCAAGTGCATCTCGCTTGAAAACACAAGCCCCAAAAACCATTTCCCAAGGATAAAATAATCGCTGCACATGAAATAGAAAAGTAAATAGGAATGACGAAGCAAATTATCTTTATTGGAATAAACAAGGCTGGTATATGTGAAACCATCATCATAGACATATTTTTCATAAACTGAACTGTACATAGTTCAAATGGATAAAATTTAAATGTCCTTTAAGATTAATGATACATCTATGTAGCATAGATATCGGCTCTATACAAGTCTCTTGTGCAATAAATACAAAATATGCAGGACCAATTGTATACAACATTTTGTAGACATAATATGGTCAACTCGGTGTGGAATCGACATTTTAAGACTATGTCGCATTATGAAATCAAGACAATTTCAGATGACCGGAGTAAAGATGGCTCGGGAAAGAATCATAAGAAAAAGATAAGATAATAATCACGAAAAACGAACTGAAATCCTGCAATTAAAAATAGCCCAAGCGTATGCGGGAAAGTAAATAGAGGAATTTCTGATGAGAGTCGGGAGAGAAAGAGAGCGGGAAAGAATGAAAGGAAAAGGGAGTGAGAGAGAGAGAGAGCATGCGGTGGGATCGAAAAAGAGGGGTAGGGGGCGGAAAGACAGAGGGCAAAGAATATTCCATAGGAAGCCAGGAGAAAGGAGGCTAAGCAGGTCAGGCACAAAAATCACTCATTTTCAACACAAATATTTCCCACCACTGAATAGTAATTCCTTGCAAGTGAAGAAATAAAGCAAAATAATGCATGCTCTGTGAATAGTTTCTGTTTAGGTTGATAAAAATAAGCCGATAAATTGAAGGGGAGGGAGCAAATCTTTGGCACTTTGCCAAGAACCTCTCTGGGAACCCTCCTAGTTGAGCATCGTGTGGTCGGTGAAGATGTTCTTTCGCTGCT
Source organism: Allodiplogaster sudhausi (assembly GCA_945643635.1). Classification (NCBI taxonomy): domain Eukaryota; kingdom Metazoa; phylum Nematoda; class Chromadorea; order Rhabditida; family Diplogasteridae; genus Allodiplogaster; species Allodiplogaster sudhausi. The sequence goes on along the minus strand of CALZFC010000045.1, from coordinate 39,196 downwards.
CTTCCACCTTCTTCATCCATCGATTCTGCTCTGCCTCCACACGACCGAGGACATCTGCAAGTTCACACCGAAAATAGAATTAAAATAAACCATAAGAAAAAGAAATTAAGATCCCGAAATAGTTGCACCCCATGAAGTTAGATCACTTAATTGCAGAAATAACACAAGAAAAGCCAACTAAGTTCCTCAAGCCAGATAAACCCTCCAAGTTTCTCTACATACCCAAGGTCACCTTCCACAGCACCACCACATGCCAATAATCAATACTTCGGCTGGAAATTCAAATGTTGAGATTACTGTAACATTACTATAGTATACCATTGTAACATTCCGGTGAATCATCTATTAACAAGTACTCCATTTCTTCTGGCGGAATTCTCAACGAGACGCAGTGGTTGTCCAATTGGAAAGAGCGCGCAACTCAAGCCGATAACTTTCAGCATTTCAGTTATCACATATAGTGTAAGGTTTATTGGTACAATTCCCACAAAGCAGTCAAATGTACCGACATTTTGCGATATTTAAATAAAATATCTTATCAAATAATAGTGTGAATATCAAAGAAGATAAAACAGACACAATAATAAGACGAAAAAGAATAAATCTAACTGCTAGTGGTGCGAGTCCGCATGATCGTAGCTGAGCTGCTGCTTGGAGAAGCATCCTCTGACGAATCTGCAGTCCCGTTTCCTATTAAGAAAAAAAAGGAAACTTAAATAAAGCAACAAAAAGCAAAAGCAATACCATTCTGGATATAAAAAAAACAGTTACCATAACTCTTTCAAAGTTTTTAATTGCCTTAATACATTCAAATAACAATATTTAACATCTCTTCCCCACTTATATATCTTCGCACAGTGTAGAAGGAAACGAAAGAAGAAATCAAACCTGTCGACTGATTTTCGCCTCCAGCAAAAATGTTCGTTTCAATCTCGTCATCCTGTGACCTGGAAAGAGCGAGAAGTAAAAGCAGTGCGGGGATTATACGGTGTCTTAGAAAAGTACGGTACTGTAAGATTAACTTGAGATGAATAAAAATAAAAAAAACATGTTAAATAATATTAAAGAAAAAACAAAATTCACCGGTACGCGAAAGGAGACTGTGAGAAGGGCTTTTTTCGCAGCATCGGATCGAGGCACATCAGGAAGGACATGTAGACAACCAGCAGGGCGATCAGGCACATCACGAAAATGACCACCACCTTAAGAAGGTATAAGTTGAACTTAAACATTCATGTAATGGAAGTTCCATTCCCTACTTTTCTTCCTTCCTGCCCTTTCCCTCTTTAGCATTCCTCCGTGCTATCCCAGTGCATACTATCTCTAGTCAGTCTCCCCTTCAGTGCTCTTCGTGAGCGGTTGCTTCCCCCTTATCATATTTTTATTATTATAAAAGTACTCCTTTTTTGCGAGGTTAACTGATAATCTGGGGCCTGGTTCCCAGAGATAAACTAACGATTCGCATATCTCTCCCCTCGCCTTGTACAGCGAAATAAGTACAGTAACGACGTCTTGTTATTACAGTTATCGTATTACATTGCACAAATTTTACTGCTATTCAAGGGAAAAACTAACCAGTAATTATGAATTCATATCCATGCACACAAATCAATAGAAGTCGGTTAAAGGAAAACACCCTAGGCGGAAGACATTAGAAAGAAAGTGGCTGCATAATTTAAAAAAAAAGCTATTTTGCTTCCGCCCGTGAAGTCCGAAGAAATATGGTGAACAAGAATGACCATATTTTATAAGGGTAATGCATCTTTTCTGATATAGAAAAATCCCGTTAGCGGTAAGAGACTGAAGCATAATGTCTTCTCTCTCTCTCTCTCTTTCTTTCACTCTTCCTCTCTCTCTCACTCGCTCTCTCTCTATCCTCTCTCTCTCCCCTCTCTCTCTATCTTCTCTCCCTCTCTATCCTCTCTCTCTCTCTCTCTCTCTCTCTGTTTCTCTCTCTCTCTCCTACCTTGAGCATGACCGTGTTCCTGCTCTCGTGTCTGCAGTCGCAGTTGGCTAGGAATGCGTCCATGTGCGCGTCGTCAATGACGCCCGTCACTTCGTGCTTCACGACTTGCACGGGGTTGCTGAAAATACTTTTTCTTTTTCTTCTGCTTTTCCTTCCTGAACATTTTAAAAATCTACACAAATGTCTAATGTATGCAAGTAGATGTTGAAACCTCTATCATATTTTATACGCACATTTACTGCACGTTTTATGGTACAAAATATGATTTTAAAAAAAACCACAGCACACCCTAAAATACTGCTGTGTTTTCTCTGCTGTTTACAATATAAGCACAACTCCGATAAATGAGTTCAGCTCAATCGCGTATGAAATAATACAACAGTCACTTTACTTCTTATGCCATTTTGCTACAGTAGCGGGAAACTGACCAGATGGACGGGTTAATATTCGTCATTGTGTAGTAGCGTCGATGGTTGTCTTCCGACGAAGTCTGGTTGTCACTGCTAAAGTATCTGCAAATGTCACAGCTTTATGATCTTGTTGCTAAACATCTTCTTCGTTTGTATCTAAGTAATAATGTCTTGCTTTTGCTTTTTTTTATTATGCCTGAATACTGATAAAAAAAACAAGCAATGATCAGAGCAGTTCCAGCGCTGTTAACGCCAATAGATCGTCCTATCAAAAGAATGATAAAGATATAAATGCGTCGTATTCGATAGGTGATAAGAGATCTTCAAGTACCTCGTATTCGGGCAGACACATCGGCATCTCGTATCCTCAAAGTTAGCCTCGGCATACACTTGCTGGGGTAGCATGAAGAGCACCAGCAACATGCTCAGATGTGAGCCAGGCATTCTGGTAAGTACCGTACCCAGGTTTCAGAATGATGTCATTACTAGAGCTAGTTGCCTCTTTTCACCAAGCAAGTTATAACGAGAATGCCTTTTACTTGGAGTTGTTAGGCAATAAAAGTTGAGCTTCCAAAACTTCCATAATTCAAGTGAGCTTTCCGTTAATATCTTGCGAATTATCAGTTAACCTCGCAAAAAAGGAGTACTTTTATAATAATAAAAATATGATACGGTGGCAAGATGAACCACATATCAATTTAAATCAGTAAACGAAGAAATCGAACAGACATTTATTCACCAGAACAGGTTCATTAAACAATTCACAGTGTGCTGAACGGGCTGATATCATAGAACAATGAGAAGACACTTGGAGGGAAGAGTGGAACGGATTTGAGCACAGGAAATGGAGAGTGAGCGAAGAACTAAAGTAGAAAACACAATACACCCATAACGATCTCAACTAATTGGAAAGGAAACCACAAGTTGCTCGAATAGAGGAAATCCGAATAATAAGAGCGAACTTACTTCATAAAACACATGAAATGAGCAAGTATATGGTCTACTAGAACAAAACTTAACACACACAAAACAAGTATCAATGCAATGATTTGTCGGAGGTAGAACTTATTCCGTTAACATCATGTTCACTATTTAAAAACATAATACAAATGGCTTAACTAAGTTCCATATTAACAAGACATCACTGGTAAATCAAACACGATAACCAGTTTGGGTTTTAAAGTGTGGAAAAGGGGCAGTAAAGCATCGAAAATCGTGAATAAAGAAGGCGAAACAAGATCATATATTTCACAAGATAAGAGTTTGGCTCCATTTCCTTCTAGACTCTTTCCTTACTCGTCCTCTTCGTCAGTGTCCAGGAGATCCAGGCGGAAAGGGATTGGTTCCGAACGGCGAATCTTCGAATTCCTGCGAGCATCTTCCAGAATTCCGGACGCGAGGACACTCGCAAACTTATCGTAAATCTGAGCAAAAACAGTTTATGCTGCTTGCTTGTATATTTATTTATCAACTAAAAATAGCAATAATTGCTAAGGCAATAAGCAGAAAACTTATTAAGAGCGCTAACTGAATTAAACAAGCTGGTTTTATACTTTAAATGTGAAGAAAGATTCTGAATGAAATAGTCAATAACAGATTGCAGGCAAAACCAATTTTCTCGATGAACGATGGGAATTTAGAGCTAAAGCTATTTAGAAAGAGAGAGAGAGAGAGAGAGAGAGAGAGAGACAGAGTGAGATTAAGCAATCTCTAACCAGCTTGTCATCGAGAGGATTCACTTTCCGCTGTTGTGGTGGAGTGCGCATCTCTGGCGGCAGCTCCTCTTCCTCTGCTTTCTTGCCCTTCGAGTTGACTCCACTCTTCTTCTTCATGTTCTTCTTCTGCTGCGTCTTCTCCTGTAGATATAACAAAATATATGAAAGTTTATTAGCAATCTTAATTGGAAACCGAAGTCTACTGGGGCAATGGCCATTGCAGACCTCAATAAAAAATATCTGAAAAAAAAAAAATTTTGCCACCTGCTCCGTGCGAAGTTTCGCCTTCTCGATCTGCCCACGAGTAACTCGGCCGTCGGAGAAGGAAATGTGCTGCTTCTTATCTAAAATTCTTTTTGAAATTGATTGTTACAAAATAATGAAATTTGATGTAATTTTATTCTTTTTTTTTAATCCTACAACTCAAAAAAATTCAAAATCAAAGAGAAGAAATTTCGCACACAATTTAAAAAAGGAAGGAAAATAATTTAGCATAATAATAATAATAATAAATATGAAATTCAAATAGACTTACTTGCCGCCGACTTTTGCGTATTCTCAATGTGCTTGAGAATGTTGATCTTAAAGTCCATTTGCTTCTTAAAGTCGACGAAACTCTCCAGAAGCGAAGCCTCACGGTGCCTACAGTCAGTTGTAGCATTTTTTTTCTTCTAGAACTGTTAGTTATGCCTTTAAGATATTGTTGACAAGTAAAACGCAAAAAAATTGAGAGCGAGGAAAAAAAAGAAAGTGAACTTACAGGAAATAAATCTACTATTTTCTACTATGTTTAATAAATGATTATGGAGATGAAATAAAATATTATATAATTTTTTTTATAAAACAGAAATACCGTACTCTTTGACTTGACGTGCTGCGTGAAACTCAGGCCCCTCGAATGGCACTCCTTTGTACAGAACATCATCCTCGCTGATTCCACTTTCGATGGCTAGTCTGAATGAAAATGTTCCGAAATAGACTCGAAAATAAATTGAAACATCAAAATGTCAAGTAACAGTGTTTGTATGAAGATGTTTTTTTTACCAGGGACTAAAAAGCACTGCCAAGGGTCATACAAAACAAGGTGAATAGGATTATTTTGGGCTCGGAAAGGAAGGAAAGGAAAATGCAAACAAGAGTTTGCATTTTTGCAACAAACTGAATCAAAACCTAAGCTTTTACACTATTTTACCGCATTTCTCGGAAACCTTAAAATGCATCTAAAAATGGGAATTTTTTGTTTACTTCTTTGTCAAGCTCCTCGTTCCTCTTCCGTTGTCCACCACCATCTTGGCTCCAGCGATTGCAGCATTCTAGAAGAAGGGCATTTTGACAATGAGTGAGTTAGAAGGCAGTGAATCAAGACAGAGTAGGGAAGGCAAAAAAACACATCGCTCGGATGCATGTCATGGTAAGACATGCGTCTTCTTTTTCTTCTAAATAAAACACTCTAAGGAAAATAATTTGTCGGCAGTTGTTTATGTAACACAAAGGGAATTAAATAAAAGCTTAAAAATGCTTGTATGGTCGGGAAATTTATTTAAATTTATAAGTAAATCAGCAAACAGGAAACACTCTTTGGTCTCAGGAATTTAGTTTCTCTTTGTTTTATAAAATAAAAATAGCTGACGTCAACATTGAGTGCCGTCTTCCCGGACTCGTCCATGTGTTCGGGATGTCGAGTCTGCTGTAGAATCTCCTGTCGTTTACGCGCGAAATCATCGAGCGAAAGATCGGAAGCTTCCTGAGGGCATCAAATATCGAAATATAAGGTTGTATCATGTAAGAAAAAATCAAAACAAAGATTATATCCTATCTAACCTTGCGAACGAAAACACTAAAAATAAATAAATAATTACATTAGCATCGAAGCCACGAAGCTCCACAGCAATGTTGGACGAAGTGCTGGCCGTAGGAATACGATCACGGAGCTGTTCGAGCTGCAAAGCATGCATCCAATGTAACGGAGTCATATAAACAGTCACGTATGAAAAAGGGCCAAAAAGCTTAATAACCTGGGTCATTATAGACATCTCTAAATCCAGGACATGATCCACGGCTAAGTTTTCAAGTAAAATTCTCGTTGACAAAGAGAACAAGTCTATAGATATAAGCAAGATATTGAAATGAGACGTACTCGACGGGCGAGAGCTTCTGGATCGAGGGTGTATTGTGCAGGAACACTGTCTTCACAGCGGAACTTCTGAAGACAAAAAAACGGCAAGGATCTTATATTTACTGAAAATTTCGGATCAGCTGACAAATGTATTAATAACAAAACCGTTTAAGTTAATTATGGTCATGACGATGGCGACTAGATTGAAAAAAACAATACGGCATTTAAAATAGACTAAAGAAGAAGAAGAAAATGAACCTTGCTTTCCGGCCCAAGCTTTTCGTTCGCGCGAGTGGCCGCTTTTCGAGCAGGACGCTTTGACTCCTTCGAAGCCGCAATTCGAGCTGGACTCATTTTAAGTACCTTAAAACATTAAGGTCTAAGCCTTAATTCTCCTTAATCTCTATTAATGCAGATAAATATTCTCCAATTATACAATATTTCCGATGTCAGCAGCGAGACTATTTTATAGGCATATCAGAGAGGCTTTTTGAAAGACGGCCTCGTGGAATCGAGGATAAGACAGGATAACGGAAAATAAGCAGTTGCACGAAACCGAATCTTATATAAACAGCATGGAAAATTAAACGAGGAATGAAGTAGGCGTATTATTATGAACAGGAAAGCATTGTGTATTTTAGTGTGCGAAAAGTAATTAGCGAAACACTAAATTGGGGCTACTTTCTGTCATTTAGAGAATAACGAACAAGTTTAAATATCTGCACTTCAAAGCAATTTCTTTATTACAATTGCATATCTTTACATGTTGTGTTGCCTCTTAATTGTTTCCGTTGAACTTTTGTCGCAAGAGTAACACTACAGTTCTTAGATCTCTTCCCTTCTGCCTCTAAGTAAGACTCCACAAAATTCCGCATAATTCGTTTTCCCTCAACAAGACAGTCGTTTGAACCAACTTAGTAAACGCCGTCTTCTATGCATGACATCTGAGTCATTTCAGTGAAGAGAATGTTCAGCTGCGATCTGTGCCGCTACAAAACTGACAAAGGAAAAAACTTCTACCGGCACTTAAGGACGGTACACGGCGAAGACGAAGCGGCGATCATAGCTCGTAAGCAGGCTTGTAAGCAGGCGAATGGCGGTTCCTTGCCGTGCTTCGTTCTGGGATGTCCTTGGACGGGCATGACATACGCGTTGGTCTTTTCCATCCTCTTATGCCTGTTTCCAATAAATCTGCTAGGTGTTATTCCCAGATCGTTGGATTATGAATGGAAGAATGGAATGTTGCAGTGATCTCTGTGATCATGCAGCTGCGGCGCATGCTGATTTGGGTGGCTTCTTCATGAAGCGCGCGCAGTTCAGAAACGCCGAAGAATACCAGGTTAGGGAGCAGTCTCTAGTTAGATGTTATTTGCATTTTCAAGCTCACCTGGGGATATTGCTATTTCCATGATGGTTTCTTCAGAAATGGAGGGCTGTCGATTATGGCAAGGACTGCAAAACATGGTCTGTGGCTACCACTCATGATGGCAAGCAGGTATTTAGAAAATTCCTTCGTAATCTTCTATTTAGCCTTTCTCCATCTTTGCATTTTCAGGTATTTGGGAGGTTCCTGAAATGTCAGTGGGAAAAGAACGCGCGTTTGCGCAGTCGTCGAGCCGGATCCTTTGTTAAGGACGAGTTTATCTGCCCGTCACACTGCACGGCGAGTTGTTATGATCACTTTTAGCTATCTAGTTGCGTGAGAATGTAAAATTGTCTAACATGTATGGTGAAATTTTTAAGGAGAGCTATCATAAGGACGGATCAGTGTCCGTAGAATACTCAACCGGACATTTTCACGAGGCAAGATCAAGCCAACGGCCTATGGTCGGACTCGCCCAGAAACCCGTTGTTGCTCCACCGCCTGCGAATGGTGGTGTTCAGCCCAAAGTAATGCATTCTTTTTTATTCTATTTTTTGGACCAAAATTTTTTTTAGATTTAATACTAGAACAATATGGAAAATAACTAATTAGAAGATATTGTGCTCTGTTTAATTTGTAAAAGATTTTGTCCTTCAGAATCTTCCAAAGCCGCGCCAGCCAATACCAGATGAAGACAATTTTCTTGACTCCGATGACTTCCAAGCAGAAGATGACGAAGCTCCGGAAAGTGTTGACTCGGAAGTGGTTGCAGAAGACAAGGAAAAGGAGCAACAGGCGAAGACCACGATAGACGCCAGCGTTGCGAAGTTGCACAAGGAAATCGACGAGATCAAGGTATGTCATGGAATGTGTGATATATGATATTGCTGTTCAGGGTAAAAAAAGGTACTGCCGATGCGACAGACCCACCCTTATTTTGGGCCTCCCCAAAGCCCTACCCGACCATGTTTTTGAGGAACATTTCAACAAAAACAGCAAACCCACCCTGGCTTCCGTACCCAATACCTCCATCCCCACCCTAATCTTTTGGGTCCTCGACAGTGGCTTTTATTCCCTGTTGCTGTTCCGCGCCTTTTTTTAATGATGAAGCACTGTGGATTGAAAAAATACTATTTTTTCCTTTTAATAAGTAAATGATAATAATTCATAGCCTCTACAGTTTTATTATATTTTAAGAATGCCAGCGAATCAAAAAAGTAGAAGAAAAGAAAGTATATTTTAGGCCGAAACCGATCGCAAGCTGCGCGCCGTCGAGGTGACGAAAGATTTCAAGCATCGAAAAGAGGTGAAAGAGCGTCTCCTGGCCGATCTGACCAGAAGAGGCCTCACTCTCGAGCATTTCGGCATTCAGCGAAGAGTTTTTCTCCCTATGAGGTACGACGTCTACAAGAACAACAAGAAGTAACTTACTTCCTCCAATCGAATACTGTCATTCAGTGTTAAGCTATGCTATTTTTCCCGTCCAAAAGTACTGTAATATCGATACATCGAATATAAATTAGCCTAATCTGTGAATACTCGTCTGGTCCTATTTTGCGCCTTCTTAGTTGTTATCTTAAGTTTTTTTTGTATGGCCATTAATATTCTGCACAAGATATAAGATACAAGCCCGTTACTTTCTGTGAATATCTGTAAAAATTGTGATGCGAGCCACTAATTTTCCAGCGTATCTCTTGTTTTGATTACCGGTTGAAATTTTTCCTGTTCGTGTGAACTGAATAATACCTGTTGATTTAGAAAGTTTCGTTGTTAGTTTTCTGCGTTGAATGATTACTCATACCGATCTCGAGAGTAGTTTATTCGTAGAATAGCTTTAGGATCATTGTTCTCGACAGCTTTTATTCCCTGTGAATGTTCTAGGTTGATCTCATTTTTTCAGTGCTGTATCTTTGTCCTCAGATTCTTTTCACTTTGTTCGGTGGCCCGCCTTGTTCATGTTTCATTTCAGTTTTGACGTTGCTTATTGAATTCCAAGAATAAAGCTTCTGTGAATGAAAGAAGGAGTGGTATTATTCGATTGCGTAGAACTCGGAAAAGCATACTGTATACTGGTCGGGTACTGTGCACTGACTGGGTTGTTGGTGTTGGGCTGATCTAAGCTCTTTGTCCAAGTCATCATTTCTCGTGATGTCCGAAGGAAGCACGACTACGGGCTTGTTCTACACTTCTCACGTGCCCGCTCCATCTTCACGCCAAGAGCCAACTTCTCCAGAGGCATGCAGGCTTATGTTGTTGCGCTCCACAAGTTTATCCATTTAATTCATGTTTCTCCTCGAGATTTTGAGGTGCTCACAATGAACAGAATGCTAATAAAAAGATATTGCTTCTGTGCATCCTGTATTCTGTTTTGAAAATGGCGTTGTTATCGTTCATAAACTGCGCATCTTCAGGAATTGAACGGATGTGATATTTCATCGTTCTTTGATGTTGACGGCACACTTTCGTGGATCAGAGAAAACAACTTTACCCGAGTTGCGCTTCAGGTGCGGTTACCTTATCTGATTGTCTGATTTGTTATTAAGGAGGTAAAGTACCCCCTGTATCCTTTGTTATAGCTTTATATATGTCTGCAATCAGAAGGCAATAGCTTGTTCATTTTCAGTTTCCTGATTCACTTCTCGCGGCGGCCGTGCCTGTTGCGCAGGCAATTGAAAGAAGTTTCGAGGAAGTCAAAGTATTTGTGCTGGCTGATACTTCTTACAGGAGGTCTAGTTACATCTGAAACACAAAGTACTACTTTCGAAGACAATAAAATAACTCTAGTTTATACGTTTTTCACGTGCACAATATTGCGTTAACATTTCACTTATCCTTGTGGTTGTTCCGAGGATACGGTAGTCCCTATTACAGTTGTTGCGTGGATACAGTAGCTGCTGCTCACGCTTCGTGCGATTCTCTCGTGCACTACGGTGAAGCTTGTCTAAGCGCGCCGACTGATAAGCTTCCTGTCAAGTATGCATCTAATCTTCATCATGGTTTAACTTTTCTTTGAAGGCGATAAGATATTTCTCATGCCTAAAAAGTTTTATTTACAAAAAAAAATGTAACAACTCCAAGGGTTCGAATTTGTTGGATATAATATTATAATTTTTACCCAGCTCGATTCTTCCTTCAGATACGTTCTGGGAAGGCTTCCACTCAATCTTGCGCAGTTTGAGAGTGCAGTCTCAGAAGTACTGCAAGGTTGTAGTGAAGGGGAGCTACTCGTGCTTCTCACGGACTCATCTTATGCTTATGCAATTGGTGAGTTGGAGAAAAAAAAATCGTGATTTTGTTGCTTCGAATACATTATATTTATACTCGTTAAGATTTTGCGTATTTTCTTCTCTTCTTGATAAAGGAATGCTCACCTTTCTACTTATAATGGTTAAATTTGTTGCAGGTGACATCCTCGAGAGAATACGCGCGGAAGTGCTGCTATGCATGCCTGTTCTCTTGGGATCGGATAATGCTGATAAGGTATGATTTCTGATAGTATTTCAATGATTACCGTTATCTAGTTATAAAAAATATTTCATTGGCTATTCTGTTAAAGAAAAGAATAACGTTTTTTCTACTGTCTTTCAATAGCTTTTCCTCTCATTTGTTTTGCTTGATCTCTTGCTGTCTATTCATCACATTTTCCTCCCAATTCCAGGACATCTCCCTGGGAAGGGTGCTCCCGGCTGGCTTCAGAGAGGCTTCTTCGGTTCGTCTTCTCTTTGTGGGTGACACCGACAGTGCACTCCTTCCACTCTGGCTGCTCACTCATCCGCAATGCACGAGCATTCTACACTTCCAACCCAAGACAGGAGAAGCGACTAGTCAAGAGTCAGCTATCTCATATATACATTTTTCAACTTTATTTATTTATTCATTTATAAGGCTCAGTGCTTTTATCTGCTTTATAATTGGACTTATATCTCGCTGCTAATAACCTTGGACTCTTTCAGGCATTTCTTGTAAATTAGTTTTAAAGGACTTTAGATGTAAAATGAGAGAGCTGGAATAGATAGGAAGCATCGGGTATTTAGTGAGATGTGATTATTTATCGACTTGCGCTTTTCACCAAAGCAATGGCGTCAAGTAAATGTGGCATTTGGGATATGGCGAGCAAGAGCAAGTTATTGTTGGTCATAATTAAATAAATACAGTAAATAAATATTCGCGAGAGGACATTCTCATTCCATTAGGAAGCCGCAACTCGCTGCCTTAGCTTTGCAAGCTTATTCCGTGCTCGCCATCTCCTGACAAAAGAGCGTAGTCGCCTACGGTAGTCCTCGGCGACTATCGTCGTGGGACCAACTTCGATCTGAAATGTTGAATATTAGTCTCCCTCTCGTCGTCGCCCGAATTATTTGTAGATTTTTATTTTTATAAAAAAATATTGCATAAACTTGTCATACCTGCCCGTCATTTGAAAAGGCAACTTCGGTGAATCCACCATTTGGAGTCGTATCAAGGAAGCTGGCCTCAGTGGTGGGTTCGAAAGGTAGCTCTGCTTCTTCTTCTGGCTCTGCTTCATCCTCCCCCTCTTCATACTCCTGCGTTACTGGCCGCATATTATAAGCAGCCACACTAGTCCGAGAGGGGCAAGGACAGTAGGTAGCATCCGGTCCTGAGCGACCAATCGTACCCGGAGGACCCACCGTGCCTGGCTGACCGGGCTGGCCCGGGAGTCCAGAAGGACCGATTTCACCTGAATGGGCCGTAAATTATGAGATTTAATTAACTGTTGGATAATTGACTGTAGAATGGATGTTACTCTAATGAATTTGGGAAAGTTAATCGTCTATCTTTTCGTTCACCTGGGAAACCATCATAGCCTGGCGCGCCTGCCTGTCCATCATTACCAGGATAGCCTTCTTGTCCAGGTGGTCCCGGAGGACCCATTGGACCCCATTCGCTGATATATCTCCTTCCATTCTCCCCAGGCTTTCCCGGAAGACCATCCGGTCCGTCCTCTCCTCGTTCCCCAGGATTGCCCTGAGGTCCAGGTGGACCAGGCGAGCCCGGCCGGCCAGGAAGCCCCGGAATACCGGCATATCCATCAGGGCCCGGCTCACCAGAGAGCCCGTCTTGACCCTTTAATGGAGCCAAAATTCACATTTGTGTTCGCGCATTTTTGCCTGGCACAAGGGCGAGAGAGCATGTGTTAGAGAGATTTATTGTTAGAGAGACGCGACTGTTATGTTCGGGAAAAGTCTAATGGATTACGGTTGAGACTTTCGCGCTCCTTTAAGGCATTGGATGTCTACAAAGAGCTTACCTTTTGACCAGGCGGTCCCACGGGGCAAAGAGTGCACTCCTTCTGGTTGTCATAGAAGATTGCTGTTCCATCTAGACCTCTACTACCTGGCTCTCCCGGACTCCCATCGTAGCCAGGCTCTCCCGGTAGGCATGAAATTGGTGATAGAATTAGATAACTTTGAGTGGTTCTGTGGTAGTTATAAAGCGAGAAATAGTATTAACGTGGTTGTTAAATAGTAAATGTTTAAAAAATAACTAGAAAGAAAAAAATTAATTCTATCCAACCTGGCGGGCCTCGAGGTCCTACTGGACAATTATTAGGCTGTGCCGAGCATGCGCATCTATCATTGTAGCTGATTTGGTCGTTGTTGATTGGGAAGGGATAGAAGCCACTTTGGGTGAAAGAGGGGGCTGAGACGGTACGGACTGTTCGTGTTCCCTCTCGACGCTTCCGAATTCTCCTCTCTTCCTCTAGCAGCGTTGATTGCATGACCTCGTAGGCTCTCATTGATAGATTCTAAAGAAGGTATTTAGTCGCTATCTTTTAACGTGGTATGCATAATGTTTTGCCTCTTAAAAACATTTGAGCTTATAATTACCTGGAATTTGGAAGAGAGGGGGATAGCGGATAGGGATGGATAGAGAGGGAGAGATATAGAGAGAGAGAGAGAGAAAGGACGAGAGCCAAGAAAATAATTTGAAAGTGAATTAAGCCAGTAACCATGAATTCTGCCATATCCGTCTCTGCTTTCCCTCTAAAGTTGTCTATATCTGCTAGCAGGAGTGAGACTGCAATGAGAACGTAGACAACAGCGGAGCCGCATGTAGTTAGAGCGACGCTGATTATGAAGGAATCTCGGCTTCTTGCTGTCAGTGGCGAGCGCATTGAATCTGTCTGTAGTAGAAGTGAAGTAGAAGTAATATTATGATGAATCTATTATATTTGATAACGAATTGCAGATGGGTAATACACTGCCTTGTAATGGGAATTTAGCGCGTGCTTGAATATCTGCAACTATTTATTACTGCAAGCGAAATTTATTTGGAGAGGTGGCAAAGTCAAATATGTAGAAAAATGAAAGCAAAAATTTTTGTCGTTGAGTAAGAGAGCGAGAGAGAGAGAGACAGCCAGTTTCCAAAAAGTGACCGCGGTGGCAGTGGCAGAGCGAGGCTCCTGCTGTGTCTAGTAGCGCCTGGATACTGGGAAGTAGAGATGAGGAAATATTGAGGAAAAGGAAGAGCTGAGAAGGGAGTGGTCGAGGTGATGTGAGAGAGGAACAGAATGAATGAAAGGAGAGAGAGATGCCTCAGGCTCTTCGCCTTAGCTTCCCTCCGGGCCGCGATCACCCCCCCCCCTATCCACCCAGCCGGACAGAGAGTGAAAAAGCGCCAAAGGCCTTTGAAGCGGTGATTGGATTGCGAATGGCCGGGTGATTCCGCAGATTCCGCAGTTTCCTTAGAGGGTGGAGTTTACATTGCGGCCTCCGGATAGGTTGCAAGGATCTAGACAGGGAGAGAGAGAGAGAGAGAGAGAGAGGTAGAAAGGGAGGACGATCACTGGAGAGAATGGAGATTTGGAGAGAGAAAGTGAAATATGACGGAGAGAGGGAAGAGAGTAGGGAAAGAGATCGGTAGACTGAGAGAAGCATAGCAACAAGAGTGATAATTGTGCTATAAAATGAATGATAGTCGTGTTGGCAAGTGGTTTCAGCTTCCTTTATCCTTAATGTTGTTCTGTGAATGACAAAGTAAACAGTTACCCTGTCAATCGAATAGGGTATACATAGCAATGCTCACGCATAGTCAGTTGAAGCAAGCCAGACATAGTGGCACTTCATTGTCTATTCCGGTTACGGTATGCAATAATTATCAACTGAAGAACGCGTGAAAGGAAGGACAGACAACCCTCTGTGTGTGACATCTTAAATGTGGCTTTATAGCGGCAAAAAGAATGACTACGCGGAAAAGTCCGGAATATAAAAGAGTGCATCTCCAAATGGAGGACTGGGGGAGGGGGAAGGGAATTGGACTTGCAACAGGTATGCGAATGCTGATTGGAGGCCACAGGGCACTATTCAATTTGTCAAGACGGGGATACCATGTTCACTCGCTATGGGGGGTGAAAGGGTCTAGGAAAGGGGGTCTAACCAGAGAGGAGAAAGGTACTCAGACCCTTTCAGAAGCATATGAGAAAGATCATAACAACCCCCCCCTCAGGTTATCAGTCAGATAAAGAGAATGAATGTGATGGAATGGATAAAGAAGGAGACTGCCATTTCCTTTGCTCTTGGAACGGACAATGAAGGGCCAGAAAGTGCTTTCAGGACCAGCCTGTTGCGTCTTTGCATTATGCTACCTGCGCATCTTATTACTCTTGTACTCTCTCCGTCTCTCTCTCTCTCTCTCTCTCGCTGTCTGTCCTATCCTCCTTTTCTTCCAATCGCATTCCGCTGACTTTACTTACTTGACTTCCTTACAATTCTCAAATCCCATTTCCTCTGCCTCTCTTCTCTCTCTCTCTCTCTCTCTCTCTCTCTCTCTCTCTCTTTCTCTCCCTGTCTCTTTCTCTCTCTCTTTCTCTCCCTGTCTCTCTCTCTCTCTTTCTCTCCTAGCCACCAGTTCTATCCACGCTGTATCGTTTTGAGAGATGACACCGCGCTGTCTTTCTCCATGGCGGAGCTTGACCACCAGAGGCCCGTGTTTCAAATGCTAATCTGCCGTAAATAAATGGGAGGAGAGAATGGGGAGAGGGTGCAAGGATATGGAAGTGAGAGAGGAGAACTCTGCGGAGAGAGAGAGAGAGAGAGAGAATGTTGGAGAGAGATGACACTTCCAATTTGAGGGAAATTTGTGCATTTATGTAGGTGGAAGTTGAGCACTATTCCTGGAAGGCAAATACAACCTATTTTGTCTGGCTTAGGCCTACCACGTGATGCAGTTTTCGATTTTCATTAAAGCAACAATATAACTGGGTGGTATGCCATTATTGCAGTTATAAAACAGTATCTGATAAATCGGAAATGTAAGTTAAGCAAATATATAAGATCTTGATGCGGAAAATCATATTAGATTACGAATAAATTTTTAAAAACGCCAAAGAATGATCGTTTCTTCAGGAGCGATTATGAAGTGCACTTGAGGATGTTAGGATAGGAGGGACACCTCGAGTTCTGTTACTATTAGAACTAGCGTTCTTTTACTCTACTGCGAGTGTAAACAAAAATAGCAATTTATTGAATGAGAGATGAGAGGGCGAATGGTAAAGAGAGAGAGAGAGAGAGAGCGCGCAGCTAGAGAGATGGGGAGAGAAAGAGAGGGATCAAGGAGAAAGTGGAGAGAGAAAAGGGATAGGATACGAGAGTTTCTGTTTGCTACCTTCTCTTGTTGTTTTTCATTCCGCACGCGCACGTTCAGTTTCCATTCTGTTTTTTGTGCTCTCTCTCTCTCTCTCTCTCTCTCTCTCTCTCTCTCCCTCTCTCTCTCTGTCTCGTATCCGGGCCGCTTTCACGAGATGTCTTCTAAGTGTATTCTCTCTCTTGAAACTGTATTCTCCCCTTCCCTCTCTCGCTCCATTCTCCATGAACTTTTGCAAATTTAGACAGTTTCTTTCTTGCATTCATTGATCTATTTGCCAATTTCACAAGTAGAATTGTTGCTTGATTTTAATGATTTATTTGAAATTTGTGATTTCCAAATAAATGGGTATCATTCTAATGCTTGAGTGCCTTCTTCTTGATCAGTTTCCTCCTGTGTCGATAAGGAAGATATTGTCTGGATGATTGTGAGTATGGAGCAGAAGCTGAAGAAGAGGAAGAACTAGAAGGGAAGGCAGGAAACTCGGCAGAGGTTTCCGCCACTTCGAACTCTCCAGCCCTTCGTGGACACGAACAATACGAGGCGTCAGTACCCGGTGCTCCCTGCTGTCCAGGAAGACCTGAAAGAAGGGCATTTATAGTACGTTACAAGGAATATCGTACTCTTATCAAGAAGAGAGAATAGAGAAGAAGCTCATAGACTCACCCGGAGAACCCGGAGGGCCTTCGTAGCCCGGCTGGCCAGGCTGTCCCGGAAGTCCCATCGGACCAGGATTACCAAGCTCGCCCGGATGACCAGGCTCTCCTGGCAAACCTCTGCTGCCAGGCATGCCATTCTGACCAGGCTGGCCTGCAATGGCGAGTATTAGAGGCATTGAACTTTTCTCTTTTTCTCTGCCCCGTCTTTTTTTTTCATTTTGTCTCTCTCGTTCTCTTACTTTCTCAATCTCTCTCCCTCCCTCCCTCTCTCTCTCTCTCTCTATCGCTCTCTTTCTCTCACGCTCTCTATTTCTCTCTCTCTTTCTCGACCGCGCCCGCTCTTTCTTTATCTGTCATATGACTAGTTGGGCGAAATATATAAACCTAGTTCTTTCGAAATGTCAAATTCCTACTCTATCTCTTTGTTTACCTCTCTGTCCTCGTCCTCGTCTGCCGTTCTCCCCACGCATCCCGGGTTGTCCATTCTCTCCCTGTTTTCCCTTCTCTCCCGGATTCCCCAGTGGTCCAGGAGGTCCCGGCTCGCCGTCCCTTCCCTGTATCCCAGGCTCTCCCGGAAAGCCATCCCGGCCCGGTTGGCCCGGCTGCCCTGAGGGACCCGGAAGGCCAGGCGGACCGGCAGGACAAGGCATGCACGAAGAAGACTTGTCGGCGAAGTACACTTGAATGCCCTGAAAACGAAGCAGTGTAGCTTTGATCAACTGTAGAAGTACTTAGATGACAGAAAAAGTATTGACCTAGGAATAGACTTTCTCTTAAGGACCCAAATGAATACTTTCACTCTTTGAGAACACCATGAATCAGCCTGTTCGGATACAAGTGCTAAGGCATTCGAAAGTATTGCCATGGAAAGTGAAAGAAGCAATAGGTGCTCAGGGGGCTTGCATATTGTTAGTTTAAAAAGGAATATATCTTGCTTTATGTTATTATGTTTCCACATTGGAGCAGAAGATCTTGGGAACTTGAAATAAATGCAGAATAGTTAATTAATGAAATATATATAGTAAACCTCTAGGCCGCGGCGGCCTGGCGGTCCCATCTCTCCGTCATATCCACGCTCACCGGGCATTCCTCGGGGTCCTGGTGGCCCCCGAGGACAGTTTCCTGCCTGTTGAATATGGAACTGATTGTAAAGATATTTGTTTGTAAGCTACTTTATTGTTTTATTTTGTATTGGGAATGTGATAGAGGGATTTGGTTGTACGAAGAATATAAATGCATGGAAAATGCGGATAGTTTGCATGCATATGTATGTCTTCTCCTCACCCTAGCGCCACAGTTGCATGTTGAGCCGTATCCCCTTGAGGGAACTCCATACTGACGGCGGACCCGGATTCCATCCACTAGGAATTGGGCAGGCAGGTTTGGAGAAGAGTAAGACGATGCAGAGATCATGTCGTCCCATGCATCATTGGCAAGAATCTGGCAATTTAATTGATTAAAAATTATTTTATCTAATTTAACGTTGATGAAATTTAGTTGGGAAATATGGATATTAATTGTCACAAATAGAAAAATTTATCACCTTGAACTCTTCCATGTCGGAGACGCTCTGAGCGTAAAAAGAGTTGATGTCATTTGCAATGTAGTAAATTGCAACTAGCGCGCCAGAAATGAACACGGCCGATGTGGTGGTTGCAACATTGGCTAGAACTGTACCCAGAGAAGGCGAGGTTGAGGGCATTCCGGAAAAAAGGAATTATGATATATCTAAAAAAGAACGGTTGAAAATGTTGGCAGAATACAGCATTTTAGTTCATTTGCATATGCAGTGGCTATGTTAAACGGAACTGTGAAGAAACTGTTGAGATCTAGCCTTTATATATGGCAAGTTGAGTTTGAGGCGGAAAACAGCTTTTATGACGTATTGTGGCAGAAGGTATCCGGAAACCCGCTGTGAACTTTGTCTCTCTCCATCTCTCTCATCTCTTTCTTTCTCGCTCTCTCTCTCTCTCTCTCTCTTTCTTTCTCGCTCCGCATACTTTCTCTCTCTCTCTCTCTCTCTCTCTCTCTCTCTCTCTCTCTCTCTCTCCCCGCTTATATCTCTCTCTCTCTTTCACTTCTCTTATTCTTCCTCTGTGTATCGCTGCTCGCTTCATAGTGTTCATGATGCTTGCTGTCAACTGTTTTTTTTTCCTTTATTCCACAGCGCGTTGAATAAGCCTCCATTCTTCCCCTGCCCGGGCCCCCTGGGGCTCAACACCGTTCGTCACTAAATCCTCTTCTCTCCTCTATTCACAACTGATCCCACGAATGGAAACGTCATGATTGCCTAACCTTGGCGCCTTTGTGGCATGAACCATGTGAAACTCTCCCCCTCGACCCGGATAGACAAAAAGAAACTAGTTTTCCCGGTTTCAACCGACCGCCCCTAATTGTAAGTAACTCTGCTCGAGATCGGTGTGAGAGTAGTAAGTAAAGCTCGTAATGTTACAGCCAAGCTCTTTATTAGTTTCCTTCATGTATATATTACTTCAACCTCGTTGTTACGATACATCTGAAATGACGACTTAATTTTTTTTCATTTTTATAAGCAAGTGAGGGTGAGAGTGCTGGTTCCTGCATTCCTAGTGGCTGTTAGAATAGCACTTCATTAATGGCCTTGGTTCGCATGAGTCATTTTTTGCATGTCTTAGATTTGTTGCCTTTTATCTTCTTTCTCATTCTACGTTCTGTCTCTTCCTCTCTCTCTCTCTCTCTCTATCTCTCTCTGACTCTGTCTCTCTCTATCCCTCTCTCTCTCTCTCTCTCTCTCTCTCTCTCTCTCTCTCTATACGAACCAGAATTACCCACCGCTCATCCTCTTAGAAGACATCCCGTTAACTCCTCTGCCCTTTCCCTTTTCTCCCACTCCGGATATCCTTGAATTCTTTTATTAGCAGTTTCTTTCTACTTTTTCCCTCTCATCTCATCTTTTATCTCTTGCTTTGTGTCTCCCTTCCAAACCTTTCCCCTAAACTGCCACGCCCTCTCTCCCTCTCTCTCTCTCTCTCTCTCTCTCTCTCTCTCTCTATTTCACTCTCTCTCTCTCTCTATTTCTATCTGAATCCAGTCACAGTCTAGTTAGTTGGATGACCTTTGTTTTTTTCTCTCTCCTTTCTTTTGCTAGCCGTTATGAATGTGAATAGCCAGTTTCTCACGGCCTGCGTGGAAGAATAATAATGTGTTTTAAAAGGGCACTTCTGTTACAATTTGAGTTATTTATTGCCAGCAATTAGTAATAACAAAATTAGTCGAAGGTGTAGCGGCGTCCGTAGCCATAAGGAGCTGCGGCAGGCTCATTCGCTGTCGGGGGAGTGGGAGGGGGACCGAAGGAGGGAGAAGCTGGGTGCGGGGCGTCCTCGTACGCCGCAGCCGCAGGAGCTGGTGGTGGAGCCTCG
Organism: Allodiplogaster sudhausi; assembly: GCA_945643635.1. Classification (NCBI taxonomy): domain Eukaryota; kingdom Metazoa; phylum Nematoda; class Chromadorea; order Rhabditida; family Diplogasteridae; genus Allodiplogaster; species Allodiplogaster sudhausi. The sequence goes on along the minus strand of CALZFC010000045.1, from coordinate 18,965 downwards.
GGCTGAGAATAGGGAGAGGGAGCGGGGGCATCATAAGAAGAAGCAGCCGGCGCAGGGGCATAGGGAGATGGAGCGGGAACAGGGTCATAAGCACCCGGAGCAGCTTGCTCATATTCCGGAGCGGGAGCCGCGGTCGCCTTGGCCTCCTCCAACTCGCTGGATCGCGGCGGGCACGGACAATAGGCGGCGTCGCTGCCCGGCAGACCGCGATCACCACGTACGCCCGGCGCGCCGTCGTCACCCGGCTGGCCCCTCGGACCCTGCGGGCCAGCATCGCCTGGCTCACCAATAGGGCCATCGAGTCCAGGAGTACCGTCATCTCCCGGCGATCCTGGGCCACCCGGTGGACCACTAGCTCCCGGCTCGCCAGGCTTGCCGCGACCCCGGATTGCGCCAGCTCCAGGCGGTCCGACAATACCCGGCTCACCAGGAGGACCCTCAGGGCCAGCGTCACCCTGTGGGCCGAGGGGACCAGGGGGGCCAGGCTTGCCCGGAGGACCCGTCTGGCCAGGATGGCCTTCAGGTCCGGCCGGGCCTGCAGGGCCATCTGGACCAGTAGGACCAGGAGGTCCAGCCGGGCACTGCACGCAAGCCGGAGGAGCGGCATCGTAGCCAGGCTTGTCTTCGAGAACGAAGGCGCCGCCGGCGTTTCCGTCGATGCCATTCTCACCATCGTAGCCATTGTCGCCCTTGGGACCCGGGGGACCGGGCGGGCCCGGTGGGCAGCTGACGGGCTTCTCTCCACAGGCACAAGAGCCGCCTGAAGAGCGCTTCCCGCGAAGGAAGATTTCAGCTGCGGCTGCCTTGGAGGGAGTTGCAACGGAGGGTGATGAGCCAGCCGGGGGGACAGCGAGCAGAGAGTGCCATGCGTCGTTGGCGTAGATCTGGAAGAAAAGAAGCGAAATATTAATTTAAAAAATACCCTGAGATTTAGTGGAAAGACAAACTATTGACTTTAAAAGGTATTGTTAACGTTTAAATCACGAAATGAATAGCATGGCTATCATGATGGGGGTACACCAGCTCGCACTAGACTCAAAGAAGTCAAAGAACGCGCCTTGAACTCGTTCATGTCGTTGAGGACGTCATCGTGAAAGTTATTGAAGTCGATGCAGACGGACAGGAAGTAGAAGAGGGCGGTAAAGAGACCGACCCCGGAAGTGAGGATCCCCAGCGAGATCCACAACTTGGCGCCCATCCTGAGTTAGGAGGAGGCTTTAGACTTACAATTAGGAGCTTTAAATGTTATGGCTATTGTTATGGTTAGGGTCATAGGGAAGAAATCAGATATATGAGAAGTTAAGTTACTGTTGATTAAACGATAAATTGGTTTGAAATGAAATTGGAGTGACTTGTAAGCTGAGCTCACCTGGCGAATTGAAACCGCACCTTTCAGCCCGCGACTGAATGAAACTCCTTTTATAGAAAGTGAAAAGGGTGGATGAGGAGGTCAAGTGCAGACTGCTGCCAATGGCATGGTCAGTGGAGAGAGCGACAGATAGAGAGAGAAAGAGAGAGGAGTGGGAGAGATAGAAAGAGGAGAGAGAGTGGGAGAGATAGACAGAGAGGAGAGAGAGAGAGAGAGAGAGAGAGGAGTGGGAGATGAGAGAGAAAGGGAAAGAGAAAGGGAAAGATAAGGTTGGAAGTTGAGGAATAATAAAAGAGACTATAGGGGAGATTATGAAAGAAAAAGAGAGAGAGAGAGAGAGAGAAGAGAGAGAGAGAGAGGGGTTGGGAGAGAAAGAGACGAGGGAAAGAAAGTGCAATGTTAAGACTAATGGCCGTAGACTCCGGCATGTGTTGTTCTGTCTCATTCGCTTTTCCTTCATTCCAATTTTCTGTGACTTCTTCCATTTCTGCACTATCTGCCCATCATCTCTTTCCCAAATGCTTTGCGCAAAAACAGAACCTTGAGAATGTGGATCGCTAAAGGACATTAGGGATTTCTTTTTTTTCCTCACTTGCTTTATCTCTATCCTCTCTTTATCACTGATCTGACTGTATGATGACGTCTTCTTGCTTATTTAAAAGATGATTTGGAATTTTCACTCTAATAGTAGTTTACGGAAATTTTTATTCTCTGGGGTATTATTTGAGATACTGTAAAGATACTGTAATTACATCGAACGAGATTTGAAGAGTTCTCTATGTAATCTATAATGTAGAGATGTATTATTATTAATTAGGAGCTTTATTCTGACACGTATCACGTATATTGCGATATGACAAGTGTGCGATTCTTGACTTGGTTGAATCTATCTATTGAGAGATGGTGTTGCGTGTCTGCCCTTACAATTAGCTGGCATAAGGCGAATGCTTGGCAACGGGAGGCGTGCCAGGTGCCGCGCCCCTTCCACGACCACCGACCTCCTGGTCATGACCAGAAGGGTACTCGTTGCGCTGGACTGCAGCGAGACGAAGGTCATCTCCAACCTCGGGCGGAGCATAGCCCTCGAGGTTGCCAGAGCGAGCCGCGCACGGGCAGTAGTTGGCATCTGGGCCAGGTACGCCGCGGCCGCCCTCAGGACCAGGGTCACCCGGCTGACCCTTGTCGCCGTCCTTGCCAGCCGGACCCGCAGGACCATTGCCGCCATCGCGACCGGGATGACCGTCGATACCTGGCGGACCCTGGCGACCCTCATGACCACGGGGACCCGGCTCTCCCTCGGAGCCTAGAAGGATAGAGTTGGGCTTACTGTTCTCTCTCTTTCTCTCTCTCTCTCTCTCTCTCTCTCTCTCTCGCACACACTCTCGCCTATGACTTTTTGTCTCTATCTCTCTCTCTCTCTCTCTTGCTGGCTCTCTCTCTCTCTCTCTCTCTGATTCCACATTCTCTCTGCAGTATTTCTTAGCAATTTTGAAATTTTTAGTATTTTCATAGCATTTTTTTGAAATATTTGAAAATAGAGACCAAATACCAACCTGGCACTCCAACGCCGCGCTCTCCATTGTCTCCAGCTTGTCCAGGAGGTCCTCTCAGTCCATCTCCACCAGGCCGGCCACGGTCTCCATTCTCTCCCGGCTGGCCATCGTCGCCGTTCCTGCCAGGCAGACCTCCCTTGCCGGCGTCGCCATCGGGTCCCGGCAGGCCAGGGGGTCCAGGACGGCCCGGAAGACCGGGCGCACCCTCAGGGCACGAGATGCAGCGCTCGCTGTGGATGATGGCCATGATGTCCATGCCGGGCATGCCGCGTTGCCCTCGCTCTCCCCGATGACCCGCGAGACCCTTGCGACCGGGAGTGCCGGGAGGGCCTGGAATTAGCGGAATATCGCTATTGTAAGGACCGTATTTTAGGATTAGAAGTATTTTTATTATGGCTACTGTAAGAACTGCATTGAAGTGCTGTTTAAGTAGGGGTGCGTGGGGATAGGTGAATGAAGTAATTGAAATAGACGGAGAAATGAGAGAGGGATAGGGGAGAGGAGAGGAGAGGAAAGTACCTGGAGGCCCGGCCGGGCATCTGTTCGGTCCGTGGATGGAGCAGGCGCACTGGCTGCCGCTGTGGTCGACCCCACGGCGGATGCGAGAGGAAGACGGACCGAACAGGGTCGCGCGCGTACTCTCTACACGCATCTCACTGTGCGCACTCTCCGCGTAGTGCTGAAAAAGAGAGAGAGAGAGAGAGAGAGTATTGATATAGGGAGATATTGAGAGAGAAACAAGAGTGAGAGAGAGAGAGAGTATTGATATAGGGAGATATTGAGAGAGAAACAAGAGTGAGAGAGTGAGAGAGTAGGCATATAGGAAGACAGAGAGAGAAGGAAAGAGACATGTAGGGATTTTTTTTTCTAGAGTTGAAAGTAAGCAAACAGTAAGTAGTAGACATTTATTCTTTTGCTTTTGCGATATATTTCTCTCTTTCGTTATCTAGCACTTATTTTGCGAAATGGCGGCATGCGAGCAGCCGAACTTGCCCCTCCTAGAATAATATTGCGAAAATAGATTTGCCCTTTACATCCGATGAATATCTGGTAGAAAGTGAAAGTGGGTCGGTCGATGACATCTTTCTCACCATGCCGCTTATGCTGGTCCTCTCGTATTCTTCTCTCTCTCTCTCTCTTCTCTCTCTCTCCCTCTCTCGTTCTCTCTCTCTCTCTTTCTCTCTCTCTCTCTCTCTTTCTCTCTCTCTCTCTTTCTCTCTCTCTTTCTTCCATCGCCCTCATCCAGTTTTCTCCCATCTTCCCTTTGGACTTTGTCTGCACTCATGCTTGGTGGGCCTTAACCTTGTTTTTCTTTTAGCTCTAGATAGAATAGCGGTGTTTTCAGATTAAGATCCTCAGAATTTAAACTTGGGTCGTGACTTAAGACCTAAGACTTACAATTATTGTCTAAGACCTAAGAACCCGAAAGACCAACCGTGAACTCGTCGTAGTCGCTCTTGACCGAGTTGTAGAAGGCATTAATGTCATTGACAATGGCAATGCCAACGCAGACGGCGCAAGTTATGAGAAGAGCAGAAGCAGCCGTTGCCACCGCGGCGATGGTCTTCGTAGAGGAGTAGGGAGAGGATATAGGCATCCTGGAGGGATTTCAGCATTAGTCTAGGTAACTTGACTACTTCTAAGACATTAAGACCTTAAGCTAAGGATGGCTAAGGACGGCTAAGGCAGGCAAGACAGGCTAAAGCAAGAACCGTGGAAAAAGGTCCCTTGCACTATCCTAGCGGAAAAAGGGCACTGGAGATGGACCGTGCACTTCTTTTATAGCGAGAAGAGAGAAAAGCCAAGCTTTCTTTCTTGTCTTGAAATCTGCCCATTCTTTTGCCAGGTATCATCTATGAGCCTGGAGTCTCCTCTTCTTACAGTGTCTTTTATCCACTATAAATTTCTCTACGTTCCTTTTTTCCTCTCCTTTTCTCTGCCTCTATTTCGTACTCTCATCCATGTGGATGATATTTCTCCAGTTTAGTTCTCTCGATCCCGATCTTGCTGCGTAATTTGGAGGTCGTACCTGATCCAACCTTGCTTGAGTCCCTTTGGGCTTCTCTCTCTCTCTCTCTCTCTCTCTCTCTCTCTCTCTCTCTCTATCTCTCTCTCTCTCCTTTTCTCTCCTCTCTCTGCTGTCCTCTATCTATCTCTCTCTCTCTCGAAGCGGCTTTCTTTTCTGGTTTACCTGTCGATCCCGTTCCTCAATTCCAGACTTGGCTTTCTCGAATTTGGATTTTGCGACGAAAATGGCTCAACAGATTTTTACGTTTATCTATATATATTTCTTTTTTCCCCAGTTAAATTGATCTATAATTTTAAAAAGACTTATTAAGAGGTGTGGAATTACTTTTATAAAAGTATTTTCATTCCAGGTCATCGGCCTGGCGCGGACTCCGTCGGCGTCTCTTTCTCGTGGAGAAGTTGAGAGATGCTCATACGGTAGGAAATCATTTTTTTCCGCCCCTTGAACATGAAAATTTGTTAAAATAAAGTTCAGATAATGTGCGGGGATGTGGAATTTATTTTTTTGCTAAAATTGTAGTGGAAGATTAAAGAAAAAGAATATTTAATAATACAAAAATTTATTTAGATTGGCGTCGTAATCGGCACAGTAGGCGTTGCCTCTCATAGGGAGGCCGTGCAGAGAGTGAGGAGTCTCGCGAAGCAACGAGGCAAGAAGGTCTACGTCATCTCAGTCGGCAAGGTTAGGAGGGGCTGTCCATTCCCCCCCCCCCCCCACTTACGAGGGCATCCCATGGCCCCGCTTATTGTTAGGAGGGCATCATATGGCCCCCGATTGGGAGGGCGGTCAGTTGTAGAGGCATACAAGTGATGTCAGGTATTAGAATGTTAAATAAATGTAGTTTAATATTTATTTTTCAATGTGAAAAAAAAACGAAAGGTGCTTGTTTTCTCATTTCAGTCGACCCATGGTTTCTTGTGGGTTCCTCTTATATTTATGAATCGAGCCGCATTAACATTTTTCTTTGACACGAGAAACCTTTGTCAGTATTTAATATTTAACATTATTACATAATATCAAAGAAGACTACAACAGTAAATCAAAACTGGTTCGAATCTATATGTTTACTGGTAAAAACGAGTTGTTGTGAGCCCTGCTCCCATTCCAGGTGAACGTGGCCAAGTTGGCCAACTTCTCTGCCGACGTCGATTGCTTTGTTTTGTTGTCCTGCGCATTCGGAGTCCTCCTTGATACGTCTGATTTTGACAAGCCGGTACGAGATAAATATTCACGATTTTTATATATTTAAATTATACTCACTTAGAGAGGAAATATAAATAACGCATCCTCAAAATACTCAAAACGACACTGAAATGACAATTCAACCTTTCTCTCTGACTCCTTCTATTCTACTCATTTTTGCGAATGGTTGTCTCTCTCATTATGTCTCTCCAATGATCTGTCATTCTTACTCTCTCTCTCTCACTCTCTCTCTCTTCATCTCTCTCCCTCCCTCTTTTTCTCTCTCTCTTACCCTCTCTCTCTCTCTTGCTCCAGTGCTCTCTCTCTTCGAGGCAGAAATTGCCCTGAATCCACAGCGAGAATGGCACGCAACTGCTGGCTGGACTGCCGAATTCGGCAACTTTGTACATGGTCCGTTTGTTTGGTTGGTCATTAAATTTTCATAATTATCACTGGCCATTTGAGCTGCCGTTTGCAAGTGAGATTTTCTCATTGAGTATTTCTCGAGTTTAATGGTGTTAGGTTCGTGTGATTAAAAATGTTTGAAGATGTAGAAAAATATTCTAGTAAGTACGAATCTCTTTTCCAGATCCGCTGCCAAGCAAGAAGGCATCTGGAGATGCGGAAGAAGAAGCCGACGTCAGCCTAGTGAGCGGCCGAGTTCGAGGAGGGCAGACGATGAGAGAAGAGACCGAGCAGGCAGGAGAGCAGGGCGGAGTTGTTGCGCAGTACACCGCGGGTCAGTTGGGAGAGAGGGGGTACACTGCCCTGGTCAGATGAGAGAGTTGGGGCCCTCTTCTACCTCTAAATGCAATAGACCCCCCCCAACCAGGAGGTCTCTTCCATTGGACAATACTTACTCACGCTATTTGCGGACACCAATTGGACACTTGGATTGAAGCTTGCGATATAACTAACCTACGAAAAATTATATTTTTTACAGCGGACTACTTCAAGATGAGAAGCTGGCTTGGCCTGGATGACTCGGTGCGCCAGAGCGAAGAGGCAGCAGGGAAGGAAGCCGGGGACGGAGAGAGCCTCAATGTTCACGAGGGAAGGAAGGGCAGGGCGGCCGGCTATGAGAACGAGCCGGAAAAGAAGGAATCAGGGGAAGGTGTTTAGAGACCCGACCCCCTCCCCCAAGGGGCCTTCTTTATTCATCGGAATAGTAAGGCCTAATTATAATAAACCCTTTGTGCTCTCGTTTCTCTCCTTCTCTCTCTCTTTCTCTCTCTCTCTTTCTTTCTCTCTCTCTCTCTCTCTCTCTCTCTCTCTCTCTCGCTCTCTCTGTTGATTGTTGTTAACCGTTGTTTCTTGTTGACTTGTAAGTAGATTGCTTGCATTTACAGATCATAACCATTGAAAAAATAATAAATAGTATCGAATTTTTAGAGTTTGTATACACTGCGCAGGAAGCTTCGAAAAGTACCGTAAAAATCGTGAAATTACTAGAATGGCAAACGCGGAGAACAAGAGTGAAAATATTTTTACAATTTGGAGAGTTTTACTTAATTTTTTAATGCCGTAACCAACGATCTCCCGAATATCGCTTAGATCACTTTGGAATATCACTCATTTAAATTCGAATCCTATTTTCGTCACAATAAATAAGAATCGATTTATAGCGTAATCACAATCAGTTTTTGCTTTTTTTTCGCCAATGACCAGCGGTTGCGTTGATGAAGGTCAAGTGGGCAAAGAAATAAAGGAAGAAAATGATGATCAGGGAGACGGAGAGAGATTGAGAGAGCGAGAGAGAGTGAGAGAGCGAGCGCGGGAGAGAGAGGGAGAAAGAGCGAGGACGGAAGAGAGCGAGACAGAGACAGAGGTTTAGAGAGCGAGGAAGAATGAGAGAGCGATCGAGGGAGAGAGAGGAGAGAGAGAGCAAGAGAGTGAGTTGGCAAAAGTGGTTGAGCTAGATCAATTCACACAGCTGGGAAGATGTGTTCGCTTGCTTCTTTGTCTTGCCCAATATGGAATCAATATTGAAAAAATTAACTTATGACGACTTCTTTCCCCTTGTACGTGTGTGGCTTTTTTGGTGACGCTTTGAGAAGCTATTGTGAATTATCAGGGGATAATATTGTGCTAGAATTTATTCAAGCATAACTGGTAAAATGAAGTGTCCAGTGTAATGATTAATGATGAATAAAAAAAACGGAAAAAACTACGCAAAAACTAAGAACATTTAGTTGAGAATCCACTCTTTCCCCCGCCCGATGCGAGCTGCTCTTCTCTTTCTGCTGTTCCCCTTGGCCGCGACGGCGGACAGCCTCGCATCGCTCGTGTGTCCACTACAGCCAGACTTGGCCTTTTGCCAGCAAACATCGAGGAGAGTCGAGCGGGCTCGAGCCGGTTTGCTGCAAGGCTCTTGCTTTCTTATCTACTCTTTTTTCTTGCGGATTTTCTTAGTCTATTTTTGAACACTAATTTTTCTTTCTAATCATAACGATAAATTATTATGATGACCGTAAATATGTAGAATTTCCATCGTTTACTTTATCGGCACAGAGATCCAACGACGCGAACGGCACTCTAAACGCGCGGATCTCGATGGAAGAGTTGCGCTCAGGCAGACGGCGCCAGTGGGTCCTGCCATGAAAGCCACATGCAGCCAGCCAAGACGACTACGGTAGTGACGACTACGGTAACGACAACCATGATGACCACGACGACTTCCCGCCATGAAGAAGGCCACGAGACAACCACAACTGCCATGTTTGCTCCTCTTTTATGCATCTCATTAGAAATCCTAATATGGAGAATTTTTTGAAACTGTGCTTTCTACAAGAAAAAAAATGAAAACATAACCTATGTGTATGTATGTATGTATGTACATACATATATGATACAAATGTAGCAATCAGAAATATTTACTTCCTTCCATAAGTGTTAATATTTAAGGAAGACAACGACAGTGCCATTAGTGGTGGATGTGAAAACTGGTTAGAACTCCGTTTTTGATCTTGTACCTATCAGCTGACCATGAATAATTCTGTTATAACATTTAAAAAGCGAAGCAAAGTTTTTCAATAACAAAATGTTTTCGAGCTGTGGCGTCAACAAATGACATGAACACGAACGCGACGAAGAATCCCATCGTCGAGATTGTTCGGCCTGAGGAAGACGCAAAAGAAGCTGATGATCCGGTTGCCGATATCATTTTATGCGCCATCAAAATCGTCTAAATAAAATATTGCTTTACAAAAACATTTTTATATACAATTAAAATAAAGTTATATCATCCGCATACAACAACATCAATGAAAATAGGAGTGTCCGCGACTGCGTCAAGAGTACGAAAAACTCTGCTTCACTCTGCTGCCGCCACTTCTCGCTTTTGCCGAAACTAAGGTAATATGCATACATATACTCGAATAACTATTTACTTTTCTAATTCTTTTTTTTTCTACAAAAAGTACTGATGATTGTAGGTTTATTTATTTTTATAAATTTAAAAAAATAAAATAAAGAGAATTTTTAAAGGCATTCTGCGATGCATTTGTGCAGTCATGCAGACGCACTCTCACGACCAACTTTTTCTCCAACATCAAGTACATACACCTATCGTTTTGAACGTTTTCTGTCTTTCGCTAATAGATAAAAAAAGTATAATATGTATTAGCAATTAAGAGATGAGAAAAAATACATAAAATTTACAGTACAATCAAAGTTGTAATTCATTTTCATTCGTTTAAGAAGTGTCCGAGTCGACTTCTCCGCGTACTGCCGACGATTTCGCGAGCGATTCGAATACGTCTGCCCGGATCCACTCAGGTTCCAAGGAGCAAGAGAGAGAGAGAGAGAGAGAGACAGAGACAGAGACAGAGGCATAAATAGAGATAGAGACAAAGAGAGAGAGAGAAAGACAGAGAGAGAGAGAGGGAGAGAGAGAGAAAGTTTGAAGACGATTGAGACATGTCATTGATTGCTTCAGCTTCTCAGGTTGTCTTATTTTTTTTTACGATTATACATATGCAAACATATTTATATTTCCTTTTAATCCTACTTTTATTTCCAGATTTCGACAGTACGCAGAAGAAGCAAGCGAGTTCTGCGTACGATATCAGTTTCGATAAAAACCAAATTAAATCTCCTTGCAAGTTAGCACATTTTAATGACATCTTATAAAGCTTGAGAGTGCACGAAACTCAACTTTTTACTTTTTAAATTTTTACATTTTCTTGACCTTTGTAGTCGCGCCTCTATAAAAAAAATGCTCTTCAAGAGTGATTGTGAGTAGTTTTCGGCTCACTTGACGAACAAAAATGTGATTTCGTTGCAGGACCGCTGCCCCGATGCGAATGTTCCGTCGGAACCGGTGCAATTCCATGATAAGGTTTTGGTTTTTTTTTTTTAAAATTAAAATCTCGTCAAATTTCAAAATTGGTCAATAATAAATCAATTTATTTATTTATCGTACATTAAATAAAGAATTTCAATGTGACAGCATAGAAATATTATAATATGGTAGATCAATTGTAGATGGAAGGTCATATCTACACGCGCGAGAAGCAGTTCATCTGCGCGCGCGACCGCCACTTTGCGCGTGCGTACTGCGTGAACAGGAGGTGCTCAAGCTGCCGCGCTATCTCCTCCGCTGCCATCTCTACAAGATCAACTGCATCGACACGCTCACCGATGTCATCTATGGCAGTGAGCTGCTCTCCCGGCTGGACGATCACGACGCCTGAAAAGAGAAGAAAAACTGTAGTAAATAGCATCAGACGAATAGGTAGACCATCATCTTTTATTTTGCTTTGCTTGTTCTAACTCATGCATCACCCGCTTTCATCAATCTCATTGAATTAAGCAGGAGAAATGTTAGGAATATATACATAGATATGTACATATGTATAAATATTGTGTACATGTGTATATTTTTGTTTGTATATAATGAATGTAGATATCGTATTTATGTTATATATGTACATATGTATCTTCAATTTCATTATTTCTAAACTTAGTTAATGAAAAATATGCGCATGTGGTTTGTTCGTCATATGATGCGAGTAGAAAAGGAAAGAATGCGTGGAGACAATGACAGTGGTTATTTGGCCTTGAAAATGAGTAATTTGCATGCTTTTACGACTTCCACTCTATCAGTGGTGCACGCATGAATTTAGATGCCTGATGGGTCTTGTGACGGAAGAGTTGTGAGAGATGGAAGTCAGTGATTCTTACATTCCACCAGGGTAAAGCCACTCACCAATTTTGCACGAGTAATGTCTCTCTCTCTCTCTCTCTCTCTCGCCTCTCTCTCTCTCTCTCTTTCTTCTCTTTTTCTTTTGTTCTATGCGTTTCTCACCTTGACACACTCTCTCGTCGACAAAGAAGCCGTAAATGTCACATTTCTTGAGGGTGGCATCGTTCCTGATGCCGTTATCTTCGAGTCGTTCGACTAGCGGAAGAGGCAAAATGAGGGAGAATCTAGAGAGCTGGATAAAAATAAAATTTTATATGAGTGAGAGGGAAACCGAGAAGAGAGAAACATAAAGAAAGAGGGGGTGGGAGGGATAGAGAGAGAGAGAGAGGGATAGAGAGAGAGAGGAAGAGTGCGCTAACGGAATCAACCCTCTTAACAGCTGATAAAAAAAGCATATAAATGTAGGTGGCATGCACAAGCTTCATCCATTCTTCCTCAATCCTTCTAGAACCCTTGTGTAACTTCTCCCACTTCTCCAGCTCCACCATGTCTGACCACGTAGGTTTTTTCCTTTGCTCAATTTTTTTTATTTCTCTAAATTTTTTCATCGAAATGCATGATGTATAAGCTTATAATATCTATGTTTTGTTTGTTTTTCATTGTTTTAATCGCTGTATTTATTGCAATGAGAAGTTTATAATATTTGAAAAAAATCATTAATAAAAATTTTTTTATGGCATCGTAGGCTCACGATGATGCAGCTCGTCACGAGAAGGAAGAGCACCACGGGGAGGAGCATCATGAAGAACACCATGAGGAGAAGCATGACCAGGCACACCATGTTAGAGAACGAGGAGAGAGAGACAGAGAAAGAGAAGGGAGAGTGAAAGAGAGAGAAAGAGAAAATAGAGAAAGAGATGCACATATATACACATATGTACATACATTCATCTATGGCTTTATTTGCAACTTGCTGCTTCAGGATGAGCATCACAAGAAGTGCGAGCATCACGACAAGAAGCACGGCGAACATCATGTCAGCCGAAGGGGAAGAAGGAGAGAGAGATAGAGAGAGAGAATGAGAGAGAAAGAGAGAAGGAGAATGAAGAGAGAGAGAGTGGGAGAGAGAGTGAGTAAGGTATAGTGACGGAGTGATGTTAGATGGATAAACGAAAATTACTATAAAAAATAGATTGAGATAGTAAAGAATATGAAGTGGAAAGAAGAATTCTGTAGTGAGAACTGGTTCTTGCGGTATTTTTTTATTATTTTAGTTTGAGTACATTTTAGATGGCAAATTGCATATTTGAAGACTGATATGCATTTATGAAAGAATGAAAGAAGTATTCAAAATGGATGTTACGCGTTGGAAAGAGGACACGTTTCTGTCACTTCAGGACGAGCATCACAAGAAGGGAGAACATCACGAGAAGCACCACGAGCACCATGTTAGCAGAGAGAGAGAGAGAGAGAAAGAGAGAGAGAGTGAGAGAGAGAGAAAGAGAGAGAAGAAGAGAGGGAGAGAGAGAGAGAGATTGTGCTAGAATGGGAGAGAGAGAGGAGAGTGTGTGTTCAATTGAGAGATAGATGGAAGAAAGAAAGTGAGAGTGAAGGAAAAGTGAGAGAGAGAGGGTGAAAGTGACAGATAGAGAATGATTATTAATTAATTAATTATCTAATTAATGATGTCATTCCTTTCTGATGTCCCAGGACGAACACCATGACAAGAAGAAGCATGACAAGCATCACCACGACGAGCATGCGCATCATGAGAAGAAGCATGAGGAGCATCATTAGAGATTTCTCTATTTTTTTAAATGTTTTCTTCTTCCTCTTTGCGCATTCCAATGAAAGATACCCATGTATAAAGAATTAAATCTGTCCATAATTGAATAATTTTATACAAATTTGTCTTTTTTTTTTTCTTTCCAAGAGAACATTCCCATGTCCAGTTAAAAAAAAATTGAGATTAGATCCGTTCTTCTTCGAGATGAAGCACACACAGGAAATTGATGCGCTTGATCTTCACGAATGAGTAGCTATATTTGGCATCTCTTGCCTCCTCGCCCTTCACTGATGTTTAGTTCTTGATCTCATTACAAATTAGAAATGACAGCCAATATAGTCTCCTTCTTGCGCACTCTTTCGCTCTTCCCCTATCCTCTCTATTCTTTCTTTCTCTCTCTCTCTCTTTCTCTCTCTCTTTTTCTCTTTTACACTCTCGCTAACAGCACTCTCAACATGTTATGTGAGGTTATAGAAATTATCACAATTTTTCAAAAAAAAAAGTTTTTAGTCAAATACTTCTTTAACGAAATATTCAGTCAAACTCCAATTTCACTATCACTTCTGATTAGCACAAGTCATAGAATTCATCAATCTTTCGCTCTTCAAATCTCACTCCCGTCATTTCTAAATGCAGCCATCGAGTGTATCATTTCCTTTAGAAAAAGGCGCCCGCAAACACCGCCTATTTCTGAACTGCGATACGCCAAAGGATAAAACAGTAAAGAGAACGAACAGTTTTGATCAGCACGAGGAGAGAGATTGACAGAAGATAGGAGGAAGAGGGAATACTAGATGTGAGACAGCGAGAATAGAGAGCAGCAGAGTGAGATGAAGCGAGAAGAGAGAGACTGAGAGATAAGATAGAGAGAGATGTAGAGGGAGAGAGAGGGAGAAAGAGAAGACAAGAAGAGACAATATGAATGCAACTGGTTTCGACACTAAATATCACAATGTTGTGGAGATAGCGACGCATGGAGACGAAATCAGGGAGCACGGACATTTCTGCCTGTGATTGATTCAAAAATAGAACGCAAAACTACGAGGAAAATTGGCAAGTTAATGACACTGACGAACAGGAAATTGTGGCTGAGATTTAGAAAGTAGAAAGAGATAAGAGAGAGAGAGAGAAGGAGAGAGCAAAAATTCAAAGATGAAAGATGGAAAGGAATGGGAGAGACGCAGAGAACAAATTTTAATGGCAAGACGAGAAGAGAGTGTGGCTGCTCGGTATAACTTGGGTATTCTCTGGCCGATTTTATGTAGAAGAATCTCGAAGAACATTCATTGATTCTGAGTCACCACAAGGAAAAGCGTCGCTAACAACTGTAGCGCCTTGGGCATTTTTATTTATTTTATTTGTTCATTGTGAATGAAGACACCTTTCAAGATAATGAGAATGGTCTATGTAGCAATTTGGTTCCATTCATCATTCTTTTTGACCATCTTCTTTTAATTCTTTAATATTCAAGATGAAGCTCGATGGTTGTGGAGGCTTGTGTCTATTTCTTGCCGCATTCTTCCCACTGGCCATAGCTCAGAGTGAAAGTTGTCAGTTGACTGGAGTAAATATAAACTTTTCATTATTCATTTTGCGAGTTCGGATTCTAATTATCATAATTGCATATGATGCGATGTTTGCATGTTTCCAGACTCGGACATACCGGAGTACAAGATGGGAGTCCTTCGGGTTCTGCATCAAACGGCCACTGAAACCTCCGAATCTGAGGTGGCCATGCAAAGGTTCCTAATATATTTAGCTAACATTTTTGAAAGCCAAAAGGGAAACTCATTAAAAAGTTTTAATCGGGATTTAATTCTTTGAACAGTGAACTTTGATCTTTGAACATCTCACATACATAAATATCAGATTGTGGAGACTAAAGCGTGCATCATCGGCGAGCGACCGCGAATACGACAAGTACTTTGAACGCATGAAGCAGGTCGCGCAACAGACGGAGCAGAGAGAGTGGGTTTGAGAGAGAGGGAGAGAGAGGGAGAGAAAGAGAGAGAGAGAGAAATGGAGAGAGAGGGAGAGAGTGAGGGAGAAAGAAAGAGAGAAGAGAGAGAGACAGTGAGAAGCAGAGAGAAAGATTGAGAGAGAGAAAGAGAGAGAGACAGAGAGATGCAGAGAGAGCGGGAGGAGAGAAAATGAGAGGGAGAGAAAGATAGGGAGAAAAAGAGCGAGAGAAATAGAAATAGTGTACGCCAAAATATACGGTGAGAAAGAACAGTACGGAGTGAAAACGAGAGTGAAAGAGCGCGATGGAGCAACGAGAGATATGGAGAGAAGGAAGAGAAGAGAAGAGAGAGAGAGAGAGAGAGAGAGAGAGAAGAGAGAGGAGATAGAGAGAAGAGAGAGAGAGAAGAGAGAGAAGAGAGGATAGAGAGAGAGAGAAGAGAGAGAGAGAATAGAGAGAAAAGATAGAGAGAAGAGAGAGAGAGAGAGAGGAGAGAGAGAGAGAAGAGAGAAAGAGAGAAGAGATAGGAGAAGAGAGAGAGAGATAGAGAGAAACGAGAGAGAGAGAAGAGAGAGAAGAGAAAGAGAGAAAGATAAGAGAGAAGAAAAAAAAATTCCTCTTCCAGGGTTGCCAAAATGCTTGCGCGGCAGCAGGCGGAACGTGCCCAACTCATAACTCGTTTCAGCAATTTCATGACCAGAACAGGTGCTCATTTTATCAAATCTAGTAATAAGAGATTTCCTAAATCAATAAATAACGAAATAATTCGTCTCCTACTCGAAGCAAGAACTGATTTACGTTTTAACGTATATAGTTTTCAGGGGACATCAAAATCATCGCCATCTTCGCCTGGAAGCTCGAAAGTGGCGACCAAGCAGGTTCTAGGAAAATTTAAATTCATTACAGAGCCATAGACTAATTTATAACAGACTCGTATTCACAAGAGAAAGAAGCATTCTAATATTGTTTATATCTTTAGCTTGCTCTTTAAAGGAGACAAAACAAAATTACGTTTGAATTAATTTTTGTCTGACAAAAGAGCGAGAGAGCATATTATTTTGTGATTTTTTTTTAGTCAGAAAGAATGAAATAGATTACGGTAGAGTTTCGTGCTCCTTTTAGTTTGTTTGAAGTTCTTCTTCTTCTTCTCTCTCTCTCTTCTTACATTGTTCTTCTTCTCTCTCTCTCTCTTCTTACATTGTTCTTCTTCTCTCTCTCTCTTCTTACATTGTTCTTCTTCTCTCTCTCTCTTCTTACATTGTTCGCTGTCTCTCAATATCACAACACAATGGATGCATGCATTTCTCTCCCTTATACACATAGCGCAGATAGTTCACCCTGATATATATCTCTTTCTTCTCATTTCAGGATCGAGTTGTCGAGCAGTCAACCATGGACAATTCCGTAGGCGTTTTCTTTATCACATTTCTTTTCGGGATCATAATTTCGGTTTTAATCGATACATATTTTTTATTTTCATATTTTTTTCAAGCATCTTATCATAATCATCAAATTGCCCAGTGCCGATCGACTTCGAGCCACTCTGCACGCGATTCGCATTAACGGCGCGTTTGCACTGCCGCGGCGCAGCCAGCGGACGCTTTGCGAGGAAGTGCTGGCATTACTTTCAAGGTGAGAACAGAGGGAGAGAGAGAGAGAGAGAGGCAGTGAAAGAGAAAGAAAGAGAGAGAGAGAGGCAGGGAAAAGAGAGAGAGAGAGAAAGAGAGAGAGAGAGAGAGAGAAGAGAGAGAGAGGAGAGTGAAAGGGTGAGGAGAGAGAAAGAGCGACAGAGACAGAGAGAAAATGAGAGAAAGAGAAGCAATATGAGAGAGTCAAAGTCAGAGAGAGAGCAAGACGTCTTACACACAAGAGATACGGACATAGTACAATGATGGATTGTAGCATTGTAATAAAATGTCGAATTATAATGTTTAAGTCAAGGTATCGCTAGATTGATTGGAATATTGCTGAAGCAAGGGATGAATAATGAATGATTAATTAATAATTATAAAGCAAAACTTGTCAATTTGCCAGGACTGCGAGTCGTTCGTGCCGCATGAGGATCCGCTCTATCCGATGACAGAGATCTATCTGACCATGAAAGAGCCAGCGCCGCCCGCCAGGAAGCAAGGGAAGCCAGGAGGGAGACGATGAAGTCAGAGAAGGAGAGAGAGAGAGACAGACAGAGAGACAGAGATAGAGAGAGAGAGAGGCGAGAGAAAGAGAGAGAGAGAGAGACTTGCAAATTTGAAGAAAAGAGCTACTATACAATCATACGAATTATCGCAAATACATGAAATAACCTTTCCCCCAGACGCCGTCGTCCCCTCTGTCCTCGCACGAGGTGGACGACGCGTGCCGGCGAGTGCTGCCCACGGCACGCAAGCACTGCCACGGCGCACGCAACACTGCAACCGATCTGCGCAAGAGCTGCTGGGCATTCCTCAGGGTTCGGCAAGGGGGGAGCTTGAATCTGACTTGGACATGTCTATATATACTAGTTATGTGTACATATGTGGGACCGTGTCAAAACAGCAACGACATTTGCGCTAAAAGTGTTGTAACTTTCTTCATTGTTATCGCAGACGGATAAAATTAGCACCAATCAATTTCTCTTTACAAGATCTATCCAACGATAGCACTTTTGTGACTGAAGCTTAAAAATTTCAAATTTTCAAACTTTTTTGCCTGCTGTCCAAGAACTGCGAACCTATTTCAATTCATCTCAATGAGAGCAATCACGCGAATATTGGTTGAACCTTTACGATCACCCTGAACAAAGTTATGGGATCTTTGCGCAAACGTCGTTGCTGTTTTGACACGGTCCCACATATGTATCTATGTACATACATACATAGTAGCTTTGATTGCAACTAGAACCTCTCGCTTGGGTTGTCGTCATCTTTGATACGAAAGAAAAAAGTATTCGAATGTACATATGTACTATATTTACATTATTTTAGTATAGACATATACTTTTTGCGAGAGTAACAAAAGTCTTGCTATAGCGAGAGTTTTCTCCCACTTGGCCTATTTTGCCGCAGCAGCTACATATAGCCGATATGCATTGCATTGAACCCCAACGCGCGTTGAGCAGTACTGTAGTATACATACATATGTATGTACATGAGCAGTACTGTATGTGCATACATATATGATCACTCCTAGGACTGCTCTCGCCTCATTCCGAAGAGCGATCCACTCTACCGTGTCTCGCTAGAGGCGCAGCGCACGGATGCGCCCGAGGCATGGGCCGAAGGAAAGGTTGTGTCGGTATACCTTTCCATATTAATTAATTGATTAATTATTAATTAATTGCTTAATTAATTAATAATCCAAAACAGATATTAGACTCCAATCATTGCCCATTTGATAGCCAAAATTTTAACCGAAACCTTTATCTATTTGAATTGTATTCGCGACCCTCTAATGGTAAGTCAGATGCTCTCTCGTGTCAAGTAAAAAGGGCGCGAATTCAAAGTGGAATTTCTGGCTCCTTAAATGCGCATCAATTATTCTTCTTCAATGCAGATGTCCAGTAGTGATGCTGCTGCAGAAGAAGACGAAGCGGGCGAACTGAATGAGAAAGCTCTCCAAGTGCTCAAGTATGCCAAACATTCTCATCGTGTTATGGCATTGCGACAACTGCCAGATTATATTATTTAAAGAAACGAGATGAAAAGAATATTTACTTATTTAATTATTTGTTTTAAATGGCTGGACAATGTAAATATATAGCTGAATAAAAAATAAGTAAAAAAAATATTGCAGAAAGACATGCGATCGCTTCCTTCCGACGGCGCGTCTGCATTGCAAGAGCGAGGCGGAGATGGAGGAGAGATTCAAAAAGAGATCCATGCATACTTCAAGGTTTCTCTTTCTCTTCTCTCCCTTCCTTCTCTTTCTCTCCCCTCTCTCTCTTTCTCTCTCTCTCTCTCTC
>CALZFC010000044.1:1767500-1769289 GCA_945643635.1 Allodiplogaster sudhausi | reverse complement strand
AGGAGGAACTCATCATTCCTTTTGATCAGCTGAGAAAGGTAGCAGAAGAGTGTCAGATCGGGGAATTGAATAAGAAGAGAATGCAGAGAAGGATAAACTGTTTGGCTGGAGAGAGCAAGAACAGTGAGGAGAATGAGGAGTTGCTGCAGGAGCTGGTACGATGGACAACGAGCGACGACAACGGGACGAGCAGCGGGCCGACTACGAAGGGCAGACCCTCAAGCGACTCCATCTCAAGCGATCTGGTGGCGGCGAAATTCAAGTGACCTGATGGTAACGAGCGACTTCAGCCGAACAGCAAGAACGGCACTCCATCCAGTCCAGGCAGCAGCAAGCAGGACCTCTCTCCACTCATCAGCAGTCAGCGACACTCAAGCGTGGCGGTCGAGGGACGCCCGCATCGATAGGAGGGGGATGTCACGGTGACCCCTCCCACCTCATTCCTTTCTTCCCATTCCACGTAAGTGCACTCTAGTTGTAGTGCCAGTGTTTGTGCATTCTAAGAATGCCTAGTGTTTATTAAGCGGTGTATTTTCTTATGACACGTCAGCTTATTCTCAATTCGTGACTTTTATGATTATATAATTTAGTTTGCCTTGGAAGGCGCTCAGAGAGCGTGGCTCTTCTAGTCTTCCGGGTTGAGCTCTTATACAGCGGTTGCCTTTCCCTTGCCTTGCCCAGTATTAGTTGTTGCCGAAAGGCCAAGTTGTTGATAAAAGGAGTCGTTGTGTCCTTTCCCTCGCCTTCTCCACATCCACACGACAGCGTAGAAGCGAGACAGCTTCATTACAGAGAGAGAGAGAGAGATCAGAGAGTGAGTGTGAGAGAGAGAAGACAGAGAGACAATAGACATAAAAAAGAACGAAGATAAAGAGAGAGAGAGATCAGAGAGTGAGTGTGAGAGAAAGAAGACAGAGAGACAATAGACATAAAAAAGAACGAAGATAAAGAGAGAGAGAGAGAGAGAGAGAGAGAGAGATCAGAGAGTGAGTGTGAGAGAGAGAAGACAGAGAGACAATAGACATAAAAAAGAACGAAGATAAAGAGAGAGAGAGAGAGAGAGAGAGAGAGCGAGAGATCAGATAGTGAGTGTGAGAGAGAGAAGACAGAGAGACAATAGACATAAAAAAGAACGAAGATAAAGAGAGAGAGAGAGAGAGAGAGAGAGAGAAAGAACGAGAGATCAGATAGTGAGTGTGAGAGAGAGAAGACAGAGAGACAATAGACATAAAAAAGAACGAAGATAAAGAGAGAGAGAGAGAGAGAGAGAGAGAGAGATCAGAGAGTGAGTGTGAGAGAGAGAAGACAGAGAGACAATAGATCATAAAAAAGAACGAAGATAAAGAGAGAGAGAGAGAGAGAGAGAGAGAGAGAGAGCGAGAGATCAGATAGTGAGTGTGAGAGAGAGAAGACAGAGAGACAATAGACATAAAAAAAACGAAGATAAAGAGAGAGAGAGAGAGAGAGAGAGAGAGATCAGAGAGTGAGTGTGAGAGAGAAGACAGAGAGACAATAGACATAAAAAAGAACGAAGATAAAGAGAGAGAGAGAGAGAGAGAGAGAGAGAGAGATCAGAGAGTGAGTGTGAGAGAGAGAAGACAGAGAGACAATAGACATAAAAAAGAACGAAGATAAAGAGAGAGAGAGAGAGAGAGAGAGAGAGAGATCAGAGAGTGAGTGTGAGAGAGAGAAGACAGAGAGACAATAGATCATAAAAAAGAACGAAGATAAAGAGAGAGAGAGAGAGAGAGAGAGAGAGAGAGCGAGAGATCAGATAGTGAGTGTGAGA